>CM053773.1:61036507-61124532 GCA_028658325.1 Potorous gilbertii
CAAATGGGGAGAAAATTTTGGAACCCCAAATCTTGTGAAAATGAATGTAAAAAGTTAAATAAATTTATTTAATTAAAAAAAAAAAAGAAATGAGGGAGAGAATAGCCTCTTTCACCCATTAAAAAAAAAAATCAATCTGGGAGGGGAAGACCCTTAGGTTTCTGACCGAAACAGAAACAATGACTATTTACATTCACACTGAGCCAATCAGGATCCAAACAATGACCAAATGGGGCTTGACCTATTGGGGGGGACCTATTGTTGGCCAATCAATGAAAGCTAGAGTGACTTGGCTTTAAGGTTTGGTCCTTAAGAGAGAAATCTATCCCTAAAGCCCAAGATATCTTGAAATAAAAATTTACATTCCTTTGAACAGAGCACTGGTAGATAAGGGTGTGATATCCTATGTGAGAATGGTCATGGAGACAGACGAGAGATAGAGTATTGTTTGTGACTTGAAGCATTTCAGTGATCTTGCTTGTGGTCATGACATTGAGAAGCGGATAGATAAGAAATAATTATGAAAATAATAACTAACTTTTACATAGCATCTACTATATACCAGGTACTGTGCTGAGACAAATATCTCATTTGGTCCTCACAACAACCCTGTGAGGTAAGCGCCATTATGTCCATTTTTGTTGTCATTGTTGAGTTGTTTCCGTTGTGTCCTATTCTCCATGGCTCCATTTGGAGCGTTCTTGGCAAAGAGACTGGAGTGGTTTGCCATTTCCTTTTCCAGCTTATTTTACAAATGAGGAAATTGAGGCAAACAGAAATTAAGTGATTTGCCCAGGGCCATGTAGCTAAGTAAGTGTCTAAGGCTGGATTTGAATTCAAATCTTCTTGATTCCATCCACTGTGCCACTTAGAAATATCAATTTAGCTTGACAACATTTGAAGATCTTTAGGACTTATAGTATGAGTACATTTTCAAGGACTTGATCAATTGCTTTATGTATCTACCAATACTGCCCTATGAAAACCCAGGAAAATCTTTCTCTTGCCTACTAAGAATAGCCTGGAAGGTTGAGAGTAATCTCGTACAAAGTGAGTGATATTCACTAGAAACTGTTGAATTTTCTGGTGGAGGGCATACTGAAAATGGGACTCCTTGTCTTGTGAGCAAACCAAATTCCTTAAATTTGAAGTGGGTACTTATTGAGAAGTTCCAAAATAATGTTTTTGGAGTTCAAGTGTGAACTGATAACAATTCACTGACAATTCCTGACACGAAATTGGATTCTTTTGACAGAATTGGATTGCATCCCTAGCCAACTATGAGTTCAGCATATTATTATAGACCAGAAAGGAACCATATGGATGCACATGCTAAGTGATTCTGAAGCTACAGTGATACCCGTAGAAGGATTGAAGGCAATCAGTGATGTACAGAAAAGGATCTTTTCACATGAAGATACAGCTGAAAGTTTCTGACTTCAACCTGAAAGTGTGCTATAAATGATAGATTGAACAAACCCCTTCTTTCCCAGCTGTGTGGATGACTGTAATGAAGGATAATGAGGAGTGATACAAGCCAAGAAACAAGGAAATGGCCCCTGAGAGCTTTATTCTCCCAAAGGGCAATGTTGAGACAATGGCTAAAGTTGGATCCATGCCAATGGAGTGCTGTGTTTCATTTCAATAGATCTTGCAAATGGTACCAGAAAGCAGTTAATGCCACAATAAGGCATTTTACTCTAAGACCATGAAAGGATGGCATGATGATCCTGTCAGATAAGGCCAAGACAGGATACTTGAGTTTGTAAAAAAGAGAATCCACTGACTCCAAATATCATTAGTAGTCTTTAAGAAATGTTAGATTTGTGCCTTTTTTTCCAGTGGAAAAGTGCTACCAACTTGTATTGTGTACTTAGATAATATAAGTACTAGTATTTGAAAGTTATATGTATATATATATATACATAGGTGCATATGTGTACATATATTATATATATACATATACATAGAGAAAGGGAGAGAGAGAGGAAGGGAGATGGAGAGAGAAAGAGACAGAGAGAAAGAGACTTTTTAGTCTCTGGAAGACAGAAAAATATAAGCCACAATCTCATGATACAAGAACATTTCACTTACTCTATACAGATATACCCAAACAGGAACCAATGAGCTTTTACAGTAGTTTAGGTGGTGTGGAATATTTCCCTGCCAGAAAGCGCCCTTAAGAGAGAGACTTTTAAAACAAACTACTTAGAAAAGTATTTGTTTTGGCAAGAATCAAGAAATCTAGAACCACACATAATCTTCCGTAGGGAGACCACAGCCTAAGTATTTTGACCATACATTACTGCATATGCTAAGGATCCTGAGGCCAAAAGAAGGCTTAGGGGAGTCAATGTGGCTTTTTTTTTTTTAGTGAATGTGCAGATGCTATCAGGTATAATGTTATAGGCCTTACACCATATCTACTGATGGCTCAGTTCCCAATTTTTTCCCCCAATTACTTGTGCTTTTGCATGTCAGTAAACGTAAAAGAAATAGAAACTCAAAACCAGTATACCTTGCAGTTGAGAGATGCCTGTTGCCTAGCTATTATCTCAGCCTAGAAAAGTTCTGATACAAATAAAAGATGGTATGATGCTTGAATTCATTGTCAGAGTCTTCATCAAGGTGACAGAGTTCTACTGTGAAATTTTGGTATACAGGGAGATCCATGGAGAACCATCCCATCTCAAGCAGTTGAGACTTTGGACAACTTGCCAGCTCCAGAGAGTAGCAGGAATTCTGCAAAGTCAATATGCTACAACTAATTATTGTCCACTGGGGAGTGAGAGAAAGCAGATGGATGGGAGAGTCGGCTGAGTGGACTCTAAGAAGGGAAGTCTACTAGCTGCAGAAAGCTCTCTAAGCTTGACAATAAATAATTCAGAAGACAATGACTCAGACGAAGAAGAAACTGAATATGGGTAACTTCCAGAGGACAGGGAAATCAATTGTGCTTGTTCCAGTTCTGGGAAGGCTTCAGTTCAGACAGGGTGGGAAGGGATGAATCCAGAGTAAGCCCCTAAGGTGGTACTGAAGTTGACTGTTAAATTTTCCATGTGAGCATTTACATCTTGAAAATTGGCAAATGCTATAAGTCAGGATTTGATTTATTACTGTGTTGATTATCTAGATTTAAAGTAATGAAGAAAAATATTAACAATGCAGGTTAAACTTAAAAATATATGTAGATTTTTTTCCCCCAGAGAACTGGTTACTAAACATTTACTGGGATATTCCTAATCAAGAGGAATTGTAGAAGTGGTTGGCCATAGGGCCAACTCCGCCCCTTGTTGGAATGTGTTTAGTATGTGCTTTGTATGTAACTGCAAATATGTGATGTTTTACATGACCTAAAGTATGTGTTCATTGTATAAAATCTTACCATTTGTGCTGATGTGCCCTGGTAAGTGTGTGTTTTTGTCAGATGTGCTTCTGACTCTGCCCATAGCCTATAAACTTGGTTCTGTAGCTCTGCCCTATGATGCACACTATATAAGCTATATTATATAGGATTTATTTTCTTAATCAAACGTATCATTGTTCTTATACCTACTACTAATTAGATGCTGTATGATAAGTTTGTTTGATGTTTCAACGCTAGTTGCATACAATTTGAATGTGAATGCTAATTATACATATATTGTATTAGGAAAACGGGGTGGCTATCTGTGATATACATTACATGCTAACTTAGAAACTTAAGGCATGTCCACTGTTGCTCAAGTACATTCTGTGATTTGTAGGGACTCTAAAATTTTTCATTGGAGGTAAAGATGTAATTAACCTGAACTGGTAGTGATTCTGCAGGACATGTTCAGGTTTAGATGCTGGGTACAAGAGAAAAAGTCAGAGTAAATATTTTAAAAAAGGAAAATAACCTAATGTGAAGAAAGAGGTAGGAGCTATAGCATCTTGGAAGGACTTTTGTGAATTTTTCCTCTTGCTGCTTGGAAAGGACTAAGAGTCTTGAGCAATTTCTGTCCTGTCCTGGGAAAACAACTCCCCCTTCCCTGCCTTCACTGAGGAAAGGGTCATCCACCAGAGACATTAATGCTTGAACCAGTCTTTTTGGTGCTTCCCTGCTTGTTTAAGCCATGTCCCACTCTGGCAGGAGGCAGAGACCAGCTGGGACATGCTGAGTTAAGAGTCATTCCAAATGACTGGACCTTGACCTTCTAGGTATTTTTGTCATGAGTAAAATACCCCTGTGGTGGACATTGCTAGCTCCCTGAGGGAACAGCTGGGGTGGGGAACTGAACTCTTGGGTTTTGACTTTCCTGCCAAAAGGGAGGGTGGCTGCCTGGTCTGGAAAGAATTCGTGGGCTGGGAGGAGATATCCAGATTAAGTGCATTAATGTAATTTTTTTCATTCCTTTCTAATATTACGATTAAAGAGTTGTAAGTAAAAACAAAGAGTTGTTTTTATTCCTTTCCAATAGTTTGATTAAAGAGTTATTCCTGTCTTGGTGAACAATCTAATTTGACAAAAAAAAAAAAAGGCAGAGAAAGGCTGAGGGATAAAGTTTTCCCAGAGTGAGCTAGAGCTGAAGAAATCTGAAGAAGTAAATCCACATCAGAGCCCTGGGTAAATGAGATGGGCATTGCCACCCATAGAACAGTGTGGGCAGAGAGGCAGCCAGCTGCCTGAGTATCCATGGGCTCAGAGGTTACTCCAGAGAACCCTTTGGGTTTGTGTGAAACATCTGATCACTAAGGTAACCACCTGATTCACATCATTTGACTTTCATTATTGAATAAATTCAGGCATTGCTCCAAAGCACCTCATTTCCCCCTCCCTCCGATCTGTGGCATATTTAATAGGTTTATAATCACACTAACACAACAGGGGCAGCATAGGATGACCCAACAGGAAGACAGGATATGATGGCAGGGTGATATGGTAGCAAGTGAAAGTCAGGAGTCCAGGTAGCCTTTATCATGGAGGTCTGGAACTGGGTACCTGTAGTTGTCCTGGAAGATGAGGAGAGATAGAAAGACTGAGAGAGACAGAAAGACCAACAAAGAAAGACAGAGAGAAATGGAAAGAGAGAGAGAAGAAAGCATCCATTGAGATCTACTCTAATAGGAGTACGGTTGGCATCATGATCTGGCAATGGGTAGCAGCAGTGATTTCATCACAAGAACTGGGATTCAGAGACAGAATTTCAGTCTCCAGAAGCACTGAGAATGGAGTATGAGGCAAAGAAGCGAGACAGGGACTCACCGAAGAAATGTTCTCCTGGAGAGGGACGTGATTGTAAGAAATGATGATGAACAGGAGGAGGAGGATGGTAGCGGTGGTGATATCTATTGGCTATAATAGTATTATTAATAAAGGTTAGTATCATAAATAGTATTTTATGGTTTGCAAAATACAAATGTTATCTCGTTTGATACAAGGCAAGTGCTGTTGTTTTCTCCATTTTAGAGATGAGAACTCTGATGCTGAGACAGTTTAGTTGACTTGCCCAGGGTCACACAGCTAGTAAGTGTCTGAGGTAGTTTCTGAACTGAGGAATTCCTGACTTCAAGCTCCAGCTTCTATCCACTGCCTCACCTAGAGATACTTCACAAAAGGCAGATTTCAGACGGATAATATACATTGTGGTAATCTCCTTTATAACATCTCTGACAGGTGATCCTCCAGACTCCACTTATATTTCCAGTGACAGTGGGCTCACTACTGAACAGAGCAACTTGTTGTTCAGTTGTTCAGTTCAGTTCCAATTCTTCATGACCCTGTTTGGAATTCTCTTTGGCAAAGATCCTGGAATGTTTTACTCTTCCCTTCTCCAGCTCATTTTATAGATGAGGAAACTGAGGCAAACAAGGTGAAATGACTTGCCCAGGGTCATGCAGCTAGCATATGTCTGAGGCCAGATTTGAATTCAGGAGGATGGGTCTTCCTGATTCTGGTTCCACTGTGTCACTTAGCAAACCCAACTGAAAACTATGTTCCCCAAATCACTAAGCTCATACCCTTCGGTCTAGTGATTAAGCTTTCAGGCCTGTAACCCAAAAAAGATCAAAGGAAAAGGAAAAGGACTTCTATACACAAAAGTATTTATGCAACTCTTTTTTATAGTAGTAAAAAAAAATAGGAAAAAGAAAATGCCTGTTAAGTAGGGAATGACAGCACAAATTATATGTGTCATAAGAAATTATGAAAGGGATAGTTTCAAAGAAAATCTGGGAAGACTTTTATGAACTGATGCAGAGTGAAGTGAGTTGAATTTAAAGAGAAATGTATACAATAACACATGATAAAAAGAAATTTTAAAAGCTTAAGAACTCGGATCAATGCGGTAACCAACCGCAATGCTAGAGGATGAAACATGACACCGACCCTCTGATAGAGAAGTGATGAACTCAAGATGGAGAGAATGTTCTGTTTTCAAACACGGCCAGTGTAGGAAAAGGTTTTACTTAACTCTGCATATTTGTTGTGAGGGTTTTGGTTTTTCTTTATACTTTTCAGTGATGGGGGTAGGGGAATAAGAAGAGTGCAAAGAAGAATTGAAAATTAGGTACATGGACAAGGCATCTTATATAACTGTGTAATGTAGGTAAAAAAGTCATCAGGCCAAGTCCTGATAGAACATTTTGGAATGAACTATGCACATGTGGAATAGAGTGACTGTTTTCACTCTGGTGAGCTTTCTCATAAGGAATCAGAGAGAAGGGAGCTAAAATACTGTTAGGATTGAGAACCCTAGAGATATCCACAGTCATCGATTCCCTTCCCCCAAAGAAAGGCCAAGACAATCTCTTGATAGTAGCAGTCCTTCGGTGTGGTAGGAGGAGTTATGGCCATCTCTAACCTTAAATATCTTTGAGGGGAATTTTGAGTGTTAGTTGGAGTAAAATAAAAGGAAGAACCTTACTGAGTGTGAATAGAATGCCTAACAGGATACTAGGAATTGAGTGTGAGAAAGGAAATACATAACTGGACGCGACCTGGGGAGACAATTCTGCATTCAGATTTGAGGGAGTAAGTCTTGAACTGTGATCTTTGTAGATCCCTAGAGCAATAGCTGTCATAATCTTTCTTTATTGGAGTCATATGAAACGGACAGGCTTAGAGGGAAATAGAAGGATAAGTGAGACTGTTAGCGAAACCTAGCATGGGAAAATGCCTATCTTTACACGGAGATATCTGAATGACACCCATCTAAGCCCTCTGTGATTTTCTCATGGGATAAAGGAGTGTTAATGGTTTAAGCAGTTACACTCCACCAATAAGGATAAGCGAGTAAGGATAGCCCATTTCTGCTTTGCCATTTCAGTTACCTTTCTTCCTATGCTTCATCTTCCATAAAGTAATGCTTCTTAATTTTCTAGTTCAAAAGCATAGGAAGAACCCAACTCCAGAGAAGTGATGGACTTCAGTGCAGACTGAAATGTCCATTTTTGGATAGTCCCATGGTGGGTATTTGTTTTGCTGGTCTATGAATATTTGTAAAGATGGTTTTATTTTTTCTTTTTTTATTGTTCAGTTGGGAAGGAGACAATGGTAAAGATAACAAATGCTTATAAAATAAATAAATCAAAAATTTTAAAAGCTAAAGGGAAGGGAAGAGGGAAAAGAAAAACCTCACTGAAGTCATGGAATGCACAATCTTGTTGGTGTCTGTAGAACCAGCAAAGCTTCAATAACAGCTGCAAACTTAGATAACTCTTTGGGATCCAGAAGTTTGTAAGGCACCTTGGAATGCAGAATTCCTTTCCCCATAGAAAAAAATACTATACATGGGAAGACTTGTGTGAATGGACACACAGCAAGTTAATCAGAATCAAGAGAACAATATACAAAAGTATGATGATGTTGAAAATGAAAACCATACTAAAAACATTCAAAATCAAATTAATTGCAATGACCAATCTCAATTTTGGAGGACAGAAGATGAAATACACACATCATCCTCATATGAGATAAATGGGGCATGACAGATACAGAATGATGCATATTTTGCTAGGAGGGATGTGGTAGTATGCTAAGAAAAAATTACTGGGAAACAAAAAACACATCAATTTTTTTTAAATGTTATATCCGAAGGTTTTATACCCATTTTATTTATCCATATAGTATTAGCTGAGTTGCAGTGCTTATAGTACCTGCCTGAATTTGGGGTCTGGGAGGTAGTGAGGGACAAAATTGCCTATTGGCACCTGTTTCTGCAACCTTGGTATCACAGTGCTCTGGTATGGGTCTGGGAATTTTCTTGCCCTTGGGCGTTGCCTCAGTCCTCTTTAAGTCCCTACAGGCTGGAATGGTCTTGCAGGAGCAGGGATCCTGCTGCAGCTTCCCCACACCTGGTCTATGGGGTATGCTCCAGGCCAAACTCTATTTCTAGTATGTTCACACTTCTCTGTCTGTCTCTCTATGCCAACCTGGTCTAGAAAAATGACTCACTGTGATTTTTTTCTTGGATTTCCCAATTAGGACTTTGGTGCATTTTCTATATCTTTGGGGAAGAGGACTAAGGGTTCAACTGTTCTTTGGTTATTCCTCTTGGCTCTGTTCTCCTTTCCAAACCAGATATCCATTAAATTTTTACTTGCTAGTCTTTTGGGCAGGGTACCGAAGGGGGAAAATTCTGACTGTGAAGGGAAGCTAGCTTTGGTCCAAATGAGGTACCACTTGGGCCATCTCTGTCTGACAATTTACTCTTTGGAAAAGGTAATCAGTTACCTCTGTTTTCCACAGGTTCTCTCCTATCTCTGCTTAGAGTTCACATATTTTATTGAAAAATTTTCTGGTTTTGTGTATTTTTCTCCCATAGCATGAGAGGGTCTGGCCTGAGGGTTGGTGTATAGGACCAACAGAGTATAAAGAGAGGGAATGGTTTATTTGTAGATCAGGCGTTTGTCAGATTGGAGACTGTCTGTACTTAGTGCAAAGTACTTGAAGCTCTTCAGAAGTATACTTTGGAACCATGAAACATTTTTGCAACTCAGTGTGTTTTGAGGACAACTTAAGCTGCACCTGGGACCAATTATTAAAGAAGCATGAATCAAAGTCATGAATTCTTTCCTCAGGAAAAGCTCTAATATTGAGTAGAGTAGAAACGCTTGATTTTAAGGGATGATAACATGTTGATAATCAGTTTACTCCTTCTAAGACAGTCAACCCAAAGGCAACCCTTTGTCCTCTGCAGAGACTCATCTACAGTCGCAAGACTGATTTAAGTGAAGTCATTTGTACAAGGGCTCCCCTTTAGATATAAAGGTTGCCATGGCAATAGGTGTGAGGATGTAACCCCTGCGATAAGGCAGCCAGTGGATGACCGTAGGAATGTACTCTGCTGATATTGTTAAATGTGTTGATAATAGGAGGAACCATAAGCCTGGGAAGCCCAAGGCAAGAACCTCCAGGGACTGGAGGATCACAAATTTAGAGGTGGAAAGGATTATGGGATCATAGATTTATAGCTGAAAAGGACCTAAGAATTATCTACAGATGGGGAAAATGAGGCCCAGTCAGGTTAAGGGACTTGTCACCTAGGGTCACACAGGTGACAAACATGAGATTTCAATAAAGGTACTCTGAGTGAATTTAGGTCTCTCCCCACAGTATTACACTCAAAGTTAGGGATCCTCTTCTACCAATTCAGATAGACATCTGTTCTGAAACTTATGGAATTAGAGAGTTGACAGGGAACCTGAGAGCTTAGCTGATTTGTCTAGAGTAACACAGTTAGCATGGATTAGAAGTGAGACTTGAACTGAAACATTCTAAATTCAGTCCAGTTTGCTCTCCCATACATCAGACTGTCTCTAAGCCTTATTGGGTCATCCACAACAGCTGTCCTATTTAATTTCCTTATTACTATTTTGAAATATTATGATGTTGTAATGTATAACCTTTCATCTCTCCTTTCTCTGTTGGGGATTCATGGTGAGGCTAGCCAAAGTAAATATGTATTTTAGACATTATATATAAATATATGTACATATATATACATCTACATATATAGATGTGTGTATGTATAAATATAAATAATTTATATGAAATCTTTAGTTTCAAGAGTTATTACTATTCCCCATCATGGTTGTCTCATTTTTTTTTTATGACTATAAGCCCATTTGGCTTCAGTTTTCCTCTTCTAAAAAAAAATCTATCAATCTTTCTCCTTTCAGCTCTCCTTTCTCTATTAGGGGTATATGGCTAGCCTAGCCAAAATAAACAGAAACAGAGCTGGTGGAGGCATTAACATTACTGACAGCCTTCCTCTTAGGAATACCCCATGAATTTGGCCTTCTCACATAAGAAAGAGACAGACGAGAAAAAGAGTTGGAGCAGATACTGAATTTCCAAGCTTATCAGATTTCCCTGGACATTATGAGAGGAGGTGGCTCTTAAAGGAAGGAATATCCCAGTTGCATGGTTAGATAGTATGATATCATGGTATCATGATGCCAATAACCATCCTAATGGAATATAGTCAGTCCAGGTAGAAGGGACAGAAAATAGATTTCTATTGACTAAAATTAAAAAAAAAAGAGCAGTGCTACAGCTTATTACGGATGGGGAATGTTGAATATATTTTCATATACGGAAGGAAATAGATATTTATTAAGTACCTACTATGTGCTAGATTACTATTGACATTCACTCTAAGCTAGGAGGGTCCAAAACAGCCACTGAGTGGAAGCTGGGCAGGGACCCTTCCTTGTTCAATCCATAGGTTTCAGAGTCAATAGTAATAGTTTTTCTTTGAAACAACAATCCTGAGGCTCCTGCCCCTCCTGGTGCAATTTATCTATTTATTTTTTCTTTTCTATTAAAAAGGCTATGCCTCTGATTACTTTTTAAAGAGGCCTATTCACTGAATGGGCATTACCTCACTTTAAGTTAATACCTGAAAAGGCCCTAGCCTAAAAGGTCAAGGTCTCCCATTGCATCCTGGGCCATCTCCAGCCATTCTGATGAATATCTTGCTACTGGATCCAGATGGCTCAGGAGGAGAAAATGAGGCTGGTAACTATGTGCTAGGCAGTATGCTAAATGCTTTACAAATATTTCATTTGACCCTAAGAGGTAAGTACTATTGTTATCTCCATTTTACAGACAAGAAAACTGAGGCAGAGGATAAATGACTTTCCAAGGGTAACAGAGCTAATAAGTATCCGAGGCCAGATCTGAACTCGGATCTCTCTGACTTTAGGCCCTGCACTTTATCCACTGTCCTACCTAGGCCACTACATTATTAATTTCACTTAAACGTTTTGCTTTGTGACAAGAGAACTCCCCAGACATGGGAGTGATCTGCAAATGTTTGCAATGTAAAAACAAAACAAACCAATACAACTTAAAATAAAAAAAAGAAAAACCAAAAAAGGCTTGATCATTAAAATTTCTATTGTTATCTCTCTTTTTTATATCATAATTATTTCTATTATTACCCAGAAGCTTTCCTTATAATTAAAAAAAAATGTCCAGCAAAATCAAAGCATTGTGAATATGTCACATTCAGGATGTGAATGTCTAAGTGACAAAGGAGGGTAACTTCAGAAACTATACGTGGCAAACCTGAACAGATATGCTTGTCTTAACTTGTTTGGCGTTATTCTTTTTCTTAATCACAAGGAAAGGCTCAGAATGGAGTCAGAAATGGATGCTAGGAAAAAGATCGTGATGCTAAAAACATAAAGACAACAGTAGGTCAACATAGCAATTTGTTTGAATATGCCCCATTTTCCACTGAGGAGAGAAAGGACAGATATACTTTCAAGTTAATAATTGTATAAATTCAATTTACTTCAACTCAACAAACATTTATTAGACATATACTAGAAGTCAATGTAAAGACAAGGAAAAAAAGAACCTTTTAAGATATAGATATTAATATATTAATGCATCAACTAGTACACTGATCTAATAATTAATCCAATAATGATATATCTATAAATATTCAGTAACAACACATTGTTTTCTAAAAGAATTATAAAATCACATTTGAATTTTTATTTAATTGAGCAAATTGTTTTTACTTTTTGAAACAACCACGCTTGGAAAAAGCAGAGGGTTAGGGAGTTATGTCTTCAAATTCAAGGCTTAGATAGAATGTGAAGGCTTGTTGAGATTTTAGAGTTTAATGTAGAATCTTGGAGCGAGAACTGCTCGGTTTCTTGGTAAGTACTTAGGTAAAGAAAATATTTTTCTTGGCAATGAGCATTTTACTTTTTCTTGGATAAAAAAGCTATTAGGAAAAAGAGTGGAGTCGGTCCAGTTTATTTAAATAGGCAGAGGGTGAACTCACAATAAACATTCTGGAGAAATCTTTCCTGGATTAAATGAAGAAGCAGAAGACAAACAAAGGAAAAGACAAGAAAAACAATTTTTGGCTAAAATTATCTTACATTTTAAGACTCAGGCAGAGTTTGCACTTACTATCTAACTTATTGTCAGAGAGAAACCAGCAGCATCTCTAACAAATACCACAGATACATCCTGGGTTAATAGAAGGAACACATGTGAAAGTTGATGTTGAAATGATATGATACCCAAATCTTAATCTGCTAAAATTCAGAATTGGAGGAAGGTGGAGTCAGCTCACTAAGACCTTCTGAAAAACATTACATCCTCAAATCCAAAGTCTCCAAACTATTGGCTTGTGATAATCCTGATATTTATTAAATGGTAAATATGAAGAGATCCATTTGCTTGCCTCGGTCTAGGAGATTCAAGTAATAAAACTTTTGTACAGTATTCCATAAGACAAGAAAGAAAAACTTGCATGTATAATATATATTTTCAAACTTCCATTTGTTTCTCCCTCAAATGTAATTTTCAAAGTTTTCCCTAAGTTTTTTATTCTGTTCAAGACCAAGAACCTGTTTGCCAAATTCAGGCCAAGAGTTAAATTATAGAATGAAACTGTAAACCCAACAATAGATGTTAATAACAGAAACTGACAGAATCATAAATGTCATATTTGGAATAGATAGTTTTTCTGAAGACAGCAGATGGTTTCTTGGCAGTCTTATTTTCCATCTTTGCATTGAATTTGGGGCTGAAATTTTAGTATACTATAGGTAGGGAGGTGGGAGAAACACAAGACCTTTTAGGGAAAAGAAGAATTTGTTTCCTAGTGGACAGAAGACCAGGAGGAGAACAGAAAATAGATTGAGGGGGCAAATTCCCAGATGATATGCAGGGGATGGAATGAAAGGCTTAAGTTGAGGGATTGGTCTTGGCAAGGAGGGGGATCACTTCCTCATCTGAGATTAGGGCACAGAATGAAAGATGATGATGAAGAAGGCTATTGAGATGTGAAACACGGGGAAGGAACTCTTGACAGATGATCTTTATTTACTCAGTAAAGTAAGAATTAAAGTCCTCTTTTGAGAGCAAAGTGGGAGGAAGGGGTGAAGAAAGTTTGAGAAGTTTCATTTCCCCTTGTCTAATAGGTTCCTTATACCAGAAAAATGTCTTCTGTAGTGAAACTTGGATGAATGGAATGCTCAGAGAAGGGCTAAGGGATCACCTGAAAGCATTTTTGATTAAACACTTCTTGAAAATCTATCAGAATAAAATCCTTATATATATATTGAGTAGTCTCCTGGAATTAGTCAGATTCAGTGAGAACCAGGAAATCCAACGCTGCACACTAAATTATTTGAAAAAAGATAAGAAACTCCACATTTTACAGCATCCCTGAGATTTTTTTATAACTCTCAGTTCTAGTAAATCAATCAATAATGACTAATTTCAAAGTATCCTTTGAGGGCCACCAGGCAGGAGCCAGACCAGGGAAGCAGGAGTCACACAGCTCATAAGGTGCTGAAATTCTGCTAAACCCTGGTGATGGTAACAGAGGCAGAGAGAAGGGCACATCACGAGTCATAACATCCAGTCCACAGGTTTTGTGGTTCAGTTGTGTCTGACTCTTTGAGATCCCATTTGAGGCTTTCTTGGCAAAGATAGTGTAGTGGTTTGTCCTTTCTGTCTTCAGTTCATTTTAGGGAAACTGAGGCAAATGGGGTTAAATCACTTGCCCAGATGTGAGCTCATCCTCCTGACTCCAGACCTGGTGCTTTCTTGGCAAAGATATTGGAGAGGTTTGTCCTTTCTGTCTTCAGCTCATTTAAGGAAACTGAGGCAAACGGGGTTAAATCACTTGCCCAAGGTCATACAGCTAGTTAAGTGTCTGGGGCCAGATGTGAGCTCATCCTCCTGACTCCAGACCTGGTGCTCCATTCACTGCATTTTGTGCCCAAAACTGAGCTAGGTGCTAGACTACAAAGACGAACAAAACCAGTTCTTTTCCTCAAGAAGCATACACTCTTGAAGAGTAGTGGGTGGGAGAGATAATGTATGCACATCTAAGTGGGAATTGGAAGTGAAGAGAGATTTGCTTCCTTCCTTCTGCTTCAGTTGATGTAGTCACAGAATGTAACCACAGAAAACAAACTAGTCACTAGTTAACAAAAGCATTGACACCCAAATATCCTTTTACAAAATGTGAATGCTATTTTGATGGAACTAAAGGGAGCCTGGTCTTTGGATAAATAAAAATATTGATGATACCCCTGGAAGCTTTAAATAGTAATAGCCAGGAATCAGGGTAAACTTTCAGTTCTTCACCTTTTAGGATGAGGGGAAGATAAATTCCCCAATCACAAATCATGCATAATTATCTAACAAACAAAACATCTACCCAGAGAGGGATTCCATCCAGCACATGAAGTCAGTTCAAGAGAGTTTGAGACATATAATTCAGACAGATGCAGATATAGAGAAACAGTCACTCAAGGCAGGAATCAGTTCCAAGGAGGGTGACCTCTGGAAGCAGAGAAGAGAGCCTGCTTTGATCTCAGGAGGGTCACTGTGCCTTGCGATCATAAACTCTGGGAGCCAAGTGAGCAAGTTGCCCATTGGAGAATCTGTATCCAAAAGGGAGGTTTATAGAGGAGATTCTGTGGGAGAAAGGACTGCTAGGTCCTCCAGTACCAGAATTGTGACCTGCCTTGGCTAAAAGTATATCTCACTAAAGGTGAATGTAAAGTTTGTGAACACATCCCACAGATGATGTTGATAGGAGGAATGTATTGTAGATACTATTTTTACTATACCATCTTGGTAGGTACATTTTTGGGGATCTAGATGTGCTTACTGGTTTATGGTTAAGGGAAGCATACTGCTGGGGGCTCATAAGTCAATAGTTTTAAGACTGAATATCTGTAGGATATCACTTCAACTTCAAGATAGTAACTGCCCTTTGAGAAGTGGCTTGGAAAATACTACATTAAATATACGCATATGCATATTATATGTGTGTGTGTGTGTGTGTGTGTGTGTGTGTGTGTGTATCAATATATATAAAACCAGTATTAAGTAATTGGAGAGAGGAGGCATTGGCAGTAAGGTTGGGAAAGATCTCATGAAGGAGGCAGCGTCTGATCTGAGCTTTGAAGGAAACTAAGGATTCTATTAAGTACAGGTTAGTGTGGCAAATTCCCCTTTCTGGACAATTCTAAACACCAATATAACTATTATTTTAATTACAGGACTCTATAAATTCCAGGGATTCTCTGATCTTACCACACCCCCTTAGGCAGATATGCAAGGCTAGTGACTTCACAGACTTTCATCAATCTAGTCTCTCTCTCTCTCCTGAAAAGACAGACTTGAAATGCCTTTTGTCCTTAAGTAAAAACTGGAGATGATTCACCACGGATACAGGTAAGTATAAAGCAGAGTTTGTGGTTGTTCAGTCATGTTTGACTCCCCATGACCCCATCTGGGATTTTCTTGGAAAAGACACTTCAGTGGCTTGACATTTCCTTCTCCAGATCATCTTATAGATGAGGAAACTGGGGCAAACAGGATTAAATGACTTGCCCAGTGTCACAAAGCTATTAAGTAAGAGTGCGAAGCCAGATCTGAACTCAGAAAGAAGTCTTCCTGCCTCCAAGCCAGGCATTCTATCCATCATACTACCTAGCTGTCCCATAAAGCAGGATAGAATGTAGCTAAGGGCATAAATAACTATAAAACAGGATAAAATGATAAGAAATAAAAAACAAAGAAGAAATCTAGCCAAAGGGCTCCAAGAAAATTTGAAAAGGAAAAGATCAGTTTCAGTTAGAGAATCATGAGAAAATACTTGGAGAAGGTTATCAGTGCTAGACCTAAAAGGACCAGAAAACTTAGCCCTTTGAAATGCAGAAGCTACAGGTAGGCAGCAGTATGTTACAGTACTAAATAGAGAGTCAGGAAGGCCTGAGTTAGAATCCTGACTCCAAAACTCAATAACTGTGTGACCTTATAGAGACACTTCATTATTCTGCCTCAATTTCCTAATCCATCAAATGAAAATAATCATAGTACTTACTCCCCAGAATTGTGAGAAGCATAAAACAAAACAAAACATGTAAAATACTTTGCAAGCTACAAGTCTCTCTATAAATGTTAGGTATTATGAATATCAGCACCAAGTTATGCCAATGCTCAGAAACAGGAATGGAAAAGATGAGATCTGAGGACAATGCAGCTGGGTACTAGAGTATGGGGAGGGTTGTCCTTTGTTTGTCCTTTGTTTTCAAAGAGAGCAGATGACATCATACGGTGGTGTCAGGCAGAGCTGCAAAGTCTTCAGCTTCACTCTCTCTTCCAGAGTCTTGGAAGTCCAGTGGCAGGACAAAAGTCAAGATGACTGAGGATGGCCTGGGATGTAACAGATGACCATGGGGTCTTCACCATCTGATCAGACTCTAGACATTCCACTGTACCTACTTCAGCTGCTTTCATGGTTATTGGAACAAATTGCTCTTATCTGCCTCTTCCTGTCCAGGTAAAGACTTCACATACTTGGGGTAGGCACCTCTGTAACTCACCAACAGGTCTGAGGCCTGTCATTTGCCCTCAGTTTGAAAGGTAGGCTGTGAAGTAAGGCTAGAATTAAGAAGCCATATTCAGAATGCACAATCATACTTTAGGTGTGGGCTGGCCTGAGTGATAGAGTCTAGTTCCATAACTGCTGATCTTGTAGGATCAACATGCACAAGACATTACAAGATCATCCATCATTACATATAGATGATATATGTATATGCTGCATAGGTATTAAGACTTTGGGGGAAAGATTTTCAAAGACTTTGAATACAAAGCAGTTTTGGGGGGCTAACCCTTAGGGAACCAGATTGCCCCATTTTCTGAACATTCCATCAATCAAGGTTTCATTATGAAAGGATTTTATTCTTCATTACAACCTGTTAGAAGGTGACAAATTAATCTTTCAGTAATTGAAACTGAAATACCTTCATGAGAAATGTAAAAATCTTAATACCTTAACACTAAGTCATAGTTATTTGCAAATCTCCATTTGTCAAAAAGCTCAAGCATTCCATTTCCGTGGTAATAAATGTGATATCAACTCCTTTAAGCATGGAACCCTTTGATACTGAAGTGGTTATTAGAAAGAAGGAAGTGGTCAAGGGAATGGAATTTTCTTATGAAACAGGTTACATTAGAGCACTGGAATAGTTCAAAATATTGATGAGGAAATTTAAAAAGATGACTTTATCTCAAAAATGGATCAAAGTCCATCATACTGACTACTCAATCATTGTGTCAGAAACTCAAAACTCATAACCAGGACAGGTCAACTGGAGATATGCCCCAGAGCATTTAAAGTTAGAGGATGCTGACAGTTCTTGTAGCCCTGAGCTTAAATGAACTCTTCTCCACCTATACTCCAGCAGTTGCCTTGCATACAACTAGCTAGGTGGTGCAGTGAATAGGATGATGGGCTTGGAGTCAGGGAGACCTGAGTTCAAATCCAGTCTCAGAAACTTCCTAGCTGTATGTGACCTTGGGCAAATCACTTAACATCTGCTTATCAGTGGAGAAGGAAATAGCCAATCACTCCAGTATCTTTGCCAAGAAAATCCCATGGACAGAGTTCCACAGGGTAGGATGTGACCGAAATGATGGAATAATAGCAGTTACTTTACATTGATCTGAGGTTTTCTTCACTGGGATCTCTGCCCAGAGCAGTCAGAATCTACTTAGCATATTGCCTGGAATATAGTAAATGCTTGTTTTATGACTAATTCATGGTTGCCATTTGGGGATATCACAGAGTCTCTATCCCTTCCCTCTCAATTGAATTTGTCTTGAGATTTTATTTTTGGGTGAGTCATTTGATCTCTCCCTGTCCCAGGCAACTCTTTAACAGTGTAAGTTGCAGACCTGAAGTGTTAGGGAGAATTTCCTCATTGTACCAATGAAATCACAGGTGTGGTCCAAAAAAGGGAGGAAAATGGATTAGAGGGCCATTTGATCTCATTCTACTTGCCTGAGGGGAGAATTATGCTGCTTGCCCCTTTTTTAAACATTTCTAGTTACAACTCTGCAGAAACCTGTCACCAACGGGAATTATGAGAATGCACATCCTATTCAATCCTAAGCAGAGCTCAGAAGCAGCGGGTTGCCAGGTGATGCACAGGGCAGAAAGAACAAAGGATGTTTCATGTTTACAGTAGCACAGCATCAAGAGCAAAGAGGAGAACAAAAATAGACCTATGGCAGGTGGCAAGGGCAAGCATTTGGGCTCTAGTTAGGAGTGGCTGATGAATAGTGGGCTTTTTCCATGTGCTCTACTCTCACTTCTATAACTTCAGACAAAACATTTAGATAATCTTTGTCTTTGACTCTCCCCTCACTTCACCTTGTACAGGTAGATCTTTTGAAATCTCCAAGCGTGATCCTTTGTCATTTCTTATTAGTATTAATTAGTATAGTTAGCATGAACTTTCCAATGACTTAACTTCCCATTTGGGAGCAATTTAGAGTTCTTTTCTTTCTCTTTCTTAAAAAGTACAACAGTTACCAAAAAAGGTTCATTTAAGGAAAATGTGGAGAAATTGTTGAGTTTTTTTTGATAGCATATTTAATTATTAATGTGCACTGACCTTGAAAGCAGCTGGTCTGTCGCTGGTATGTTGGGAGGAACACACAAAGCATTTGTTGTCACTCCGGGCTGCTAGGAATGTCCTGTTCCAGAGAAGCATGTTGTGTGTGGGGACTGTAGAGAAGAACTCGGGGAGGTGATGTTTGTTTGACCTATTGAGGAATGTAAAATGTGTGTGTGGTAAGGAGGGTTGGGGGGGGGAATGTTTAGGATCTAAATGTGTGAGTAGGCTTTTAAAGATCATTCAGCTGGGCATGTTTAGTCCATGGGTCTAATTTATTTTTCTCTTTTCAATAAAATGCCCTAAAGTACAGCCTGACCAGATGCTTTTCTGAGCATTTGTTTTATCACCTTTCACCTTTTCACCATTCACCATAGGAATATTGGATATGGTTTATTTAAGTTGTTCTTCCAAGTGTTTAAAAAACACAACCAAAACTAACATCAAGCTGCTTGAGCCTCCCACCGAGAGGCAATGTGGCATCCTGGATAGAGAACTGACCTTGGAATTGGGAAAACCTAGGTTTGAACCTGACCTCTGACGTGTATTGGCTTTCTCTAACATGTCCCATAAGCTTTCTCTTCCTAGAAAATCACTCTGCCTCTATAACCTTTCCCTCTAATTAGTAAGTGCTTTCAGAAAGCTTCGTTTTAAAGAAAATGCCCGGAAAATCTGCTCAGGTTTATAGCAAAAATGATACACTTATATACCTTCCTTCAGGAAGGGATAAAGGTACCACCCTCAGCAGTTGTTGTGATTAGGATCTTTGAAATATCTCGTGGAGAAAAACAAATCAAAAACAGCAACAACCCACAAATGTTTTATGAGTTTCATGTTTTGTATTGCTTTGTGTATAATATATAATATAGCAATTTGTTTCAGGCTTTTATTTGGACATAAAATAAATCCTTTGATCATTGCAATGAGTAAACAAATGAATGAATGAATAATCAAATGAGTGGATGAATGAAGAAAGAGAGAAAAAAGAAAGGAAGGAAAGAATGAAGGGAGAGAGGGAGGGAGGGAGGAAGAAAAGAAGGAAGAAGGAAGGAAGGAAGAAAGTGAAGCATATGCCCAAGGCTTCATTCCTCTCTGATTTCTAATCTTGACTTTCTGTATTTATTTTTTCTACCATGGCCTCAACTCAAGTACTTTTTCTCCTTTCTCCATACCCTTGCTCATGCTTTTCAGTTTCATTTTAATGAGTGCTCTTCCTCTAATAGACTCTAAGCTCCTTGAAGGCAGGAGCTCGATCTTTTTGCTTGTTTTTCTATTCCCATCATTTAATGTAGTGCCTACATAGTAAGCACTTAAAAATAGATGTTCATTTTATGAGTCTACCGTGGTTAATAAGTTGAGCCCTCATTGCCTTCAGGGGACAGTTAGGTGGCACAGTAGATAGCATTTCCGGCCAGGAGTCAGGAAGACTTATTATCTTCTGGCATTCAAATCTGGAGTCAGACATTAGCTAGTTGGGTGACCCTGGGCAAGTCACTTAACCCTGGTTGCCTCAGTTTCCTCATCTGTAAAATGAACTGGAGAAGAAAATAGCAAATTACTCCAATATCTTTGCCAAGAAAACCCCATATGGGGTCATGAATAACAACAACCAACTCTATATCCTGCTATAAATTTCAGAGAAGGTGCTGACCTGAATTGATCATTTTTATATAGGACTTCCCTATACAAAAGAAACCACAGGTCCATTCCCTATTTCTGCCTTTACACTACAGAAAATCACAAGTTTGGTAATTTTTTTTACAAACAGGAACACTGAAGCACAGAGTTAAATGAACTAAATAGCTTATTCTGGTCTTAATTTCAATCTGACAGAAGCTTGCTTCTAAGTGCTTATCCTCCTAGCAACCAACAACCTTCATCCAAGGGATCTTCATCATCTCTTCCATTTAGTTTGCTATCTCAGCAGCTGGAACATTGCGGGGGAAAAAATATAAGAAGCTGTACCTAATAATGCATATATATGTATTTATGTGTGCATGTATGCATATATGTATGTGTTTATACAAGATGTCCCAAAAATCTTACGGCGGATTTACAACCACCCTAAGACTTTTGGGACACCCTGTTTTTGCTCTTGTGCAAAATCCTGGCTACTCTTGATCCCCACAGTTCATCCCACATAGCTTTTTCTGGTAAAAAAACAAAAATTAAAATTCACTGTTCCAAACTTCCTTTTTGTTCAGACCTCCAAGCCTTCTCTCCATCCCCTTGTTTATAGCAAATGACTTTAGGCGAATTAGTGACCCTTACTGAATCAAAGAAGAACATTCTCATTTACCTTAACATATCCATATCTCTACTTTCCTGTAAATTCCGGAGTCTCTTAGCATTAGATAGATAGACAGACAGACAGACAGACAGATAGATAGATAGATAGAAGATGAATAGATGGATAGATAGATAGAAAGATAGATAGGTGGATAGATGACAGATAGATGATATAAATAGATGATACAGATAGATTATATAGATAGATGACATAGGTGATATAAATGAATGGATATATGGATGAATAGATAAATGAGATAGATAATATAGATGAATAGATATATGAGATAGATATGATATGATGATATGATAGATATATGATAGATATGATATGATGATATGATAGATGATTTAGATGATAAAAGATATATAGATTGATGGATACATAGGTGATAAAGACAGATAGTATAGATAGATGATGCAAATAGATAAATGAGATAGAGAGATGGGATAAGATAGATAGATAGCAATATCCCTCCCCCTTTTAAAATTTAACCCCTTCACCAGTGTTTTAGACCTCATCCTTTCTCATCATCGTATAGATCTTTCTCTCACATGTGTTGTCCTTCCTAATAACTTTAACCTCTTTTTCCACTGGCTTTTCTTCCATCTACATCTGAACATGCATAAGTTTCCAATATGTGGATAAGACTATCCTTTGATTCAACACCCAGCTCTCATTCAATTTCTCTTTTTCCTTTTAGAACTCACCAATGATCTTCCTGCAAGAGCCACTGTTCCTTCCAGCTGTTAAGATAGGTATGCTGTTGAGATAGGTATACCCCATCAAAACAAGCCCACAAATCATTCCACCTTGTTGCCAGGTGACTCTTATCTGCAGGGGCAGATCTCTGGTTTTCCTTTGATATGAATCCAGCCTGCCTTTGGGTTCTGACTTTCCCTTTCATTTTTTCCCACTCAATTTCACCATTTTCTCTCAACATCCCACTGAGGCTGATGGGACTTAGGCTCATATCAGAGGTAGGCTTGCCTCCTTCAGATCTGATCTCTTGATTTCTTCCATTTTTTTCCTGTAACTGGTCTGACTTCCTTTTGCAGCACCAAGTAATAAACCTGGAATATTTTTGGTTTGAGCAGCTTCTATTGAGCTGTATTAATGGCAGGAAGTAGACCCAGTTTCTCTGATGAACTGATGTTGGTGAAATTATCTTTCCCTTCCACCAAGATCAGACAAAATCCAACTCAGAATAAGAAGCCTATACCTTCACTTCTATATCTTCACAACTCACTCCCCTTTTTAGTTTGTAGAGTTCTAAGTTTTTTATTTGAAAGGGACCCTAACAACAATCCCAAACCCATTATTTTATAGAAAAGGAAATTGAGGCATAGGGAGCCTAAATTACTTACACGAGGTCATAGAATGAGTCAACAGCAAAATAAGGACTAGAAACTGGGTCTCCTTATTTTTCTTCCAGCTCTCTTTCCAACACAGTGCTCCAGAGGCAGTTGGGTGGTACAGTGGCTAGATACTAGGACTTAGAATCTGGAAGACCTGAGTTCAAATCCTGCCTCAAATACTTATTAAGGAGAAAGACTCACATATGCTAGCTCCGAATGCACAGCCCGTGGATCTCCTGTAAAAAGAACTCCCAACAAATTCTGGAGAAGGGGAAGTCTTGCAGAAACAGAGTGAAGAAGATTTCTGTTCCAGAGAGCCCTGAAAAACTGACCCCAGGGGCAGAGCCAAGATGGCAGAGTAGAAAGACTCACATATCCTAGCTCTGAACCCACAGCCCATAATTATCTATAAAAAGAACTCCCAACAAATTCTGGAACAGTGGAACCACGCAGCAAAGGGGTGAAGGAGATGTCCATCCCAGAGAGCCCTGAAAAACCAATCCCAAAGGTCTGTCACACACCGGACTGGAGCAGAGCCCAGCCCTGCCCTGTCTGCGCAGCACTGAGAGGAGCGAGCAGATCCGAGCAGGCTTCAGGGACGGAATCTCCAGTGGCCATGAGGGTCCCTCCACCCACAGACACACAGGTCAGTGAAAGAGACGGGCTGAGAGGGGAGTGGGGTGTCTCTGGGACTCAGACCCCCTTGGGAGGCAGCAGCAGAGGCAGCAGGTGGCCAGAGGCTCCCAGAGCAGGCAGCTCCATTACAGAAGGTCTCTGCATAAACACCCTGAGAGAACTGAGCCTGGGAGGCAGCCCTGCCCTCACCTGAGCACCAGAACTTAAGCTCCCATTGACTAGCAGCCAGGCCTGCTGCTGAAAGCCCTGAGTCTGGGGAACAGCATTTGAATCTCAGACCCCAAGCACTAGCTGGGCGGATCAAGGCCAGGGGTGGAGAGGACTCTCAGAAGTCAAGTAACTGGCTGGGAAAATGCCCAGAAAAGGGAAAAAAATAACATGATAGAAGGTTACTTTCTTGGGGAACAGATGATTCCACCATTGCTCTCTGACAAAGAAGACCAATGTTTGCCATCAGGTAAAGACATCCACGTATATGTGTGTGTTTGTGTATTTTCAGGACATGATGCATTTCAATGCAACCTTGAGTTTGTTCAGCTGTCACACTAGACTATTGACTCAAATTGAGTTTTTAGTTGAATCTTTTAATAGGAACTAGCTACATCTTTCCCATCTTGTAATTAAGAAGTTGGTTGTTTGAACCCCTCTAGAACTTTATATTTTTATATATTTTATTTCATCTTATCAAATTTGGGCCATTATTTTCATCTCATTTTTTTTATTCTCAACTGTGTCATCTAACATATTAGCTGTTGCATTATAGCTTTGTGTCATCAACAAGTCTAAGAAACTTGCCTTCTGCTGCCTCATCCAAATCACTATATTTTTTTAAAAAAGAAGTTAAGTAGTAGAAGGGCAAGAATAGATCATTGAAGCACTCTGTTGGAGAGCTACCTTGAAGCTAACACCAAGTTATTAATGACCACTCTAGAGTCTTGCCTGAAATTTGAGGTCATTGGCCTGTAGTTTGAAGTGTCCATTTTCTTCTCCTTCTATAAAATGAAAACATGTGCTCCTTTCCTTAGGGCACCCTGCCCACTCTCTAAGATCTTTCTGAGATCGTCAAGAACCTTTTAGCATTCATAGCTGCTAGGTTTTTTTTTATATACCTTTAATTTACCTTTTATACCTTTAATACCTTAGAATGGAATCCATTGGGATTTACCTGGCAACCTAAGCTCATTAATAGCCGTTGAGTGATCTCTATTTCCTAACTCATATTCCACTTAAATTCCCTGTTGAAATTCTTATTTTATCCTTTTGACTTCAAAAATCATACTTCATGAAAGAGAAAATGGAAGCAAAATAAAAGTTGAATATTTCAACCTTGTCATCATTGTCCATTTTCATTATCTTTTCTGCTACAAAGTTTTTTTTCTGTAAGATATGGTCCTGAAGATTTGGTCATGATTATTGCCATGCTTTTTTTCACTCCTACTCTCTTTCAGAACCTAAAATTTAGTATATCAGTGGACCCATGAATTTCATGGACATGAGATTGCCTCCCCTGGCATAGATTACAGACCATATGTGCCTTCACATCCTCTATGTTCAATTCGTGACCTTTCTTAAATACTATGTAGATGATTCCTCTATTTCTTTCAACATTTTATTACTATCAATGCCATGCCTGGCCAGTCCATTTATCATCTCCCATCACCAGCTCACTTCCTTTTCCTATCATATATTTCCTGAATGCCAATTCCTTATGCCACTTTTTGTACATGAGGGTTCATTTCATATACTGCAACCTACTGCACACATCTTTCCACTGCCTTGAGTGTCATTCACAGTTTTGATTCTTTAAATATTGTACTGTTCAATGACTTGCTATCATATAGCACCTCTGGACAAAAATGAGTGATTTTGTTAAGAGAGGGTTTTTTTTTCTTGGAGTAGCTTGGAAGGCTTGAAAATGCTGTACAGTTTTCCAATGCAATGAAGTTTACCTTCTCTCAGGCTTATCTTGTTTTCTGAAGATGGTACCTGTCCAAGATACATTTTCTAATTCATTTGCTTAATGGATTGACCATCCAACTGCATGTCATAATCTGAGCAGTCAACATTCCTCATCATTTCAAATTAAGAACAAAAATTTTAGTCTTGTTTCTTTTAAATCGATTTTCTTCCTTTTTCCCTAACTCACTCCTGAGTCAAGAGTTCAACTCACCAAAAACAAGAAAAGTTGATGTTGATCAGATATGTCAAAAGGTCTTTATGGCAGGGAGCTCAGGCTATGTCACTGCAGTTGAAGGAAAGCAGCTGAGGCAAATCCCACATGCTCAGAAACAAATACTTCAGGGACCATGAAAATGAAATGCATTTATTAAAATC
Organism: Potorous gilbertii; assembly: GCA_028658325.1. NCBI lineage: Eukaryota > Metazoa > Chordata > Mammalia > Diprotodontia > Potoroidae > Potorous > Potorous gilbertii. The sequence continues at coordinate 61,062,050 of CM053773.1, forward strand.
AGATTTACTTTTCACTGTTAAATTGCTGCATTTGCTTTCTGTAATTCATTTGCCTTTGAAAATGACAAGTCCATTCTTGGCTTGCATATTGTTTTATTTCCTATTCACATATGTGAGTTAGCAATACTCCAGGGATAAGTTTTCTTAAAACAAGAAATGTGTTTTAAATTCTTTTTTTCTTGCTACAGAAATATTTCAAATCATGCTGGGTTCTGCTGCAAGTTACTTCTAATTTTAAAATATGTCTGCAAATTTGTCAGAGATGGCCTTGTTGGAGTCTTCCTCTTTTTTTCTTGGTCTCAAGTTGAAGTAAAATAGTATAAAAACCCTGTTTATAGAATCAGCAGTTAATATAATAATGTTTACTTGAATGCACACAGAAAAACCAAAACCACTCATATATTAATACATTTGAATAAAATCCGGTTATGAAAGGATCATAAGTTTTGGTTTGGGAAATTACAGATGTCATGATAAGAGGCTAGCAATGGGCATTTTTGCCAATTCCCATTTGGAAAATATGCTTCATCCACTTAAAGATTTCTTAGCAGAGACCCTTTGCAAGACCTTGTTGTACATAAATATAGTGTTGGTGGGCAGTGGTCCAAGGTTTTTGATGGGGTGAGAACTTGGAGGAGGAGACGGATCAAATATTCTTTTAATTCTACAAGTTATAACTGGGAAATTAAGTCTCTTTAAGGAAAGACAATGAGTACCCTGCCCCGGGACTTTCTCCTTTCTATTTAGATACAATTGCCATTTCATCTCTAAACTTTATCCTCAGGTTGCTGGAGCTGAAAGAGATATTAGAAATCTTCAAGTTCAGAGGTTCTTAACCTGTGGTAGGAAACTTTTAAAAAAAATATTGCTATAATTATAATCCATTAGCAATGATTCCCTTTGTAATCTTATATTTTATTTTATGTATTAAAGATATTATTCTGGCAGGGGGTCCATGATAAAGGAAAAGTTAGGAATTTCTGATCTAGTTTATCGCTTCATTGTATGAGGATGACATCGCCAGAGAATCTTGCCAAAGGTCAAAAAGTTAGTGGAAGTAGTCAGGAAACCAGAACTTGACCCCAGGCTTTCCCCGTCTTAGTCCAGCGGTCTTTCCATGAAATCAGCCTGCCTCTGTTGAAATAGCAAAGACATCTTAAAATGATCCTGACAAGGCATAACTTTAAAGTAGGTGAAGTAGGTGCTATTTGAGGAGGGGTGGGGAGACTGGGGAGAGGAAAGAGGCTGTTGACCTTCCTTTCTCCTCTTAATTCTCTCCCTCCCAAATCACTCCTTGTGTTTAAGTCTCTTTTTAATGAATAAAAAAATCTAGCAAACAGACAAGATAGGGAAAGGGAACACCTTGGTATGAATGAGTATTTCCTAAGAACAAATTTGGATAAAAGGGAAATGGGAAGAACCTGCGGACTTCTGGGCCAGAGAAGGTGGAAAGAAATACTAAGAAAGCTCTGGGGATGCCAGTGAGAGGTAGCACTGGCTCCAAGACCTGTAATGGAAGCCTGGGATCTGGTTCTGCTAATTCAACAAAAGCTAATTACAGACAGTTGTCAAAGGCCTCCTTACAAGAGCTATGTCAACTAAACCTTGAGGTTATCCTCCTATTTCTAAAGTTTAGATTGTGGAAAAAGCACTCCTAAATTTATTTTCCCTAGTTCTCTTTTTAATTTAATCAGCCAGTTAAAAGAATCAAATTACTACTTCCCAAAGTGATGGAATTCACCATGCTAGAAAACTGAGCCTTTGGGAATGTCTATATGACAAGAAAACAACCAGATGAAAAGGCAGTGGGGAAGTCAACCAAGGAATTATTTGTTTTGTCTATGTCATGGTAAAAAAAAAAATCCAAACCAAACCTTGTTTAACCTTTCATTTCTCTGATGAATTGAATGATTCTTTGTCTAGAACTGAATAGATTAGAGGTTTCAGTGTGTAGACAACAACTCATGGCTCCATAGACAAAGTCAATTAAACAACTGAGATGAAATGAAAAAAAAAGAGAGATTAGGTTCAAATTTTCCAAATTATTTGCTACAGTGATCAAATATTACTAGATAAATGTTAATCTCTTTATTTCTCCTTAACAATAGGAATCTAATGACAACTGATGAAGCAGCCCCTAGAGTCTGGCAGTTTTTGAGATAGCTTTACCAAAGTTTTGAAATGACAGAGAAGGAGAACACAAGGGAGAAAAACAGTGAAGCACGACAAATGCTGTGGAAGGGTTTGGAGACTTCCTCCTTTCCTGCTAAGGTTGAACACAGGATGCTGGTGGAGTAATACTAATGTAGCACTAAGACAATTCATCGCTCCATTGCCTCCATGTTCTTTTCTCCCTTATAGACTTTGGGCAAGAATTTAGTCCAGAAAAGTCAGTGTATTTTTGTCAAGCCAGACAAGGCTTCTAGATTCCCAGGATGAATATTCCTGAGATGACAGGCAAGTTGTTGTCTCAACATTTTTTTTTACTTTCCTGACAGAAACATCCCTAGACATTTAACTTCCTACCTGTTGGCAGTTGCAGGGAGATGAGGAGGTTTATTTGAGGTCTTACGTGTTAGAAGTGCTTTGCTATTGATGAATTTTCTTTATTTCAGAAGGCTTGATATTTTAAATTTGTTTTTTATGTTGATCCTAATCTGAAGTCTAGGTGATTTTTAATGACTGGTTCTAAATAAGAAAACATACTAGGTTGTGGGTCTGATATTGGTTGATTGGTTGGTGGTGATTGTCTTTCATTCTTGAAGAGGACCAAAATGACATCATCATGATAAACTCAAGTTTCAGTGTGTCCAATTGTGGCTGATCAGACCAATATGAGCTTGGAATGCTCTACCACAGATTGGGCAAAGATCATCTGTGTGAATATTTGGAGTGGATACTCCAAAGTCTTAAGTAGATTCTTAGGGAATACAAAAAGGGCACTACTGAGAAGATTACATGTAAACACACCACCTATTACACATATATGGAACATTATAGGGGAAATGAGCTTGGATACTATTGCTGTTGCTGTTCAGTTGTTTCTCAGGCATGTCTGACTCTTTGTGACCCCATTTGGGGTTTCCTTGGCAGAGATACTGGAGTGGTTTGCCATTTCCTTCCCCAACTCATTTTACAGATGAGAAAATTGAAGCAAATAGGATTCAGTGACTTGCCCAGGGTCACACAGCTAGTAAGTACTTGAGGTCAGATTTGAACTCAGGAAGATAAGTCTTTCTGACTCCAGACCCTCCATTTAATCTGTGCCACCTAGCTGCCCTGTCATACAATAATAAGGAGTTAAATGTACTCAAAAAGTGAGTCTAAGAGTAAGATACTTTTGATACAAAAACATATTTGAAAAGTCTTTTTTTTCTCTATGGAAAAACTCAATTTGGTGTTGAAAGATTCTCATACAGATATTTTGAATACAAGATTTAGCACCAGAATTCTGGAGAAAGAGAGAGAGAGAGAGAGAGAGAGAGAGAGAACAATTTATTTTGCTGTTTCACCATATATTCAGGAGTAGTCATAGTTCAAATGAATTCTTTTAAATCAATTAAATAAGGAATAGGCTAAAGAGATGAATACAATTCTTAAAAAGTAAATATGATAGGCCTCAGAAGAAAACTGAATGGGAATAGAAAGAAATATACCTTTTCTCAGTAGTACAAGACACCTTCACAAAAACTGACCATGTATTAAAATCCCATAATCAAATTCAGAGAAGCAGAAATATTAAATGCATCCTTTTAGATCACAGTACAAAAAAATTACGTTCAGTAAAGGGTCATAGAAACAGAGGTTAAAAACAAATTATAACTAAATAATATAATCCTAAAGAAAGAACCAGAACAGAAAGAACCAACAATTTCATTAAAGATAATGACAGAACAGTATACCAAAATCTATGGGATTCAGTCAGAGCGGTATATCACTAAACAGTGATATCAATAGTTTAGAGGTAGAACAGATCAATGAAATGGGCATGCAACTAAAAAAATGAGAGAAAGAATGAATTAAAAATCCTCAATTCAATATCAAGTTGGAAATTCTGAAAATCAGAGGAGAGATTAATAAAACTGAAAGTAAGAAAACCATTAAACTAATAAATAAAACTAGGAACTGATTTTATGGGGGGAAAAGAAACAATAGATAAGCCATTGACTAGTTTGATTAAAAAAATTAAATTACTGGTATCAAAAATGAAAAAGCTAAATGTACCAGCAACTGAAATGAAATTAAAGTGATTATATGACAATTATATGACAATAAATCTAACAATCCAAGTGAAACGGATGAATTTTTACAAAAATATAAATTTCCCAGATTAACAGAAGAGGAAATAGAATACTTAGAAACCCTGTCTTAGAAAATGAAATTGAATAAGCCATCAATGAATTCCCTAAGGAAAAAAAATCCCCAGAACCAGATGGATTAGCAAGTGAATTTTACCAAACATTTAAAAAATAATTATTTCTAATACTATATAAATGATTTGGAAAAATTGGCAAAGAAGTCCTTCAAATTTTCTTTTATGGGAAAAATATGATCCAGACACCTAAACCATGAAGAGCAAAAACAGAAAGAGAACTATAGACCAATTTCCCTAATGAATATTGAGGCAAAATTTTTAAATAAAATTCTAGCAAAGATTTTTACAGCAATATATCACAAGGATCACATACCATGAACAGGAGATATTTATACCAGGAGTGTAAGTATGGCTCAACATTGGAAAGCTATCAGCATAATTAATCATTTCAATAACAAAACCAATAGAAACCAATAGATTCAGAGAAAACTTTGATAAAATACATTCCTATTAATTCCTATTAAAAATACTAGAAAGCACAGGAATAAATGGAACTTTCCTTAAAGTAGGTAGTCTCTATTTAAAACCATCAGCAAGTATTATCTGTAATGAGGATAAGCTATAAACTTTCCCAATAAGATCAGGGATAAAGCAAGGATGCCCATTATCACTACTATAATTCAATATTGTATTAGAAATGTTAGCTTTAGCAATAAGAGGAAAAAAAAGAATTTGAAGGAATTAGAATAGATAATGAGAAAACAAAAACATCACTCTTTGCAGGTGATGTGATGGTATATTTAGAGAATCAACGAAAAAACTAGTTGAAATAATTAACAATTTTAGCAAAGTTGTAACGTATAAAATAAAACCACATACATCATCAGCATATACATGTTGTCAATAAAGTCTAGAGATAGAAGGAGAAATTCCATTTAAAATAACTCTAATTAATAGAAAATACTTGAAAGTCTACTTACCAAAACAAACCCAGTAATGATATTAACACAATTGCTAAGCACTTTTCACAAAAATAAGGCTAGATCTAAACAACTGAAAAATATTAATTGCTCATGGTTAGGTTGAGCCAATACAATAAAAATGACAATTCTACCTAAATTAATTTACTTATTCAATGCTACACCAATCATACTACCAAAAACTCTTTTATAGAATTAGGAAAAATAATAGTGATATTCATCTGGGAGATAAAAACTCAAGAATAAAAAAAATCAAAGGAAGGTGGCCCAACTGTACTGGATTTTAAACTTTAAAAACTAGAGCAACTTCCTGATAAGATAGGTCATTCATATCACACATATCAACTCCAGCAAAACCTGAAATTCACACCAGACTGAGTGATGATCAAAACATCCATTGAGACACTACAGTGAGTGACTATTTTCCACCAAAGAACCTTCCATCAAAAAGTCAGTCAGATACCCAGCGGCAATAGATAAGGCCCCTCTTATCCCAACAAAAACAGTTCCAATGCTTCCCAGCATGACCAGAGATAGCCCACTAGAGTGGGCAAGACTCTGTGGCCAGAGGCAGCAAGAGGCAACTGTTCTTCTAAGAAAGCCTTAGAGTGGACAGAAATTAAGTTCCTATTATGTACCAGGCACTGTCCTAAAAATAAGGACTAAGAAAAAGAGAGGAATGAGCACACACACACCCCTCAATGGGGGAGGGCATCCCTACATCTTTGGCCCAGTGTGGGGCTATTGTTACATAAGTTAATATTTGGGTTATTTTTTAGTGCAGCTAGGGTTACCTAGGCTCACATGACAATGAGTCATTGTAATAGAACTTTTTGAGGGAAAGTGACAGAAAGAAGAGCGCAAGGAGTGTCATGAAGCAGTCACAGCACAGTCAACTTCAGCCTCAATTTTCAGTGACAAGAGTTTGAATGGTTTCCCTGAAAGTATCTGACTGTATTCTAAATGAGTGGAGGAGAGTGAGGATTATTATAACTTTCCTTGGGTTAATGGTTAGCACGATAGAATCAACTAGAGGTTAAAGGAGTAAACAGTTGCCAAAAGATGGTGAAGAAGGAATCGTCGATGAAGCAGACTGGTGACTCAATATTCATTTTACAAAAAGAAAAAAATGGTTCTAAAGTGATGAGCACTTGATGAACCTTTTATTTCCATTTGGAAAAATCTTAACCATCTTTTGACACCACAGTTGACCTTGCCTTGATGTGAAGCTACAAATAAATATGGCAACCATGTGGTCTAAACCCCCTTTCCTCCAGGTTAGGTTTCCTAGATTTTTCAGAGCTCAGTGAAAGATACTCATTTCTCATCTGAACCTGAATTTAAAATTTAAGGTATGTCATCCAGTCAAAGAGTATTTCTTAAGCACCTACTCTGTGCCAGTACATAGAAGAGAAGGTGCTGTGCTCTATGAGCAAAATAGAATTGAAGTAGCTCAAAAGAAACATGAAATGTGTAAATTTAGAGTATCCACCTCAAATGTTCACATGGATTATTTGTGCCTCACCTGTGGTAGAGTATTCTGAGCTTGTATTGGTCTGATCAGCCACAACTGGACACCCTGTAACTTGACTCTAGCATAGAGATGCCATTGTGTCAGACACTGTACTAAGCAAAAGACAGTCTCCACTCTGGAGGAACAGAGAACTCTAGTTAAAGTGAGAGACAATAAGAAAATAAGGTAGATACAAATTAAACTGGAGATAATCAAAAGAGAGAAGGCACTCACATAACAAGGGATTGGAAAAGACTTCTAACAGAAAGTTGTACTTTAGTTGAGAATTAAAGGAAGTCAAAAAAAGGTGAAGATAAGGAGGGAGAAGGTTGCAAATATGTAGTCCAACCAATGAAAATGGCCAGAGTCAGGAGACAGAATGCAAGGAACAGCAAAGAAGTTGGTGTCACTGGATTGATGAGTGGAAAATGAAGTGGAATGGGGAGAGACTTAAGGTTAGGAAACCAACCACTTCAGACTATTGTAATTATCTAGGTGTGAGATGATGAGGGCTTGTACCAGTTAGTGGCAGTGTCAAAGGAGACAAGGTAGTATAGTTGAATGATGTTAGGAAGATAAATATGCAAGGACTTGGCCACTAATTGGATATGGGAGATGAGAGACTGAAGAGTTGGGGATGACATAATTGAACTTAGAGGAGTGGAAGGATGGTAGTGTCCTCCACGGTAATAGAGAATTTAGGAAAAGGTGATGGTTTGGGAGGAAAGGTAATGAATTCAATTTTGAATATGTTGAGTTTAAGATATGTACCAAATATCTGGATCAAAATGTCTAACCAACAGTTGGAAATGTGAGATTAGAGGTTAAAAGAGAGTCTAGGACTGGACAAATAAATCTGAGAATCAAATCTGTGTAGAAATGATAGTTTAATCCATGAGAGCTAATGAAATCTTCAAATGAAATATTATAGAAGGAGAAGAGAAGAGGGCTCAGGAGAAAGCATTTAATGAGTATATCCACATTAATGGGCATGACCTAGATAAAGATCCAACATAAGAGACTAACAAGGAGTGATCAGACTGGGGGGGAAGAGAACTGGGAGAGAGCAGCTCAGGGAGGTACTGGAGTCATCCGTTGTAGGAGCCAATCATTAAATTTTCAGGATGAGCATTTATACCTCAGAAATGAGTAAATCCTACAAATGAGGGGACTTGATTGCCTGTTTTGTTGATTGTCTAGATGTAAGAAAAAGATGGAGAAAATGTTAATAATACAAATTAAACATAAAATTATGTTATGCATATATTCTTTTTTCATGGAGATTGTTTTTTAATTGTTTTCCAACACACTGCTAGGATGCTGTCTCAAAAACCTAGAAAGAAAAGAATGTTAAGGAGATTAGGGTGATTGATAATGACAGAGTCTACAATGATGACTGAAAAAAGACTATTAGATTTTGTAATTAAGACATCCTTGAGAGAGTCTATGAAGAGTTAAGCATGGGCTGAGAGGAAAGGAAATAGAGGGACTAGTAGTCAATGTCCTCCTCAAAGAGTTCCACCAGAAAATGGAGGATAGGTGTGGGAAGACAGCTATCAGAGATGGATGGATCAAATGAGGGTTTTTTGAGGATGAGGGAAACATGGACTTCTTTTGTAGGCAGAGAGAGGGCTTTTCAGGCAGCAAGGTGATGCAGTGACTAGAGCTCTTGACCTGGAGTCACAAAGACCTGATTTCAAATCTGACCTCAGATTCTTGGTAGCTGTGTGATCCTGGGCAAGTCACTTATCCTCTGTTTGTCTCAGTTTCCTCATCTGTAAAATGGGGATGAAAATAGTACCTAGATCCCAGGGTTGTTCTGAGAATAATGAGATAATTATAAAGTGCTTAGCACAATGCCTGTAATCTAGTAGATGTTATACAAATGTTGACTTATTATTTTCATTTATTTCACTCTTGTTTCAATATTGAACTTGGAATCAAGAAGGCCTGAATTCAAATTCTGTATCTTTTTATTATATTATTTATAATATTATTTATTTATAATATTTATTATATTATGTTATATTTTTATGTGACCCTGAGCAAGTCATTTAACCACTTTCAACTGTGGTTTTATTAGTAACATGGAGATATAATAGCACCCTTCTCTCAGGGTCAATGTGAGGCTATAGTGACCATGTGTGTAAATTGTTTTGCAAACTTTACGGCAATATACACACACACGCGTATACACACATATATGCCATTATTTTTAATATTATTTTATTTTTCCACCTATATGTAAACACAATTTATGACATTCATTTTTACAAAATTTTGAGTTCAATGCTAGCTATTATTAGTATTGATTATATACTATATATTTGTGAAATATAGCTGAATAAAGCTGACTGATCAAACCTGATCTCAAGGATCCACAAAGATGGAGGCATTTTTTTTCAATATATCAGAGTAGAAAATTCCCAGTATTCCCACTGGACGCTTCATATTCTTTTGATTATACTGTTCATGGAAGACAGAGCTGCACAGTTGGCTTCTTAGCAAGGATGTTTTGCTGATGTGCACAATAACTGGGATGCAGGGATTATGAGGGGGAAAGAATTCCTTTCCCTTTAGAAGCAGCCTTGCCTCCTTTTCTGAGTTTTCAGAGATATAAAAGCTTTTGCTAATAGAACATCTGTCTTGAGACACATTCTGTATTTGTAAACTGCCACATCAGCCTACGACGCCTGGTTTCCATAGTGCTCCTCTTTCAAATACCACCATGGCTTTTAAAGTCTATTTTCATTCCTCTGGCTCATTTCCTTCTTTTGGTTTGTCTCCTCATCCTAAATGTGAAGAAAGCCAAGCAACACACAAGGAGGAAAGAAGAGTCTTGACCCAGTTTATGGGAGGAATGGTTGGCACCGTTCACTATTCATTTATCTCCTAATTCCATATGTTATTCTTATTTTCCTGTTCTTTGAAGACTGGATTAGCCATGTCCTCTGAACTCAGGGATTTCTCTCAGATGAACTACTTAATTAGTACATAAATATAGAGGCAGAACATTATGATTGATTAAATCATCCAAGAAATTCTTTTGGAAAACCCAGAGAGCCTTGCAATATCTTGAATTTTAGTTCTAAAATATTTGAATGATAAATAGCATGTGGAAATAATTAAACATGCAGTTGATCACACAAACCCTTGAAATTCCCACGTGTGGCTGGGTCAGATGTAGAATCTCAATATGATCCATAGGGGAAGCTGGAAATGGCTGAAAAGATCCTTTCAGATGATAGCTTGGCCTATCTTAGACCCATTCTTCAGTCCCAATGGTAATGTCAAGTGAATAGACTTTATGAACACGTAAGGGCAGACATTTATTTTTTTTGGAGTAAAATTCCACCCTGGTCTATTTTTCTTTCATGGCTCCCCAGAGGTCTAAATGAAGCAGGACATGTGAACTAGAATGAACCCTTTGAGAGTACCATTAAGTAAACACAGACACCAAAATCCTTGCCTAGGTTCCAGTGAGCACTCATTACCGAATTCCCCCAAAAGGATATTGAACTGAAGGTGTCTTTTTCAATTCTCTCTCTCCACTTTGTACCAATCCTGATCTCATGTTTTGTTTTGTTTTTCTCACCAGGAGCATGTTACTCCCCAAATGAAGATGTTACCATTTTTCTCTTTTCTCTCCCGGAGGCTGTTACAATCAACTGATTTGCCCAATTATTTAGTTAAGAGAGAGTAACTAATTAGAAATCTTTCTTCTCCCAAAGACTGCTTTAGAATTGACTCTGGAGCTGAAACAGGGAGAGAAAATTAGTCAGAGAACCTCTAGGTGCTAATTATATAACTATGTAATTCATGGAGATTTATATCGAATTAACATATGCATTTTAATTTCTCTAAAATGTCCATGGCACGAAGCATAAAGGATAAGTACTGTTGTATCTTACAATTTTCCCTTGGGTTCCACCTAAGTGTATAATTTATTGGTAAATGGGTACTGGTTTACACTCATGGAAAGAGCCTTAAATAGACAGACCTAGCTGCTACTCTTTGAAGTTACGATACTAAGTGGAATATGTTTTAATGGCATAAATTAATATTTTAGTGCCAGAAGAGTGCACATAAATTAACTATATTGCATAAATATAGCCTAAATCCCACAAGACATAATAATTTAACTAAGTAAAACCTAAGTTCTTCAGAGGCAGAATTAAAAGCGCTTCTCTTGGTAGGCACTTCAGAAATCCCTTGATACAAATGGCAAAGGGCCAAGCTGCCATCTGTTGGTCTCTTATTAGTTAATGATCCTGGGAAAGTATTAAAAAATCATATGATCTTCCCAGGTATTTTAACTGATCAACAAGAAATATCTCTCATCTTCATTCTTCTTCCAGGTATCCCATATAGCTGCATATAGTTGATATGAAAAAGGTGATTGTGTCTTTCTCTCAATATACATGTATACATGTATCTCCTAAAACTAGGAGTCAGTTGGTCTATTGGTATTGGGAAATTCTGTGTGGGTATTTCAGAGAGACAGAGACACACACATACACACACACAAGGAGACAGAGAAAGAGAGAGAGAGAGAGAAAGAGAGAGAAAGAGAGAGAGAGAGAGAGATGATTAGGGGAAAAAAAAGATAAAAGCAAATCATGGAATTACAATCCTAAGTACCATCTGGTCAGTGTTTAAATAGCTATCACTGCTTATGAAACTAAAATAATCTATCAACATACCTGATCCTAGGAACAATAATTAGGTGGAAAAATAAAAGTTTTTAACACAAGATGTTTCTCTTTATGTAGAGCAAGTATAACTTATTTATGGAGAAAAATGATGAACAAAATGAATGTTCTTTTCTGTTAGGTTATAAAAAAACTAATTACCACATCTAAGAGATGGAAGTAACCTGAGAGGCCATCTGATCTTACTTCTCCATACCTGTACAAGAGTTTCCTCTACATCATACTCAAGAAGCCATCATATAGCTTTTATATGGGAACCTCTAGCCAATAAAAACTCAAAAACTCCTTAGGAAGCCTGTTTCACATTTGGATAATTCTAGCTGCTAATTTTTTTTTTGCTTATGTAGAATTCTCATGTTCTTAAAGGAAACAGTATCTACCACAAGACTGTGTAGAGCAAAATAGGGTATGATGTTTCCCAGGTATGACCTCAAAGAAGATGGAAGTGTTTCCAGAATGACTCTCCAGAATGCCATCCACTTGGTAGGAGAACGGCCATGAATTCTCAAGACAGATGAGAAGTTGGAGGCTTTAAGCAGGGTTCTGGAAAAGAGAGAGGGGAAACCTCTACTTGTCTGACTCTCCTTGCCTTACTCTCCTTTGCTGGTTCTTCATCCATATCACACCTACTAACTGTAGGTGTCCCACAGTGCTCTGTCTTCTCTTTTTCCCTTACACTATCTGATTTGGTGATTGCTTCAGGTCCCAAAGATTCAATTATCTCTGTGCAAATGATTGCCAGATCTATATAGGCACACCTTGGAGATGATTGTGAGTTTGGTTCCAGACCACCACAATAAAGCACAATTTTCTGGAATTTTTGGTTTCCATTCAGTAACCACCACTCTAATCAGTCAGCAGTCAAAGTCTGACATATAGATATGATGTAAGCATGTGCTGTTGGGAAAATGGCACTAATAGACGTGTTTAATGGAGGATTGCCATGAACCTTCAATTTATAAAAAATACACTATCTGTAAAGTGCAATAAAGCAAAGTACAATAAAATGAGTATGCATTTATATTGAGCCCTAGTCTCCCCCTGAGCTATATAGATTCACATAGCCAATTATGTTGACTTTTGGACTTCTCAAAGTGGATATCCTGCAGGTATCACCAACTCACTGTGTCCAAAACCGAATTCATCATCTTTCCTACCCAACTCTGACTTTTCTGAGCTTTCCCATTATGGTTGAGCGTATCACCATCCTCCAGTCACCCAAGCTCTCAATCTCAAAATCATCCCCGACTCCCATCACTGTTTTGATTCCACTTCTGGTACATTATTTAGAAAAAAATATCCCAATGCTTCTAACCCTCAAACAGCTCCCAAGGCAACTGAAAGATACTGGCAAGAAAGATAACAGCAGTCAGCAAGGAACTCCTAGCAAAAATCATCAAAATCGCTTTTATGCTATTCTGTAGTTTTACTCAAAGGGTCCTGAGCTGGGTTCCAAATTAACTTACCTGGGGCAACATTAACCAAAACTGACCCAGTTAGGCACTCTAACTTCTTTGCTCAAAACAGTGCCTGCTGGTAGAAGGTGAGAGTGTTAACTTCTGCCTTCTTAGTTCCACCAGTGTCCTCACCAACAAGGACCTTTCACATTCATTCATCCTGCACATCCAATCTACTGACAGGTCTACTTTCACAGCATCTCCCCTCACATACCCTTCTCTTTACTCATATAAATATTACCCTAGCTTCTTCCTTTATTATTTCTCACCTGGACTATTGAAATAGCTGCCTAATTGGCCTTTCTTCATCAAGTCTGTCCTCACTCCCAACCATCTTTCATTCAGTTGCTGAAGCCATTGTCCTAAAATGAGGGTCAAAATAGCTCCAGTGATTCTCTATTACCTCCACAAACAAATACGAAGTCCTTTGTTTGGCATTTAAAGCTTTTCATAACCTATTTCCTTCCTGCTCTTCCAATCTTCTTATACTTTAGCTTGCCAAGAACCCTTCTAAAATACAGCTCATTGTGTCTAAAACTGAATTCATCATCATTCAGGACAGAACACAATACTTCAGAAGAGTTCTGAGAAAGGTATAAAGTATAGCAAAACTCTTCATCTCCCTTGTTCAAGATACTATAATGTTGACAATTATATTGACATTCTTAACAGCCATACCACACCTTTACTCATACTGAGATGTCAGTGCCCTAATGCCCTTTGGTATTTTTTAGAAAAATGTTACACAGCCATGCCTCACTTATATTGTATATGTGAAGTTAATTAATTTTTAAAACACAAATATAAGACCTTAGGTTTATCTTGATAATCTGATTTGATTCAGTACAATGATCTATTCAGTCAAGATTTTTAAAAATCCATCAAGTGGGTAGGCCATTTTTCTTACTTTTGTGTCCTCTGCAAATTTGATAAATATGCCATCCATACTTTTTCAAATTATTGATAAAAATGTTCAACAGCACCATTATCAAGAATAGACATGTGAGATACTTCATAAGATGGCTCCTTTCAATTTAACTTTTTTTGGAGACTGGGTCTCTCTATCTAGCTCAGACTGGAAGTACAGTGACCACTCAGGGTCCAATTCCACTATTGATTGGCATGGGAGCTTCCATTTCTGACCTGGACCGTTCTGTTTTTCTTAGGAAGCCTTGTCACCTCCTGATCCTAAGGTCTTACCATGTTGGTGCAAAACTGCACAGACACCCAATTGCCTTAGCCTATGAGTCCTTAGAACTTCCAAGTTTAAGTAATCCACAATCCTCACCCTTCCCAAGGAGCAAGAACTATACACCACAGCATCTTAAAAAGTTGATTTCAAAAGCAGGGTTAAATTTTCAACAAGCCCCAACCCATCTAATTTATAATATGATATAGCCCACATATAAAAAAATGTAAGCGACTGTTTATTTTTTTTGCTAAATCCTACATAAACTATATCCATATCATCTCCCTGATCTACCAGTCTAGTAATACTGAAAGAAAGAAAATGAAACTAGTTTGCCTTGACGTATTATTACTAAGGGCATGGGGATACTTTGTGAATGCTACTGCATTTTCAAGATATTCACTAACCATTCTCTTAGTAATAAGTTCCAGAATTTTTTCCAGGAAACAATATCAAGCTTACTATGTTATAGTTTGGAGACTTCATTCTCTTCCCTTTTGAGAAAATTGGGACAATCTTTTCCCTTAGAATCCTGTGGTATCCCTCTCATTCTCCACAGTCTTTCAAAGATGATCAACAGTGACTCCACCATCCCATCAACTAGTTCTTACACTACTCCAAGATGTATATTTATTTGAGCCAGGTATTTTGAACTCTCTAAAAGTATCTAAGGATCCTTTTACTTTTTCCTTACCTTTTTTTGGGCAGATGGTGGGGAGTGTCAGCTCTCTAATAACTATTTATGTTTTGTCCTTTCCTGTTCAAAGATAATTATCCTTGGCACACAAAACAGAAACTTGACTATGATGTTCCTTTGAGTTTTCATCTTGGAATCTCTTTCAGATAGTAATCAGTGAATTTTCTCTATTTCTAATTTACCCTCTTGTTCAAAACTTCAGGGCAATTTTCCTTGAAAATCTCTTGAAGTATATAGTATCTAGACATTTCTTTTGTCATAACTTTCAGGCAGTTCAACAATTCCTATATTGTCTCTCCTTGATCTGTTCTCCACATCAGTTATTTCTGGGATGGCTCACATTTTCTTCCATATTTTTCATTCTTTTGATTTTGTCTTATTATTTCTTGGTGTCTCACATCATTAGTTTCCCCCTTGCCCAATTCTAATTTTTAAGGAGTTATTTTCTTCTGTAAGTTTTTGGATCTCTTTTTTTTTCAGTTGTTTGACTTACTTTTCATAGTTTCCTTGATTTTCCTGCAATTACTCTTGATTTTTTACCTAATTTTTCCTCAGTTTTTCTTATTGGATTTTTAAAATTCTTTTTAAGTTCTTCCAAGAACTCTTTTTAGGCTTGTGACCATTTGACTTTTATCTTTGAAGTGGAAATAGCTGCTTTAATTTCACTATCTCCTTCTTAGTATGAACTCAGATCTTCTTTATCACCATAGTAGCTATCTATGGTTGCATTCTTTCTCTTTTATTTACTCATTTTTAGTGACTTATTTCTCTACTGTTACCTTTATATTGAAGTCAGGCTCTAGTCCCAATGAGTGAGGGAAAACATCTCAGGCTTAGGGCTAGTTATACTGCTGCTTTCTGAGTTCTATCTGGGAATCTTATTTTAGGTCCCTGAGCCAAGGCCAAGGCCCCCAGTAACTCTATCACCTCAAATATTCTTCTGTCCTAGAGCCAAAACCAGGGAATTTAGCTCTTCTAGAAGTGCCCATAGCCAGAAGGACCCTGATCTTTGCAGCCTTCACTCAGAGCTGTGCTTGATCCTCCTTTTCCACAGCCAAATACTGGGACCCCACCTGGGACTCCATCTGGTCAACTGGGTCTGTTATCTAGCATCTAATCCTTTACTCTTCCCCTAATGAACAACCTGATCCCCACACTGTCTGTGGGATTAAAGTTCCTGAAGTTGAGACTGCAGCCTACCTACCTGTCCCCAGGGCTTCTTGTTTATTGATGTGCCTCAAAGGTGTTTGTACTTTGACTGAACAAGGCTACCACTGGGAAAATCAGGACTTTCCTAAGGTTTTCCCAGGTTGTCTGGGGCAGAAAATGTTTCAACCTGACTTTTATTTATTTCTGACACTCAAAGTTCATTTTGAGGCATGATTTTAACTGGTTTGTGGGGGAATTTGAAAGAGCCAGGTAATTTCTTGCCTGATTCCACCATCTTCTACAAGTCACTTAACCCCATTTTCTATAGTTTCCTATTCTATAAGATGAGCTGAAGAAGGAAATGGCAAACCATTCCAGTATCTTTGCCAAGAAAACCCCAAATGTGATCACCACTAAAAGCAACTGAATAATAACAACAGCAACAATATATTAAGTCCTATGTTAGATCTGATGATACAAAGACAAAAACAAAATTATCCTACCTCAAAGAGCTTGCATCATACTGAATGAATGAAGCATTCATTAAGTGCTTACTCTATGCAAAGCACATGCTAAGTGCTGAAGATACAAAAAGAAGTAAAAAACAGGCCTTGCTCCCCAAGAGCTCCAGTTCTAAGGGAGAGACAATAAGTATGAAAGGTTTCTGTAGCAAATAAGACAGAAAAGTCCTGTGGTTCTTAGGGTGCAGGAGGAAAGCAGTTAAGAATCCTCTTCTTTAATATCACTTCCACTGATATAATAATACCAGTTTCTGATGCTGAACCATTTGACAATGCCAAAGATTTCTTGTTAGTGGCAAGATCTCTCTTTCTTGGCTCTTCTGTTGCTGTAGTGCTGCAGCAGGAGCATTTGGCAGGTCACATCTCCACAGGGGTGATTCCCAGGAGGATGGTTGAAGGTGCTGGGCTGGAGGCATTGCTATTCCCATTGCTCTTGGGTTCAGGGTCTTGAGCTGTCTCCTGAAGGGTGTGAGGGAAGATGGCAGTCAAGGTGGTCGTTTGACTTGACTGGTACATGCAGCCTCCCATCTTTCCCAAAAGATGCCTTGTTGCTTCAGATAAGCTGACTTGTTTGCCTTGCAAGGCGCAGTTGGTACACATGTTATATTGTGAGGCAACATCATGAATATAAGTCCATCAATACAAAATAAAATGCTCAAACATCTGTCTCTCCAAAAAAAGGGAGGGGGCGGAGGCAGGTAGAAAAAACACTTTTAAAATTAATCTGAATTATTAATATTTTCTTTATCACTTTCTTAAGTTTAGACAATCACCAAAGCAATAGACCAAGTGCTAATTTGTAGTGTTTGTTGCTTTCCATGGTGTAAATGGTCATACTGAAAGAATGTGAGTTGAAAAATGAATAACAATTATAGATTTCAGGAAAGGTCTATGGTAGAGTAGAAGGAGGCAATTGAGCTAAACTTTTCAAAGAGTTGATATGGTATTGGAATTAATATTGTGTAAATGTTTGGGAGAATTCACTTGTGAATCCCTCTATTCCTAGGAATTTTTTTCTTAGGGAACTTATTGATGAATCTGGGCAATTTATATTTTTATAAATAGTCATTTATTTCACTTAAATTTTCAGATCTATTGGCATATAATTGGACAAAATAGTTCCTAATAATTGCTTTAATTTCCTCTTCTTTGGTGGAGAACTCACCATTTTTTGGATTTTTTTATACTAGTGATTTGGTTTTCTTCTTTCATTTTTAAAAATAAATTAACCAATGGTTTATCTATCTTGTTGGCTTTTTCATGAAACTAGATCTTGGTTTTATTTATCAGTAAAATTAAACTTTGGAGGAAGTTAAGAAGTCTGAAAGGCAGTAATGCAGATAGACAGTATTCTAGGCGTATGATATGGCATGTACAAAGACAGGAGATAGAATATCTTCTATGGAAATACACTAAGGGAACTCTATTGCCTGAAATGCAGAATGTAAAAGGAGAGGTAAG
This sequence comes from Potorous gilbertii, assembly GCA_028658325.1. NCBI lineage: Eukaryota > Metazoa > Chordata > Mammalia > Diprotodontia > Potoroidae > Potorous > Potorous gilbertii. The sequence continues at coordinate 61,080,044 of CM053773.1, forward strand.
CTGAAATAAATCTGGAAGGATAGGTTGGAGACAGATTGTGAAAAGTTTTACATGTCCAGCAGAGAATCTATATTTTATCCTGGATTTATTGGGGAATCATTGAAGGTTTTAGAGTAGAGGAGTGAGTGACTTGATTGAACCTATACTTAAGGAATACATACATTTTGTAGCTACATGGAGAATGGATTAGAGAAGAAAGAGAATGCAGGCAGGGAGACCCATTAGGACTACATTGTCATACTCCAGGCGAAAAGTGATGATACTGCTCATTTCATTCAACATCAGTTCATATAAATCCTTCCAGGTTTTTCTTAAGTCCACAATAATATTCCGTTAGGTTCATATATCACAACTTGTTCAGCCATTCCCCAATTGAAGGACATCCTCTCAATTTCCAGTTCTTGGCCACCACAAAAAAAAATTGCTATAAATATTTTTGTACATGTGGGACCTTTTCCAATTTTTATGATCTCTTTGGGATACAACCCTAGAATCAATATTGCTAGATCAAAGGGAATGAACATTTTCATAGCCCTTTGGGCATAGTTCCAATTTGCTCTCCAGAGTGGTAGGACAAGCTCACATCTCTACCAGCAATGAGTTCCAACTCTCCCACATCTTCTCCAACATTTATCATCTTCCTACTTTGTCATGTTAGCCAATCTGATAAGTGTGATGTGGTCCCTCAGAGTTGTTTTGAATTGCATCTCTCTAATCAATAGTGATTTAGAACTTTTTTCATTGACTATAGATAGCTCTAATTTCTTCCTCTGAAAATGGTTTGTTCATATCCTTTGACCATTTATCAGTTGGGGAATGCCTTATATTATATATATACATTTGACTCAGTTCTCTATATATTTTAGAAATGAGGCCTTTATCACAAACACCAGTTGCAAGAATTCATTCCCAGTTTTGTGCTTCCCTCCTAATCTTGGTTGCATTGGTTTTGTTTGTGCAAAAACTTTTCAATTTAATAATCAAAATTATCCATTTTGCATTTCATAATGTTCTCTATCTCTTGTTTGGTCAAAATTTTCTTCTTTCTTCATAAATCTGACAAATAAACTATTCCTTGTTCCTCTAATTTGTTTATAGTATCAGCCTTTATACCTACATTACTGACAACTCTTCTTGCCCAATCTTGTAGGCCATCTGTGGTATGGGAAATCAGAATGAGTTATCATCCATGAACACAGCTTTTGAAAAACTAATTATTGTCTTAGCAGTTTACATCTTTTGGCCCTAAATCAATACTATCTATGAAGAAAAACACATCTGCTTTGATTTTCTAGATTCAAAGTTCATTTCTGAAACACAGCTTTATTTTTCATGACATTCTTAAGGCATTACATATGTGTGAAGGAATGACTTGGGTTAGAGTGTACATAAGGCATCTGTGTGCAGGGTGGAATTTGAATGAATATAAGTCTATTTAAATGTGATTTAGTGTTGTTGACAGTATTATTGGAAAGATCCCTCTCCCCCAATATTTGTTATATGTTTATCATGAGCTAGAAATCCAATAATTAGAGACTGATTTTTATGAATCTTCAAGTACTTGAGTGTTTCTAACTATTTTTGGCATAGGCTTGGGGATGGGGTAGGGAGGAGAAACCTGTGTGGGACAGAGGCAGAACTTAAGATTTTGTTGATTTAGAGAATTTCAAGGGAGGAAATACTGGTTACTACCTCTTACCAGCCCCTGATCTGCAGCTTAGGAAGTTTCCTGAGTCCCTCAGAAGTAAAATTTCCTAGTTTTGCTTTTCGCCAGTTGTGAGATTTTGGGCCTGCGTCTTAACTTCTCCGTGCCTCAATTTCTTCTTCTGTAAAATGTAGATAATAATTTTTCCATTATAAACTTTATGGGATTCTCATGAAGATCAGATGAAGTGACATATACAAAGAAGCTGATGAATTTTAAAATATTGTATGAGTGTCAGTTATCATCATCATGTAGTCCTATGGAGGATAAGAGATAACGGGAAGCCAAGAAAAAGAGGAAAAAAGCAAGCTCTGAAATCTCCTCACTTTGGCCATTCATAGTAAGACTTCAGAAGCTCTCCCCTTAACATCCCTGGAGTTTTGCAGAGCTCAAAGATCAAGTACAAAGAGCACTCCACGAAGGGGGCATGTTCTCCAGGCTACGGTGCTGCCAAGACCACTGCTCTAGAGTACCCTGACCCCACAGATCCAAAAAAGGATCTGAAAAAAGGGAAGGGTACTATAAAAATTATTATTGTTTGTTTTATCCGTAAGTATCATTATATTTTCAAACAGAATATGTTATTTACATCATTCATAAAGGCGGTATTCTTATATCTGTGACTCCAATCATTTTCACAGGTCCGATTTTTTCAATAGAAAAATAAGATTTATTTAATGTAAATCTGCTTTATAGTACAAACCACACCCATTACATTTTGTGTGTGTGCATGTATAACAGAAGTATGATGACTTTTTATAGTTTTTTTATGCTCAATCTTGACATAGAGGCAGCATGATAGAATGAAAGACACATAGGATTTGCAATCCAAACATGTGGAATCATCTTTATTTTTTTACTTTCTACGTGGGTGGCCTTGGGTTTATGTTATTTGTTCCTTTGGCCTCAATGCCCTCACTTGTGAAATGAGGAGAGTTGCATTAAACGAAAAAATGCTTTCATTATCTCCATCTTGAGGTTATTGCAACGATCAAATGAGACAACGTGTGTGAAAATGTTTTGTAACCGAGAAAAAATTCTCTATAAATTTGAACTATTTCTCTTCTCCTTGGTCAGGAAACAGGACAAAGTTTTCCCCAGTTCTGTATAAAGCTTAATTAAAACCTGTAATTGTACTCTCAATGAGAAGATGGGTAAGTGTAAAATAATATTAACATATTTTGATGCTTTGAAGGATCTGTGATCTCATCATTGTGGGGACTTTCTCCATTAGGGCATGACTTCTTACAAATCCATCATGGGGATCCACTCAAAGTCCTTAGGGCATTCCTCTAGATCGTTTGCCATGATGTGGACGCTAATAGAATATGTAGGCTGTCCATCAGTTATCCCTCATTTTCAATATAGGATCAATCTACCTTTTTTTTTCCAGCTATGGAATTCTCACATAATGTCCTTTGTCCTGTGTCTTGTGAGCATTTCCTTGTGGAGAGTAGTTACAATCTACTCACTGGAGACCATTCTCTTATTTTTTTTTTTTTAGATTTTAGAGCTATCCTTTCAAATACCTTTCTAACCTTCCCACCACCATGACCTTTTGATTCTGATATTGTTATAGACATCTTAGAAAGACATATTTTTTAAAAACTTTTTTGCTTGGTAATTTTGTATAAGTTTTCTCTTAGTGAATGCTTACATATTGTATTCCTTTCAAAGAGAACCCATTTTAGGTATATATTTAGGGGTGGCCTATATTCCAACCAATGTGGTTTTCTCATTAATAAGTAAAAAACTGTTTCTGTGGAGTTCTCTCACCTTTCCACTGGGCTCCTACAATATGTCTTTGGGCCTGGGGTATGAGTAACAGCAGGATCACTCCTGATGGATTTTGCCATGGAGTTTAAAAACTTAAATAAGTAATTCATCTTCTGAAGAAAACTAGTAAAGTCCTAATAAAACAACTGAAGTCTTGCCAGATACAGATGGCTGGTGCCCAGCCGAGATTCAAAAAGAAACCACATATCACTGGCCAAATATTTAAAAGATCAGCTGGTACTGACAACTATAGTCAAAAGAGAGGGTTTGGCCAAAAATAAGCTTCTCCAAAGACAACAACAAAAGAGATTCAGTTGCACAAATGAGAACTTCAAAACTATTTACTACAGTAAACAACAGGTGAACTGAGAAAGCTTTTCAGAGGGCATGGGAAATGTGGTGGCAAGAGGGAGAAGTGGACTTCCTCTTACTTGAGGATAGGTCCCAATGGGGAAATTCAATTCCAACCAAGGAGGCTGAGAAGCAGTGTGGTCTAGTGGGAAAAACCTGGAGCCTGGGAGTCAAGGAACTAAGTTTTCCCCCGGCTCTCATATATACTGTTTGTGTGGCTTCGGCATTGCTGTTGTTGTTATCAGTTCTTCATTCTGAAGATACTGAATTAGAGGCTTTAAGCCCATTACTGGGAGAAGGAGGATGTCATTAGGAGAAATGAGTAAATGAGGAGAAAGGGCCAATTTTTGTGTGGAGGTGGGGAGGGTGATGGTTTTGTCCTTTTGTACTTGAATTTGTGTAGTTTCCAAGACATCCAAATAGATATGGCCAGCAGGCAGGAGATGGGCACTAGGGTTCAAGAGAGAGCTAGGGTTTGACTTATAGATTTGAGAGTGATTAGTATACAAATGAACATTGAATAGAAGTGAAGAATTGAATAGTGGATGAAAATACCATAATGGGGGGGAGGAGAAAGGGAAGGAAAAAGGAAGAGAAAGAGGGAGGAAGAAAGAGGGGAAAGGAAGGGAGGAAGAGAGAGAGAAAGAGAGAAACAAGCAAAGAAAAAGAGTGAGAGAGGAGAGAGAAGAGGAAGAGAGGAAGGGAGGGGAGAAAAAAGGTGAGAAAAAAGGAGAAAGAGAAAGGGAGAAAGACACATACAAGGACAGAAAGAGACAGAGACAGAGACTGAAACAGAGAGAGACAGATATACAGAGATGCAGAGGAGAGGCAGAGAGAGACAAGGGGGAGGGGGAGACAAAGAAAGAAAGGCAAAGAGACAAAGACAGAGAGATGAGAACGAAGTAGAGAAATGGAAAGAGAGTGAAGCAAAGAGACATGGGAGGGGATAGACTGCGAGAGACAGAGAGGAATGGAGACACAAAGAGAGAACTTCAAGAAGTGTTCTTCAATACTAAAGAAAAAAATTATTCATGATGGAATTTCTGACATCAGTGGAGGAGCTCATGGGATCACAGATTTAGAGTTGGAAGTGCCCTTAGAGGCCATTTAGTCTGGCTCTTTCATTTTACTAATGAGAAAACTGAGACCCAGAGAGGTTATAGTAAAAACCACACCCATTATATTGTGTGAGTGTGTATGTGTGTGTGTGTAACAGAAGTACATTGACTTTTTAAGATGATTTTTATGCTTAATCTTGCCATAGAGGCAGTGTGATAGAATTAAAGGGACGCTGGAGGTCCTTGGGTTCCAAAGCTAGAGCTATTTCTATGGCATCACACTGACTGATTATTATTTACTTGTATAATTTTTCTTGCATCATATCATGTGGATGAATGGATTGTTACCTGTATCATTGGAAATGCTCCGGTTGAAGTATAAAAGTATCACACCACAGGATGAACTCCCACCTATTCTGTCTATGCATAAGACTAGCTTATGTCTGAGACCTATGAACAGAAAAAGAAAAAGAAAAATTCAGTGGCTATTTGGCCAATAGTAGCGTCCAATAAAACATATGCTCTAAGAAGTGTTTTTTTTTTTCATTTTGAAATCACTGAAAGCAAATATCAAGTATTTCAAAAATTAGAAAAGGGTTCTTTCTGCACCTTCTTCCTATATACTCCCTCCTCCCAAGAATGCTAGAAATCAGCAGTGATTAATGATGGGAGGAAGAGAAGAAGGGAGGTAATATTAAAGGCATTTAGCTTTGAGGTTCCCTGACCCCACCAGCAAACAATTCACCTTACAACATACCAATTATTTCACGGTAATGTAATCAGGGTACGGAGTAAATTACTCCGGTAATTTACTCTAGCAGCACAAGTAATGGGAGGCACAAAAAAATGATTTTTTTAGAAAGGCAAGATCAACTGCTCATTGAACGCCGACAAAATTTTTAAGAGGCAAAGGGTTGAGAAAATCTAAGTAAGGACATAGGAGCCCACCTGCCCTTGGATTGGTCTGTAAGTGAGGCTACAGGGAAATTTCATTAATCCCTGCTTAAAATCCTTGTTATGGCCCATGAAAACGTTATGTTCTGACATAACCCAGGATTATTTGTGTACCTCCAGGCACTCATTTGAAAGCAAATGTACCATAGATGGTCTGTATCAGAAAGCAGATTAGTACCTAATCCTAGGAGGAGAAGAGCTACCAAGGGAAATATCTTTCTAAACTAATCGGTAATGCCCAGCGGCAAGATGTCTAACAGATGGGACTACCTGGGGGAAGCTGTTACAAGGCAAGGCATCCTCAAAGACCGGTAATGTACATCTCAATGAATTTCTTTTCATTTGAGCATGAGGCAAGGAAGATCAAAGGGCTGATGGGGATTTTCACATTCAATTTAGTTAACCAAATGCATTTCAACCATTTTTGCAGTTGTGTCCAACTCTTTGTGACCCCATTTGGAGTTTTCTTGGCAAAGATGCTGGAGTGGTTTTCCATTTCCTTCTCCAGCTCATTTCCCAGAAGAGGAAACTGAGGAAACAGGGTTAAGTGACTTGCCCAGGGTCACATCGCTAATAAGTGCCTAAGGCCAGATTTGAACTCAGGAAGATGAGTTTTCCTGACTCCAGGCCCAGTGCTCTGTGCACTAGGGCACCACCTAACTGCCCCAAGGACTGAAATGCAACCTCAAAGCACCCAGGCCATCTGAACCTGCTGAACACACAGACCTCTCTCTAATCCCTCCCCAACTCAAAACAGCGCTCCACTGCCATGTGGTCACTTCATACATAATTATCCCATCCCCCCAAGACTGAACCCTTATTATTCCTAACCTCTCAGTTATCTTCAATCTCTCCCTTTCGATTGGCTGCTTCTCTGCTGTCTATGACTCAAAAAAACCCGCACTTGACCCATCCACCCACCCCCCTAGCTACTGTCCCATGTGTCTCATCTTTTTTGGCTAAACTCCTTAAAAAGACTGTCTGCAATAGATGCCTCCTTCCTTTCCTCTCACTTTCTACGTAACTTTCTGCAGTCGGCTTCTGACCTTGTCCTTCAACCAGAACTGCTGTCTCCAAACTTACATCTTAATTGTCAGGCTTTTGATACTGTTTCTCACCCTCTCCTTGGTATCCTCTTACCATCTCCTGGTTCTTGTCCTACCTACCGTTATAATGTCCTACCTTTATAATGTCTCTCCAATATGTTCCCTTCTTTCCTTTAATATTGCTACCACAGTATTTCAGGGTCTCATTTCCTCTTTCTTGGGCTATTGTAATAGTCTATTGGTCTGTTTGCCACAAACCCTTCTCATTCCATTCCATTTTCCTCACTCAGCTGTCAAAGTGATCTTCCTAGAGTTCGACTGACCATCTCTCTCTCTCTGTCTCTCTCTCTGTGTCTCTCTCTCTTTCTCTTTCTCTGTCTCTCGCACAAACACACACACACACACACACACACGCACTTTCTATCTCTCACTTTCTATTTTTCTCTCACACACTTTGTCTCCCTGTCTCGTTCTCTGACTTTCTATCTTTCTCTCTCACACTTTCTCTCTCATACTTTCTCTGTCTCTGTGTCTTTGTCTCTGTCTCTCTTACACACACACATTTTCTGTCTCTCTCTTTTTCTCACACACTTTCTCTATCTCTCTCTGACTTTCTCTTTGTCTCTCATTTTCTAGCTTTCTCACACTTTCTCATACTTTCTTTCTCCGTCTCTGTGTATCCGTCTTTCTTTCCTATATGCACACTTTTTGTCTCTCACTTTCTATCTTTCTCTCTCACACTTTCTCATACTTTCTTTCTCTGTCTCTGTCTCTCTGTTTCTCTCTCTCTTTCACACACACACATACACACACACACACACACACACACACTCCATTTCAATAAATTTCAGTAACTATTTCACCTCTAGGAGTAAATATAACATCCTCTGTCACTCAGAGCCCCTCATTACCTAGTGCTCCCCTTCTAATCTTCTCATACTTTATTCCCACACGCCCACATACTCTTTGATCCAGTGACACAAGTCTCCTTGCTGTTCCTTGAACAAAGCATCCCATCTCTAGACCCTGGGTATTTTCACTGACCTGCTCCTTGTACTCCTCAATCCCACTTTCTGACTTCCCTGGCTTCCTTCAAATCCTGAAGGAATTTTCCCAATCCCTCTGGATCCTAGTGTCTTACCTCTCTTGAAGTTTTTCCATTTATCATGAATATAGCTTGTTTGTACACGCTTGTATACATATTGTCTCCTCCATTAGACTGAGAGTTTCTTAAGGACAGGGGTTGTCTTTTGCCTTTCTTTCTATCCCTAATCTTAGCACAGTGCCCAACAGATAATTAGTAAATACTGACTGACTTACTGAGTAGATTGCTCTCTCTGCTTCCCCAGACTCTCAGATCAAACACTAAGTCTCTGTTCTTCATGCACTCAAGCTTTGTTCTTTCTTTGACATGACCACTGCCACTCAAGGATGGGCTTCTACAGGTGCCTTCTCTATTCATTTACTGCACCAGCATCAGAGCAATGTCTGGACACTCTCATCCATGGGTGTGCTGGAGCCAGTTCAAACTGGCTCTTAAGAACTGATTGTTAAATTTTCAGTGTGAGCCTTTTTACCTTGGAAGACAGCAAACACTACAAATCAGGGCTTGATTTATGGTTTTTATTGTCTAGACTTAAGGAAATGACGGAGAAAATGTTAATAGTGCAGTTTCAACTTCAAAGTGTGTAATGCTATATTGTTTGCCTTCTCAGTGGGTAGGGGAGGGACTGGAGGGAGGGTGAGAATTTGGAATTCGAGATGAGGGAGAAAGAGAGAGAGAGAGAGAGAGAGAGAGAGAGAGAGAGAGAGAGAGAGAGAGGGAGGGAGGGAGGGAGGGAGAGAAAGAAAGAAGAAGAAAAAGAAGAAGAGGAAAGAAGAGGAGGAATAAAAGGAGGAGGAGAAGGAGAAGGAAGACAAGAAGGAGAAAAAGAAGTAGAAAGATAAGAAGAAGGGAGAGGAGAAGGAGAATAAGGAGGAGGAGGAGGAGGAGGAGGAGGAGAAGGAGGAAGAGAGAGAAAGAAAGACATTGAAAATAAATAATAAAATTTTTAATATTAAAAAAGAAAAAAATGAGCAATGTATTTTTAGAGAGTTGGTTGTTAAACATTTACCATCAGCAGCATAGCCTATGAAGGAATCACAACTACAGGCATTTGTGAGTCAGCTGCTAGGAATGACTCCAATCTGAAAAGGAAACAATTCAAAATATAAACTCATTTGTACAATCTTATGGGGAAGAGTGGTGGAAAATTATGAGCAATATTGTCTCATAAAACAGTGAAAACCAGTACTTAAAGCTTAAGAAGGAAGTGTAAATAAAATTTGACATTTGACACAATTAAACTAAATGATTCCAAGAAGAGTCAAGGATGAAACTGGGAAGAAGGCAATGAAACAGACAACAGAAAACTTGTCAAGATTATTGTAGCAAACTATTCTTTCTATCGGTGGAAAGAACACTGTAGATAGAGACTTTCCCTCGATAGAAAGAATACTGTAGACTCAACATTACAGACCTTGATGTGCTTCATGAGGAAGTAGAAACTACACTAAAGAAAAAAAAAATGGAAAGAATCATTGAACTAGACCAAACATACATAGAGGAGGTCTGTGTTGGAGGCAACACAATTGTAGGGACTTGAGGGCTTTAATCTCAAGACATATAAAAAAAGGGAATAATATCAAATACTTAGGGGGAAACTATCACAGACCCTATTTTTCCTTCACCTCCCATCTTCCAAAAAACAATTCAGAAAACACCAGTAATTTTCCTAAATTGCCAAGAAATCCAAGTGAGATGCAGGAGGTAGCAAATGCTAAGAGGGTCAACTCCTTTCAGACCCAATGGAAGCAACCTAGGACCTTGAAGCAAAGAATCCCAGAAATAATAGTGCCTCTACCAGATTGCCACACTTAGTTTCAGCATAGTCCCCACAGCCTTCATTAATGGGAGTAATATCTGTGGAGAATTTGCCTGTCTTCCTAAAGAATACCATCATCCAACACTGATCAAGCATGACTGATGGGAAAGTAAGTCCAAGAACTCAGATGATGGCACAAGATTCCTTGAAAGATGGAACCTTTTTCAATGACACAAAAACCCTTTATTTTAGTTAATAAAGTTTAAACTACAAGAGTAGAAAATCAGTCAGTCAAGAGGCATTTATTAAGCTCTTTCCATGAGTAATGTTGTTATGTTTGTCCTTCATTTTCAAAGGGGACCATGACATCAGGGAATGATGACATGACTTGCAGTTGACTTGGATTTGAGGGAGGGAGGGCTGTGCAAGGTCACCAGCCTCATTTTCTCCTCCAGAGCTATCTGGGTCCACTGGCCAGATATTCATCAGGATGACTGGAGATGGTCCAGGGTATTTTGGGCCCTCCTGGCTCAGAGTGAATGTCAATGCAAGCTGTTTCTCTTTCGAACAGCAATCCTGAGGGTCCTTCCCTCCCAGTTTGATTTGATTTTTTTTTTTTAATTAGAGGCCATCCCTTGACTCACTTCTTAAAGAGGCCTATTCACTGAATGAGCATTACCTCACTCAGAGTGAGAACTTGAAAAGGCCTTAGTTTATAAGGGCCAGGGTCTCCCATTGCATGGATCCCATAAAGTGCTAACCAATGAGGATACAAATACAAGGAAAAAGAAGATAGCTCCTGTGCTCCATTTATATTTTAATAGGAGAAATGGGCACATAAAAGGGAACTCAAAAGGGGGTGATGTGCTGGAGCAGTGGAGGTTATAACTTGGGGTATGGTGGTGAATTCTGAAGAATAAGAAACAAAACTGGGAGAGGAATGAAGGGAGGCTGACCTGAGTCCCACTTCAAAATGAAGACCCTGGAAGTCACCAATGAGAGAAGCCAGCCACAAAGTTACATATGCTGTCAGCCTCAAACATGGTATTAGCAAGTATTGTTTCACTGTTTTTTATGGAGGGTTTGAGAGGGAATGAGTTGCTCATAGGGAAATGAATGCAACGTCAAAAGAAAAGTAATGCTTCTTTTATATTTTTCAAACTTAATTTATTTTTAGTTTTCAACATTCACTTTTATAAGATTTTGAGTTCTAAATTTTTCCCCCTCCCTCTTCTCATCCCTCCCTGAGACAGCATGCAATGTGATTTGGCAATATGTGTACAATCATAATAAACATATTTCCATATTAGTCATGTTGTGAAAGAATTGGAACAAAAGAGAAAAACCAGGAGAAAGAAAAAAAGAAGAAAAAGTAGCATGCTCTAATTTGCATTCAAACTCCATAATTCTTTCTCTGGATGTGGACAGCATTTTCCATCATGAGTCTTTTGGAACTGTCTTAGGTCACTGCATTGCTGAGAAGAGCTAAGTCAGTCAAAGCTGGTCATCATGGTTCTGCTCACTTCACTTAGCATCCGTTCATGTAAGTCTTTCCAGGATTTTCTGAAATTCTTCTCATCATTTCTTATTGAACTACAGTAGTTGGGCACATAATAATTTTCATTATGTAAATACCAGGGGGCACTCAGAACCACTTCCTAGGAGTCCCAACTCACAATGGTGACTTATGTATGCCCCACAGAGGGTAAAAGGATTTAGTAGCTGCAAGACTCTCTCTGGTTACCAGAGAACCTAAGACTTATGCCTCTTATCACTGGGGAGGATCACTTGTTGTCTGGAGACCTGTCAATGTGTGGATCTACTCTAATCCACATTAACTCTAAAATAACCAGTCTTCTTTTGAACATTTGGTGCTTCAGTGCTAATCACATGACCTTAGCAAAATGGAGTTGGTTTCCCATCGAAGCTGACATACACACTGGACTGCTGACTATGCCATTTGTTGTTGCTCTTGTTAAGTCTTTCAGTCACTTCTGACTCTTTGTGACCATATTTGGAGTTTTCTTGGTGAAGATCTGGAGTGGTTTGCCATTTCTTTCACCAGCTGATTTTACAGATGAGGAAACTGAGGCAACAGGGTTAAGTGACTTGCTCAGGGTCACACAGCTAGTAAATATCTCAGGCCACATTTGAATTCACATCTTCTTGACTCCAGACCTGGCATTTTATCCACTGAACCACTTTGCTGCCCTGAATAAGCACTATTCAACAACAATGAAACAAAACATAATAATAAACAATATAGGTTTACAAAACTTTTGTAAACTCGTTGCTCCCCTAGACCCCACATGTCCCTCAGCCATAGGATTGATCTGGAATCATGTGCTAAGCCCTCCTTTCAATGAGAAAATGTTTGTGAGTACCTAGTTCCCATTTCCGGTCATCCATTGCCAATACAGAAACTCTGGAGTCAGGGTCTTAGCTCACTCATGGCACAAGAAAACAGAATAGAACACAAAATCTGTTGCAAACTATAATTTAAAAGGGTTGGTGCTGCCATGGTCTTAGCTGCCTGTTTCCTGGTAAGGTCCTTTGACCTTGTCTAGCCACAGTTAACCCTTCACAGAACAAGGCATATAGAAAGGGCAGTCATCTTTAACAAGAAGTCACACTATTACTGCAACATGCCCATCCCAGGGCTGATCACCTGAAATCCTGTCCTCAAAATGATGGATTCAGTTTTTGATACTCAACACATTCTCAGCTCCCTCAGTCATCTCTCCCCTAGAGAGCTGGAAGATGGAATATGACACTCCTTTCATTACCTTCCTTTGTAGAGAGTTCTGAACTGTCCAGGTAACTCTTCATTTTCTGTCAGCAGTTCTGTTTGGGTTTATCTCCATTAAACTTCATTGCCCCCTTCATGCCCCTTCCCTTTTTTGTATATTGTCTTCCTCCATTTGATTGTGAGCCCTTTGTGGACAAGGGACTGTCTTCCTTTTTTTTTATTTGTATCCCCGGTAATTAGCACAATGTTGCAAACGTAGCAGACACTTAATAAGTATTTACTGAATTGAAGTCTAATCCTGCTTCTCTCTGTCCATTCAGCTGTTTCTTCAGTCATGCCCAACTCTTCATGAGCCACATTTGGAGTTTCCTTAGTAAAAATACTGAAGTGATTTGCCATTTCCTTCTCCTTCTAGATAAGGAAACAGAGGCAAACAGGGTTAAGTGACTTGCCCAGGGTCACACAGCTAGTAAGTTTATGAGGCCACGTTTGAACTCAGGAAGACAAGTCTTCTTGGTTTCACTCCTGGCACTCTTTCCACTGGCATCTACCTGTCCCAAGACAATATTTCAAATACTTGAAGATAACGATCATGTTCTCCCTGAACCTTTTCCTCTACAGCCTAAATATTTCCATTTCTCTCAATTGATCATCATATAACAATAGATACTAAAGAAATGTTTATTGACTTGAACTGAAGTGAACTAAGATTACAACATTTCTTTAGCTCCTACTATGGGCAAGGTTCCAGGCATACAAAGACAAAAATGAAATGGTACCTGAATTCAAAGAGCTTACAGTCACAAATAATATATGAAAGCCCAGCTATGCTTTTGAGTTTTGGATTTTATTCCGTAAGTTTCAAGACCACCATTCTGCTGTCTTTTTTTGTTTATTGTTCTAGCTTATTTTTTAAATGTCAAGATTTTCAATTCAAAAGGGTAATTTTCATTTGTATACATTGAACTGAATAATGAGGTCATAATTCCAAGAACATAAAGTAAATTAAAAGAAGTTGCTATCACTATATTTGGACTCAGTACTCAGAACATAACATACTTGAACCACATTATATATCTTTGTATTTACCTATATTTACACACTGGATAAAGGAAGAGCCTTAGTTGACCTTCTGTGCATCTTGCCCAGGCTGTGGAATTTCTAGGGGAAGCTAGGCATTGTGCTGGACCTGGATAGAGTCAGGAAGATTCACTTTCCTGAGTTCAAATCCTGCCTCAGACACTTACTAGTTGCATAACCCTGGGCAAGTCACTTCATTGTGTTTAACTCAGTTTCCTCATCTGTAAAATGATCTGGAGAAGGAAATGGCAAGTCACTCCAGCATCTTTGCCAAGAAAACCCCAAATAGAATCACAAAGAGTCAAGCATGATTGAAAATGACTCAACAGCAACAAATGGAATTTCTAGGACCCCTCAATTCTAGACCAGTTTCTACCTGCATCACTGTCTTTGAAAGGTAATGCCCCTGTTTTAAAACAAATCCAGTGGGCATACAACCAGTGTCCAGCAGAAGGATAGTCAAATGCTTATGGACTCCAGTAGAGAAAATCTTTGATTTATTCCCATTATTGATGGGCTACCTCCAGGTTATAGAGATGTGACTGCAGAGATAACAAAAGGTTTAGAAGACACCCAACCAGCAAAGCACTTTAATTAACTACGTCTCTTTTCTATTCTATCATCATCAGCTTCAATGTCTTATAGAAAATTTAAAGATATATTCTTACATGAGGTGTAAAAGATTTCCACTGCCCCACTCTAGTTAAAGCTCTCATTGCTTCGTGCCTGTCTTGTAGCAATAACTTGCCAATAATCTCTCTGTTGTCTGACTCTTTGCCCTCTAATTCTTACTGTACTGTGTCACCAGATTAATCTCCTTAAGGACCACTGTGATCATATTCCTCCTCTGTTCCAAATCTTTACTGATTTCCCATTATCCGACAAAGTCTAACGTCTTACACCTGACGTTCAAAGCCCTCTTCTATCTGATACCTATTGACTTTTTGGAGAGCATCTTGTATCACTCTCTACATGAGCTCTATTGAGTTTTTAAAATGAGCTTCACAAGTACAGAATGGAAAAGGAGGGCCAGACAAAGTTCATGTGAAAAGATGGATTTTATTGGTTGGTAGGCTCAATTCAAGTCAAGCACATGAAGTGACATAAATAAGCTAATTTTAACTCATGCTAGCTTTAGAGAAAAACTGTCCAAAAGGAGATCAGAAGTATACAGTCTTCTATCATAGCCAGGTCATTTAGTTATGAAATCATGTTTTAGGATGACTTAGATGTGCTGGAGAGCACAAAAAAGAAGGTGATCAATGGTAGAGGAACTGGAAATCAGAGTATATGAAGTCCAATTGAAAAAACTTGAGATATTAAGTTAGAAGAAGAAAAATCAGGAAGAACATTTAAAGGGTTGTCATGTGAAAGAGGGAAGACAGCATGGTGGCAAAGTGGATACAGTGCCAGGCCTAGAGTCAGGAAGACTCATCTTCCTGAGCTCAAATCCAGCCTCAGACATTTAGCAGCTGTGTGATCTTGGGTATGTCATTTCACCCTCTTTGCTTCAGTTTCCTCATCTGTAAAATGAGTTGGAGAAGAAAATGGCAAATCACTTCAGCATCTTTGCATAGAAAACCTCAAATGGGGTCATGAGGAGTCCAACATGACTGAAACAACTGAACAACATTTGCTATGTTTAACCCCAGAGATTAAAATAATAAACAACGAAGGAACTTGTAATTAAGCAGATTTAAGATCCATGTAAACAAAAAACCAAAAAAAGAACCTTTCTTAACAATGTGAGCTATCCAAAAATGAAATCACATGCCTTGGAATATGGTAGGTTCTCCTTTGCTGAAAGCCTTCAAGTTAAAAATGAACTAGTTGTTGATGCTGTTGTACAAGGAGTTCAGATATTTGTCAGACTAGTTGACCTTCGAGAAGCATTCTAATTTGAATGTTCTATGCAGCTCTATCCAAAGTACTCTCCTCCACAATTTTGTAGTAAAGCAGATGAAATATTATTTCAATTTTGCATCTGAGGCAGGATAGGCCTAAGGAAGCTCGATAAATGGCTCCAAGTCACCCAGATGGAAAATGGCAAAAGGGGAAACTCAGTTCTCCTGTCACAAGTGCTTATTCAGTTTCCATTCAAATTCAATTCAACTAGTGTTTAGTACATACTTTCCATGCACAAAAGACAATACAAGATGAATGACCATTTTTTTCCAGTGCTATAGTGTCAGGAATATGTATGTTTTTAGAAAGTTACCTGTAAAGTGAATATCTACATAGCAGCATCTATCTTCCTTTTCACTTTTTTTATCAAATTGGAGATTTATGTTTCCTGATTTAGAAAAAACACTTGGTCTCAAGGTATAGAAAAATCATACTCAAGCATTTAACAAACAATAAGAATGAAGTAATAATGGAATATTGCAATAAAATAATAAAGCTCAGAGAAGACTGTAAAATATGACTATAATGTCACAAGGTTATTTTTATGTTTCGCACAAGAGATGAGCACCTTAAAAGAAAAACAATTCTATCTTAACAAAACAAGGCACGTTGGGCTAAAAAGTCACTCAGCCTCCAGCAAATTTCCTCCTTGTTCCTGGATCCTGTTCCCTTGCATGTTGCTGCTGGCTTTTAGAATTGAGTGTCTTGATTTGGGCACCAGGAAGGAGGGCACAAAAGACAAAGACTCAAAATACAACAGGGAGCAAATTTCTTGAGACATGCACAAGAGGCCTTGAAATGACAGAGGCGTATATTTCACTTGTCCAAAAAGGGAAGAAAGAATTCTCTGAAGTTGTCTACAGCTAAAAATTTCATTCATCAGTTCTCTGAGTTATGAATTCTCTAATAGCAAGTTTCTCATAATGCTTTTGTGTGTAACAAAGTAAACCTTAATTTGAATACAAATAAAAATTATTAATTTAAATTAACAAACAATTATTAGACACTGACTGTGTGTAAGACACTCTGCTAAGCATTGGAGATAGAGACAAAAATGAAATGAAATAATCTGCCCTTGAGAAACGTGTCATCTCTTGGGTGAAGAAGTGACACCTGAACATAAAAAGACAAAAATATAGCAAAGTAGATGAGTGGTCTTGTAGTAGAGTGAGAACTGACCTCACAGTCAGGAAGGCCCAAGCTCAAGCTTTTCTAGCAACTTATACCCTCGGTAAGTCTTTTAACCTCTCAGCACCCCAAAACAACTCTGAAGCCTCCAAGTTGAGATCTTTACACTGATAAAATCCTGTCTTGCAAAAAAATTTTAAATCAAAGTAAATACAAAGCTATTTCAGGAGAAAAGCAGCTAACAACTGGGAAAGATCAAGGTAAAAACTTCTTATTAGAAGTGGTTTAGGGGAGCTAAGACTGAAAGAGGTTCTAAAGGGGTCAGGAATATGTCAGGCATGAGGTATAGCCTATGAAAAGGTATGTAAGTCAAAGACACAATCAACCAGTCAATACATGTTTATTAAATGCTTGTCTGGTAGGACTGTGCTAGGCATACAGATACAATGAAAGGAATAATCCCTACTTTCAAGGAGCCCACACTCTCATGGGGGAGACAACACAGAGAAGTACATGCAGAGTAAATAATAAGGGCTAACATTTCTATAGCACTTGCTGTGGCCCAAGGGTGTATGGTATGTTCAAGGAGAATTAGCACCTCTGGTTCCCCTTCAGGGCTGCTCATCTACTTTTGTAGTCTACCTTTCACCCAACTTTCACCTGTTACTCCAGGAAGCTATAGCATGCACAGAATAATTTGCTCCAAAGGACAGGAAGATGGCTAAAGCAGTTGCGCTGGAGTGCTTAGAGTTTGGTCAGTCATGGAAGATGCCAAGGTCATCCACTGCATCCTGGGACATTGCCGGTTTTCCTTTTCTCTTGCCACTAGACTTTGATGACTCTGGAAGAGAGAGTAGGCCTGATGGCTTTGGGCCTCACTTAAACCCTGTTCAAGTACAAATCAATATGACACCCTGTGATGTCACTGGTCCTCTTGGAAAATGAAAGAACTATGTGCCAGGCACTGTGCTAAGTGTTTTACAATTATTAGCTCTTCTGATCATCACAATAACCCTGAGGTTGTTGTCCCATTTTACAGTAGAGACAACTGAGGCAGGCAAAATGAAAAGACTTGCCCAGGGTCACACAGCTAGTAAGTGTCTGAGGATGAATTTGAATTCATCTTCCTGACTCCAAACCCAGTGTTCTATCCACTGTGTAACTTAGCTGCCAATAAATATAAAAAGAGTAAGTCCAAAGTATTTAAATACAAGGTAGTTTGAGAGTGGGGGATGTGAGGGCATGAGGAAAGGTTTCATATAGAAGGTACTGAATCTCAAAGGGAGGGATTCATGACACAAAAGGTAAGGAAAGGGTGTGCTCCAGGCATGGTGGACTGTCATTGCAAAAACATGGAGACAAAAGAAGGATTCTCATGTATGAGAAACAGAGAGGTTAGTCTGGCTGGTCATAGAATGTGCGAGTAACAGAAATGTAGAGTTAGGTAGGAAGTATAAGTTGAAGTCTAGTGAAAAAGCCTTTCCAAGCTAAAAAGAGGAGTTTATATTTGATTCTAGAAGCAATAGGGAAGTGATATGACTGTGGCCATGTAAGTAGAGAAAGGAAGACACATGCCAAAGATATAGCAATACTTGTTAAATAATTGAATACGTGAGATGAGGGAGAGAGCAAAGAGTTGAGGGTCACATCAAGGATTTAAACTTGAGATACCGGGAGAATTATAAGAACCCTAATGGAAATAGGGAAGCTTGGGAGAGGCATGGGTTCGGAAGGAGGAGGGCAAGAGTTCTCTTTTGGACACGCTAAGTTTGAGGTATCTCTGGGGCATTTAGTTTAAGTTGTCCAATAGGCAACAGTGATGTTGGATTGATACTCAGGGAAGATATTAGAGATGAATATATAGATATAGGAGGCCTGGGCCTAGAGATGATAAACTCTTGGCATCTGATGAAGTCAAAAGAGTATAGGGAAAGGAAGAGGACCTAGAACAGACTCCTGGGAGCACCCACAATAGTAACACAGCAAAAGAGAATAGTAACCCAATAAAGGAGAATCAAGAGTGGATCAGTTCACAACTCCATCAACAATGTATTAGTGTCCCAGTTTCCCCAAATCCACTCCAACATTTATCATTTTTCCTTTTTGTCAGATTAGTCAATCTGGTGATTGAGAGCTGTTTTAATTTGCATATCTCCCATCAATAGTGACTTAGAGCATTCTTCATATGACTATCGATAGCTTTGATTCTTTGTCAGAAAACTGCCTGTTGATATTCTTTGACCATTTACCAATTGGGAAATGACATATTCTTACAACTTTGACTCAGTTCTCTATATATTTGATAAATTAGACCTTTATCAAAGATACTTGCTGCAAACTTTTCCCCCAATTTTCTGGTTTCCTTCTAATTTTGGTTGCATTGATTTTGTTTGTGCAAAACTTTAAAAAAATTTTTTATAATCAAAGTGATCTATTTTACACTTTGTAATACTCTGTATCTTCTTTGGTCCCAGATTCTTCCCTTGTTCATAGATCTAACAGATAAACTATTTATTCTATGCTCTTCTAATTTGCTTATGGTATCAACCTGGATGTATAAATCATGTATCTTTTCAAATTTGTTAGTATACAATATGGGATGTTGGTCTATACCTAGTTTATGCTACTCTGTTTTCCAGGTTTCCCAGTAGTTTTTGTCAAATAATAAATTTTTGCTCCAAAAGCTTGGATTTTTGAGGTTATCATATGTTAGGATACTATGGTTATTTACTACAATGAATTATGTACCTAATATATTCCACTGATCTACCACTCTGTTTCTTAACCAGTACCAAATTGTTTTGATAATTAACACTTTCTAATACAGTTTGAGATCTGGTATGGCTAGATTACCTTCCTTCATTTTTTTTTTTCATTGATTCCCTTGATATTTTTTACTTCTTGTTCTTCCAAATGACTTTTGTTCTTATTTTTTCTAGCTCAATAAATTTTTTGGTAGTCTGATTTGGTATAGCACTGAATAAATAGATTAATTTAGGTTGAATTGTCATTCTCATTATATTAGCTCAGCCTACCCATGAACAACTGATATTTTCCCAATTATTTAGGTCTTTATTACTGTGAAAAGTGTTTTATAATTGTGTTTATGTGGTTCCTGGTAGGAAGATTCCCAAATATTTTACATTATCTACAGTTATTTTTAATAGAATTTCTCTTTCTATCTCTCTCTACTGGAATTTGTTGGTAATATATAGAAATGTTGATGATTTATGTGGGTTTATTTTGTATCCTGCAACTTTGCTAAAGTTGTTAATTACTGCAAGTAGTTTTTTGGGTTGATTCTCTATGATTTTCTTAATATAACATCATGCTATCAACAAAGAGTGGTAGTTTTGTTTCCTCCCTGTGTATTCTAATTCCTTCCATTTCTTTTTCTTCTCTTGATTCAATAGCTAACATTTCCAGTTCAATATTGAATAACAGAGATGATAATGGACATCCTTGTTCCACCTATGATCTTATTGGAGGGTTAGTTTATCCCCATTACACATAAAACTTGCTGATGGTTTTAGGTAAAAACTAATTATCATTTTAAGGTAAGCTCCATTTATTTCTATGCTCTCTAGTGTTTTTTTTATAGGAACGGGTCCTGTATTTTGTCAAAGGATTTTTTGCATTTATTGAGATAATCATATGATTTCTGTTGGTTTTTATTATTTGTGATCATACAGAAAGGAGGAGAATCAAGAGGAGGTAGTGTCATAAATGCCCAGACAGTTTATGCAGGAGGTAAGAATAAATGGTAGTGTGAAAGGCAAGAAATTGGTCCAGAAGGATAAGGATTGGGAAAAGACTATCTGATTTGGCAATTAAGAGAAAATTGGAGAGGGTGGTGATGAGGTCAGAAGTCAGACTGCAAAGGTTTGAGATGAGAATAAAGGAAGAGGAGGTGGAGACAATGAGTGCACATAGCTTTTTCTAAGAGTTTGGCTGAGAAAGGGAGGAGTGCTGGAGATGGTAGAGTCTTAAGTATGGGGGAGACCCGGGCATGTCTGAAGGTCATGGGGAAGAAACTAGAAGAAACTTGATGGATATACATTTTAAGAGGTGCAGCTAGATGAGTCAGGAATGTCTGGGTTCAAATCCTGCCTCAGACATTTATTAGTTGTACGATCTTGGACAAATCAATTAACTGCTTTCTGCAGTTTCTTCATCTGCAAAATGAGGATAATGAATAGCACATACCTCCCAAGAACGGCGTGAGGATAGATTAAGATGATATTTGTAAAGTGTTTTACAAACCTTACAGTGCTATATGATGTTAGTTATTATTACTATAGAAACTGAATAAAAGTCACCAAAAGTGATAGATAAAATAATCTGAAGTCACACTCATCCCTAACTGTAGCCTAACTATTCTCCTCTTCCTCCTGCATACCGTGTTCCTTCCCATTTCCATGACTTTGCTCATGCAATCCTTCCTGCCTTGTCTCTGCCACCCAAATTTTATACTTTCTTCAGGGTAGAGGGAGGAATTTGAGAGACTTAAGGGGAGAAGGGAAAGTCTGGGACAAGTTCTGCAGGGAATGAGATAAGTAATCAATTAAGGAAGAAGAAAATAATTATCTCAATGTAATAAGGGCACAGCTGAAGTTGGAATAAACAGCAAATAGACCAGTTTCCATTGATCAAGAAACATTTATTAAGAGCCTACTATGTGCCTGCCATCATGTTAAGTGTTGGGGATGGAAAGAAAGGCAAAAATAGTCTCTGCTCTCAAGAAGTCAGAGTTTGTCCTGAACAAAGAATACATTAAGTTGAATAATGCCAAATAACTCTGAGGGTTGTAATTTCAGTACTCAGTGACAGACATATAATGCTTGAAGTTTGCACACACACTCACAGACACACAAAATCACGTGTTGACACACAGATACAAACATATATGTATGTGTACATATATATATATATATATATATATATGATTTGAACTTCACAAAAATTCTTGTGAAGCAGGCACTTCAAGGACTGTTATCTCTATTTTACAAATAAAGAAACAGGTTCAGAGGGATTCAGTGACCTCAATCAATGAGCATTTGTTACATTCCTGTTATGTACCAAGCACTGTCCTAAATGATGGAGATACAAAAAGAGGACAAAAATAATCCCTTTGTTCAAGGAGCTTACAATCTAATGGGGGAGACATATATACATACAAATACATACAAAGCAAGCTATAAACAAGATAAATAGGAAATAATTAAAAGAAGGAAAGCATTGGTAGAAAGTGGTATTACAGAAGGTTTCCTATAGAGGGTGGCATTTAGTTGGAACCTAAAGGAAGTCAGTGAAATCAGTAGGTGGAGTTGAGGAGTGAGAGGGTTCCAGGAATTGGGGATAGTCAGAGAAAATGGTGGGAGCCAAGAGATGGAGTATTTTGTTTGTTGAACAGGCAGGAGGCCAGTATTGTTGGATCTAGGAGTGTGTATCACAGAGTAAATCTAGAAGACTAGAAAGGGAGGAGGTGCTCTAGATTTTGAAGGGCTTTGAATACCAAACAGATCAATTTTTATTTGCTCTTGAAGTCAGTAAGAAGCCACTGGACTTTATTGAGTAGTGGGGTGACATGATTAGACTTTGCATTTTAGGAGAATCACTTTAATGGTTGAGTAGAGAATGGATGGAGTGGAGAGAGACTTGAGGCAGGCAGACATACCAGCAACTATTGCAATAATCCAGACATGAGGTGGTAATGGTTTGCATCAGAGTGGCAGCAATGTTAAAGAGGAGAAGGAGATATATTTGAGAGATAGGTAAGATAGGTAAGGTAAGGCAAAGGTAAGATAGACCTTGACAGTAGCTTGGATATAGGGGGTGAGAGATAGTGAGGAGTCCAGGATGACTCCTCGGATAGGAGGAACTGGAAGAATACGATACCCTCTATAAGTAATATAGGAAATTATAAGTATAAGAATATAGGGAATATAAGTAATAGGGAAGGTAGTAGGGAAGGAGTTTAGGGGGAAAGATAATGAGCTGTATTTTGAGTTTCAGATGTCTACTGCACATTCAGTTTGAGATATCTGAAAGGCAGTTAGATTGGGAGTCAGGAAACTGGGGCAGGAAAAGGAAATTTGAGAATCATCGGCATAGAAATGGTCATAAAAATCCATGGGAATGGATGAGATCACCAAGTGAAGTAGCATAGAGGGAAAAGAAAAGAGGTCCCAGGACAGAAACCTGAGGGACACCTATGGTTAAAGAATATTACATGGAGGAGGACTTGGCAAAGGAGCCAGACCTCCTTGAAGTCAGATAGATAGGAGGAGCATTGAGAGAGTGGCATCCTGAAACTGGAGAGAGAAGAGAGCAGTACCATGGAAGAGAGTGATCAGCAAAGTGAAAGACTTCAGAGAAGTCAAGGAGAACAAAGACCGAAAAAAGGCCACTGGATCTGGCAGCTAAGAGATGACTTGTGATTTTGGAGAGAGCAGTTTTGGTGGAATGATAAGGTCATTATCATAAGGCCAGACTGTAAGTCAGAGGAGAGAAAGTGGAAGCAACCTTGCCCCTAAGCTAACAAGGGTCAGAAGTGGTTTGTATCATTTGTTTTCCGCAGGGTAGTAGGAGGTGGGTCTTCCACTTCCTCTTTGGGGAGCTTCTGTTCTGCTATTCACTTTGGGATTTGCAGAGACTGGTTCAGAATTTACAAAGCTTTAATTTTATCCCAGCACCTCCCTCATCCAACCACCACTTCATACTCAATTACCAGGTGGACTCCCCAGGGGAAACAACTGATAAGTTTCTCAGTTGGAAAAATGAGAATAGTAAAGGCAGAGAGAAGTTAAATAGTCAAGCCAAGATGTAGGTAGGGGTCAACACAAAGATGGGGAGAGAAACGACAGCCGAGTCAATCAAGAAGTAGACCAGAAGGCTGAAAGCTAAAGCTTAATTTGTGGCTACGAGTTAAAAGACCAATACAGGTACAAGACTTGTTTAACCTGCTTCTAAATGAAAATACACCTTCTGATCAAAGGTAGCTAGCAGTTATATAGCATGGGAAGATTTGCAAAGTGCTTTGTATATGATAAATCACAAACCCAAGAGGGTAGGTACCATTATCTCCAATAAACACTGAAGCAAGATTCAAAATCAGGGCTTCCTGACTCCAAGTTCATGCCTTATGGAAAATATAACCTAGTTGCCTAGAAATACCAGGAACATTTCAAAGAATCATAGTAAGTTACATCTGGAAGGTAATTTAGACATCAAATCTAACTTGTTTTATAGATTTAAAAAATTGAGGCCAAGAGCATGGTCTTTTGGAAAGAGCCTTGGATTTGGAGTTGAAAGTAATGAATTCATTTGGAATTTCTTTCACTTCACCACGCGCTGGGTGCCCCCTTGTATCCCCACCCCCAAAACCACTTCTCAGCTTTCTTTTGTGTGTTGTTTACCCCATTATATACTGTAAGCTCCTAGGGGCAGGGCCTGTCTTTTTTGTATTTGTATCTCAAGCCCTTAGCACAGTGCCTGGCACACTGTAGATACTTAATAAATGTTTGTTGATTATGGCATCTAAGTTCTTGGCAAATGACTTCCCTTTTCTGGGCCTCAGTTTCCACTTTTGTAAAATAAGGTCATTATGCCAGATGAAATCTAATCTCCTTTCAAGCACAAATCCTATGACTCTATGATACTATGAAGTGACTTCGAAGGTCATAACGCAGGTTGGACGGTGCTGATTCTGAGGGACAACAGTAGCCATACCCAGATACCCTTTATGTGTGACTGAGATGTAAAGACCTTGCCTTTGGATTCAGAGGGCCTGGGTTCTCATCTCACTTCTCCGACCACTTGAGTGACATTAAATAAGTCATAACTTAATCTCCCTGAATCTCATCTTCCTCATCTGTAAAATGAGGCGTTGCCCTCTGAGGTCCTCTGTACGTCTAGATCTCCTGTTACTCAGTGGTTTCAGTCATGTCCGACCCTTCATGAACCCATTTGAGGTTTTCTTAGGAGAGATCCTGGAGTGGTTTGCTATTGCTTTCTCTAGCTCATTTTACAGATTAGGAAATTGAGACAGAGGTAAGTGACTTGCCTAGGGTCACACAGCTAGAAAGTGCCTGAGGCTGGATTTGAACTCAAGAAGGTAAGTCTTTCTGACTCCAGACCCAGCACTCTATCATGGGACTCTTGCAAGAGTCTCCTATTTAGTTACCCTGCCATAAGTCTCTTCCCACTCCAATTCATCCTCCACACAGACACTAAAGTGATTTTTCTTAAGTCAGACTGGGTGGCATATGGATATAATTACTCCTCCCAGGGAGGCTAATACTAGTGGATTGCTTGAACTTAGGAGTTATGAGCTGCAGAGTGCAAGCCAAAGAGGTGTCCATGTGAAGTATAGAACAAATATGGTGAGTCCTTGAAAGCCACCAGTCTGCCTAAAGAAGAATAAACCAGTTCATGTTGGAAGCAGAGAAGATCAAAGCTCCCTTGCCCATCAGCAGGGAGTGATCACTTCACTTCTAGCTCAGCTGAAATAGAAATCCAGTCTCCAAAAAAAAAAAAAAATCAGATCTGATCATATTATACTTTCTCATTCAACTAACTCCAATGATTTCCTGTGGCCTCAAATTCTTTAATCTGGATTTAAAGCTCTACAAAACCTGCCATTCCCCATCTTTGCAGTTTTCTTTCACATTATTCTTCTCTATCCGCTTTACTAGGCAGCTAGGTGGTACAGTGGATAGAGCATCAGTCCTAGAATAAGGAAGACCTGACCTCAAATCTGACCTCGGACACTTACTACCTATGTGACTTTGGGTAAGTCATTTAACCTCTGTTTACCTTTATCCACTAGGGATGAAAATGGCGAGTATCTTTGCCAAGAAAACCCCACGTGGAGTCACAAAGAGTTGGACACAACTGAATAACACACATTTTCTCCCCCATTAGAATGCCATTTTTGTCTGGAACACAGTAATCAAATGCTTGTTAATTACTTGATTGTTAATAGTTTGAAATTCCTTTTAAAGTTGTTCATTTCCTATAACCATTTATCCATTGGGGAATGACTCGGCTTATTTATTTGTGTTAATTGTATGTCTTATAAATCAGATCCTTTTTGGGTTTAAATATATATATATATATATATATATACATACATACATATATGTATGTATATATTCCCCTTGAATGGATAGAATCCCTTCTTTTCCTAGTTATATTGATTTTATATGGGCAAAAGCTTTTTTATTTCACGTATATGAAATTATCTGTTTTACTTTTTAATACATCTTCTATACCTTATTTGGTTAAGAATTTTCTTCCTACTAGAGGTACAGTGTATAGGGCACTGGCCCTGGGGTCAGGAGGACCTGAGCTCAAATCTGGCCTCAGATACTTAACACTTACTAACTGTGTGATCCTGGGCAAGTCCCAATTGCCCAGTTAACCCCAATTGCCTGGATAAAAAAAAATTCCTCCTAGACATACCTGCAAAGAATATCTACAATCATTTCCCTCCATTTAAAAAAGTGAAGTGATTCTTTTATATTTAAGCTCAATATCTACTTGGAACTTTGAGATGCGTTGTAAGGTGTTTACACAAATCTACTTCTTACTAATCTGCTTTCTAGTTTTCCTAGCAGTTCTTGTCAAATATGGAGTCATTCCCCAAACCATTTGCATTATTAATTTGAATATATATTCAACTCTAGTATTTTAGAAACTAAAACCAGAAAATAAAAATGATATCCTTTTAAAGTATGGTGTCTTAAGAAACCACTGGACAGGCAAATTATGAGCAATTGTACATATAAATATATTATGAATGTTTCCTTAGTATTATTTTTGATACTTTGCATGAATGGATCCATTACCTCATTGATACTGATGTTCTCCCTATTAGGGAAGGTCAAAACCATCCATGCTTTCTCTCAACCTTTGTGAGTGTCCTTCTTGTTCATTCACACATCCTCTACAAGGGATCTACCTAATATTTTAGAGCAGAGTTGTCACAGAGTGGTTCACCAACAACCCTTGGGGTCTCTGAGACCCTGTCATAGGGTACATGAGGTCAAAACTTTTTCATAATAATATTAAGATACTATTTGTCCTTTTAAATACTCTTCTTTTCCAATTACATATCTGTGAGGCCAAATTTTCTTCCTATACTTCAACTAAAGTAACATATTGCCGCAAATTGAATGCAGAAGCAGATATGAGAATCCAGCTGTCTTCCGTTAAGTGAGACATTAGAAAGACTTGCAAAAATATGCAAAACAAGTCACTTTTTTCACTGTTTTTTGTTTTGGAAAATCTATCATTCATAAAATAGGTTATTTATAATAAACTGTAAAATGTTTGTTATTATTTTTAAATGAATTAATAAGTAAATAATTTAAAATTTCATTAGTTTTCATCTCTAATATGATAAATAATAGCTAACATTTACGTAACACTTATTATGTGTCAGGCACTATGCTGAATGTTTTATAATTGTTATCTCAACAACCCTGGACCGTAGGGGCTATAATTATCCCATATTATAGATAAGGAAATGGAGGCAAACAGGCTTAAAAAACTTCAGGATCACACAGCTGGTAAGTGTCTGAGGTCAGGTTTTCCTCAGTCTGGGCTTTGTACTCTATCTACCCTACTATCTTGTTCCCTCATAAAAATAAAAGGCCATCTCCAGTCATCCTGTTCTGTATCTTGCCACCGGACCCAGATAGCTCTGGAGGAGAGAGTGAGGCTTGTGACTTTGCACAGCTCTGCCTCACTTAAATCCAAGTCACTTGCAAGTCATGGCATCACCTCCCTGATGTCATGGTCCCCTTCGAGAGCAAAGGGCAAACATCAACATATAAACAAGAGCTCTTTCATCCTCAAAAAATTTAATAGTATAAAAGATTCCTTAATTTTTAAGTGTATGTAATGGGATTCCAAGAACAGTAAGTTAGAGTATCATTGTTACCCAGACTGGAACACTTCCTTTAAGTCTTTTTACATTTCATCAGTACCAGTGAAGCACTCTAGCTGTTATGGTAATCCTTGACCTTGCAAATGGTTGCCCCATCTCCTTTTCTGATCACACACTTCCCAGTGATATCTCTTGCATCACTTCAGATAATGAACTGATAATGGACCAATAAGTCCAGGTCATCTTTGGAAGTAGGCTATGGCCTGCTTGGGCTCTGTGGGTCACTCATGGCTTCAAGTTCTCAGAGACTGTAGTATTCCAAGGCATGAAACTATAGAGCATCTTTAGAAGAACACTTGTGTTGAGGAAAGATGGATCTGAACTGGAGAAAGGTTTGAGTCCATTTAATGTGTTTTCCAAACACAATCCAGTCCATCATCTTCTCTCTACTAAATTCTGAACCCAGTTGCAGTGCCTCTCCAAGATAGCTGTCCTGGTGGACTGGCTTTCCAACTATACCATAGCAAATTGTGTAAAACCTGGCATTCTGCCACTTTTGTTCTCTGCTGCACATTGCAGAGCCCCAGAGAGGCCTATCTCTGCATGAACTATCTTTCATAAGCTATGACAGGGGCAGAACTCATGCTTTGGCTTTTCTTCACTTGGCTTCATCCTCACTCCCACATCCTCACTTCAGTTCCACAAACATTTCAGACTTGCCAACTACAAGCAAGGCGCCAAGCTAGCAGTAGGGATTTGACGTCGAAAGGTGACAGTCTTGCCCTTGTCTAATGTAAGACACACACTCAAATTGCTAATACAAAACGTGATAGGATAAGTGGGAAAGAGAGGTCCAGGCAAGACAGTTTTGAATCAAATTCTTATTAAATCTTATGGACCATAAAAAAATGACAGTATGATATTATAACAACTTTTTTTGGTACTTTAAATGGAGACTCAGCTAGCAAGCATGAGATCCAAGATTCAAATGTAGATCTTGAGACTTCGAATCTATTGGGGTTTTTTCCCTTCATTACACCAGATTATATAGAAGCCCAGGAAGTAGTAATGTACATGGTTGTGAATTGAATGGGCCCACATGGGGTGAGAGACCTACTTAGTCTACCACTAAGTAGCATCTTCCTATCTTATTGTCGGTATCATTTCATACTTCCACACAGGCAACTTATTTAGCAGATGAGGGTGCTCTCAGGTTCTAGTGATAGGGGTCATTCTGATATAGTGGAAAATGTTTGGAGTCAGAATCTGGGTTTAAGTTCCAAGCTAAGCCACTGTGAGACTTTGGACAAGTCACCTAATCCATCTGAAACTCATTTGTTTCATTTGTAAAACAGGGGTAATACTTTTTGCCTAATCTGCATCACAGGGATATCATACGGATCAAATGAGATAACAGATATGACACATTATACAAATGTGAAGTAATATTTTTTATTAGGGATTTCTCCCAATAGTTGGTGGTTAATTACAAAAGAGAATTCAAGTAATATGCATACAACATTGCAGCTACACTAACATTAAAAAGGCAATTGGATATAGAGGACAGAGGGTCAGAGTTGTCTCACCCTGGGTAATACATTTACCCTCACTTACCCATTCAACCTCCCAGGCAACTTTATAATTTTAAGTGGCTGAACTAAGTGGATCCACATGGATAGAGGAAGTTTAGTCATCTGGAGTAACTCATGCCAGGGAAAGGTCTAGCTCCACAAAATTAATATTCACCTATTCTCATATAGCCTGGATGAAATAATGGAAATAAGGAAGAAAATGAAAACAGTTCTGGAATATTGTCTTATCTAGAAGGATTTTCACTGGCCTTTCTTTAAAGGAGAAATTCTATTATTAAATCTAAATACTTTGAAATACTGTGGGGACAAAAAGTTCAGAGAAGATAATAGAGTAAAAGAAAAGACTTCCTTGCCTGTGAGACATTCCTGCAAGCCTGGGGATTTGTGATGTTGTGAGAAGACAGAGAAGGCTAAAGAGCTATGTAGAGAGAGGTGGTCATGATCATGGTGGTGACTAGTGTGAAAAGGGAACAGTAGCAGCACAGTTTGGTTTGGAACTGGCCAAGAAGAAACTGGGCAAGCTGAAAGACAGACAGACCGATAGAGACATAGAGAGAGATAGAGAGGCAAGTTAAGAGAGAGACACCGAGATATATGACAGAGCTAGATAGTGACAAAGACAATGGCAGAGATAGAAACAATGACAGAGACAGAAACAGAGAGATAGACAGATAGATACAAAAGCAGACAGAGACAGAGAGACATAACTACAGAAACAGCCAGAGTGGACAATGACTAGTGAACATCAGAAGCTGGTACAAGTGAAGATCCCAGCGCTGCTGTGTGGATCTTCCTGACCTTTGATCCATCTAGGTCAGGACCATGTGCCATGAGTGCTCATCACTGGGACATGGCTACTAAACAAGCTTGTCCTCCTACACTCTATTTTCACCCTGAAGAGACTCTAATTCTCACATTGTTGATGTTGAAATGGATTTACTATTCCTCTACTTGTTTCATACCCAGTGAAATATTTTTCTTTGTACTGTGTTTATTATGTAGTTTGCTAGACTTTTGAAAGCTGGGTTTCAGTGACACTGGTAGTTGAAACCAAATGAGGTACACAACCCCAAAATACTCCTCGTTGAATCAAATTATCAATACGGATTTGTAGTTGAGTGACACACAGTCTACAATTATTTGCATAGGTATTGCATCCCCTTACCAAACTTAAAGCTCCAGGAGGACATGGATTTTTTCTAATTTAATCTTTATATTTTGCTTTGGCATAATCCTCTGCACACAGTAGACATGTAATAAATGCTTATTGAATTGACTTAAATCAGAGAATCAAGCTACCATAAAAACTTGAGTTTTCTGTCTTCATTTAGACAAAGTTACAACCTTCTCTGAAGGATTTTAAAGAAACATCTTGAGAGAATTAGCATATGAAGAGATCATTAATTAATTCAACAGTTATTAAGCACCTACTGTGTGCATTGTCCTAGGCCCAGGGAATAAAAGGACAAAACTAATTCTGGTCTTTAAGGACCTTATTTTTTACTAGAAGGAGGCAATATTTGCACAGATAAGTTAGTTAACAGTAACTTAAGGAAGGAGAGTGTTAACAAAGGAGATCAAGAAAGGCTTCCTGTAGAATGTTGTTCCTGAATTAAGCCTTGAAGGAAGGTAATAAAAAGAGGTAAGGAAATGCAAAGGCAGAGACCAAAGGAAATGTAATGCCAAATTCAAGGAACAAATAGGACAGTTTGAACTAACTGGAATATAGAGTTACGAAGGGATGTCAGTCAGTAAATATTTATTAATCACCTAGAGCAAGTCAAGCACTGAGCTAAACTCTGGGGATGCAAAGAAAGCCAAAAGATAGCCCCTAATCTCAAGGACCTCATGGCCTTATGGAAGAGACAGCATGCAAATAATTGTATAAAATCCATCTATCTACAGGATAAATTGGAAATAAGCAACATAAGGGAGGAGCCAGAATTAAGGAGGATGGGGAAAAGCTTCTTATAGAAGGCTGGATTTAGTTGAGACGTGAAGGAAGTCAAAGAAACCAGCAGGTAGAGATGAGAAGGAAAAGCATTCCAGGCATGGAAGATGGACAGAAAAAATGCCTGGAGAGGGACGATGAAGTTTCTTTTTCAAGAAACAAGAAGGAAGCCTATTTGGATTGAAAAAGTGGCAGTGGGAGGGAGTGTAAGGTGAAAGATGGGGAAAAAGAGAGAATTTTATATTTTATTCCAGAAGTGATCCACGGGAGTTCATTGAGTGAAGGGGGTGATATAATTAAATCTGTGCTTTCAGAAGACCACTTTGGCAGCTGAGTAGAGGATGCGTTAGATGGACTGGACTGGGCACAAACAGGCAGATCAACCAGCCGGCAATGGAGATAGTCCAGCTTCAAAGAGTTAAGGGTCTGCACCAGAGTGGTTGGTACCATCAGAGGAAAGAAAGAGACACCTGTGAAAGATATTTTAAAGATAAAATTGAAAAGATCTGATATCAGATTGGATATAGGAGGTGAGAAAAAGTAACAGGTCAAAGATTACCTCTAGGTTGTGAGCCTGAGTGTCTAGAAAAATGATGGTACCCTTACCATGATAGGAAAGTTAGAAAGAGGGGTAGCTTTGTGGAGAAAGATAGTAAGTTGCATAGTGGACACACTGTGTTTAAGATGTCTAAGTATACATAGTCTGGGATGTCCAATAAGCAGTTGGAGAAGCATAAACTGAAAGTCAGGAGAGAAATTAGGGCTGGATAAATAGATTGGATTATCATCAATAGAAGAATGATAATTGAATCCATGGGAGTTGATAAGATCACCAAGTTAAATAATATAAAGGGAGAAGAGAAGTCAAGACAGAGCTCTTTGGTACACTCATGTTTAGCAAGTGTGACCTAGATGAAGATCAAAGGAGACTGAGAAGGAGCAGTCAGGTAGGAGGGCCAGGAGAGAACAGCACCATGAAAATAAGAGTATCAAGGAGAAGAAAGCAATTGACAAGAGTCAAAGGCAATAGCGAGGTCAAGAAGAGTGAAAGTAGAGAAAAGGCTGTTAGTTTCCAATGAAAAGATCTCTGTCCACTTTGGAGAGGTCTCTTTTAGTTGAATGATGATGTCAGAAGCTAGACTACAAAGAGTTAAGAAGAGAGGAAGAAGAGAGGAAGTGAAAGCACCTATCGTATACACCTGTCTTAGAGTTGAGTCACAGAAAGGAGAAGAGATATGGGACAATAGCTAATTTTTTGAGGATGGAGGCCTACAGGATACAGGGAAGCAGTAGGTAGACAGGGAGATATTGGAGCTATGTGAGAGAGTGAGGATGATAGAGAAGGCTACCTGCTGGAGAAGAGAATGGAATAGGATCACTTGTACATGTAAGTGGGTTTGCCATGAGAAGGAGAAGGGCTGCCTAAAAGAGGGAATAGTGGTGAAAGTTGTCTGAGTGACGTGAGATGAAAGGGAGGGGAGAAGAATGAAATATGAGGTCTGATATTTAAGATATATAAGGAACTGATACAGATATGTAAGAGCAAGAGCCATTCCTCCAATGAATCAATGGCTAAAAGATATGAACAAGTAGTTTTCAAAAAAATCCAAGTGAACAATGTCAAAATTTTCAGTGTGCCAAATCACTAATAGTTAGAAACATGCCTATGAAAACATCAATATTCTACCTCACACCTATCAGATTGGCAAAAAGGTAACTTACTATTGTCATAAATTAATAAATTGAAAAAAAAAAAAGAAAATTACTATTGTCAGAATAGTTGTAGGAACAGAGGCTCACGAGTACACTCTTGGTAAAGCTGGGAATTGTTCAAGCCATTCTAGACAGCACTTTGGAACTATGTCTAAACTCTTCATACCTTTTGACTCAGTGATACCACTAATAGGCCTATCCCCCAGGGAGATCAAAGAGCGAGAAAAAGAATCCATATTTTAAAAAATATTCACAGCAGTTTTTTTTTTATTATACAAAAAGCCTGGAATCTAAGGTGATGTCCATTAATCAAGAGATGACTCAAAAAATGATGGTATAGGAATGCAATAGAATATTATTTTGCAATAAGATGCAGTGAAAGGGATGGTTTCAGAGAAATCTAAGAAGTGATGCCAAATGAAGTGAACAAAGGCAGGAGAATTTATACAAAAAAACACAACATTATAAAAAGAAACAACTTTGAATCATTTAAGGACTCTGGCCAGTATCATAATAAAAAATAAGGCCAAAGGACTGATGCTGAAGAGTGCTAACAACTCCCTAACGAAGAGGCACTGAACTTGATGTGCAGAACAAGGTACAGTTTCAGACAGAGCCAATGTGGAAATTTGTTTTCCTTGATTATGCATATGTTACTAACATTTTGTTTGTTTTTCTTAGTAGAATTGGGAGAGAGGTGAGAAAGAGAAAATAAATGCATGTTAATTTAAAAAAATTTGGAAAAAGAAATGATTAAAATGTATTTTTACTAAAATTTTCCTAAAATATTAAAATTTAATTATTAAATTTTAAAATAGTTGTAGAAAAACTGGGAACAATAGTATGAGCTTATGAAATAAGCAGAGTCAGGAGAACAATTTTCACAATAACAACAGTGTAACAAAAAATAACTTTGAAAATTTAAGAACTCTGATCAAACAGCCACAATTCCAGATGATTTGTTATTATTAATAACTAAAATTTATAAAGCCCCTACTATATGCCAGGCATTAGGTAAGCACTATAATTATCCTATTTGATCCTTGCAACAACCCTGGGAGATAGGTGTTATTTTTCCCCATTTTACAGTTGAGAAAACTAAGCCAAACAGAAGTTAAATGACTTGCACAAGGTCACACAGCTAGTACTACCTAAGACCACATCTGAACTCAGCTCTTCCTTGTCTCCAGGTCCATTTCTAACTGCCTCTATGAAGCGTACTCCTCTCTTCCTTATAAAGAAGTGATAAACTTAATGTGTAAGCTGAAATACGGTTTCACACATAGTCAACAGCAAAGTTCATTTTTGCTCCATTA
This sequence comes from Potorous gilbertii, assembly GCA_028658325.1. Classification (NCBI taxonomy): domain Eukaryota; kingdom Metazoa; phylum Chordata; class Mammalia; order Diprotodontia; family Potoroidae; genus Potorous; species Potorous gilbertii. The sequence continues at coordinate 61,114,126 of CM053773.1, forward strand.
GGCCCATTAGTTACAAAGGTTTTGGTTTTGTTTTCTTTTTTTTTCCAGGAGTTTGGGGTGGGAGGAGAGAAGGGGATAGTTATAGGATTATTTAAAAGGAGAAAGAAAAGGAAAGAAATAAGAGGATAAGTGAATGATTTTTGAAATGTACAGAAGAAAACAGAAGAAAAGCCAGAAGAAATAACGAATGAATAGGGCAACTTTGAAAGTTATATATTAAATTTACCATACATATTTCATATTATATATTTATATATGTACATAAATAATTTGCCATAAAGGAAATTGTATGTAATAGATTTTAAGTTTCATATACAATTCTATTTTATTTTATATATAAAAGTGTTCCTTTGGTTTGGTGTTTAAGTTCAGAATAAAAGTAATTTTTTAAAGAAAAATATTTCTTAAAAAAAGATCCAACTCACAATTGCCATAGTTCCTAAGTAATCCAGAGTATTTCTTCAATATTTTTTAAAAATATCTAATAACTATGGATTCCACAGAAAAGTTGCCCTCCAGACAGAGGCTGAGCCTTTTTTCCAAGGCTCAAGAAACTCCTTGTGGTAAGTACATCTCCCTAGGTTCCTACCTTGAGCTAAGAAGATCCCTCTCTTACCCTGACAGCCTTGAGGTTCAGGATGGAATTTGTCATAAAGGAAAAGAATTAGGTTTCTTCCAGAAGCAGTGACCCAAAGCACAACATGAACTGCTTTCTCCTAGAGGCAGCTATTTGATGCAGTGGATGCTGCTGGGCCTGACGCTGGGAAAACCTTAATTCAAATTCATCTTCAGAAATTTACTAGTCATGTGAACTTGGGCAAATTACTTGACTTTTGCCTGCCTTGATTTCTTCAACTGTGAAATAAGACTGCTGCGAGTATCAAATGGAACCGTACTTGTAAAAAACACTTAGCACAGTACCTAGTATATGTTGTTTTTGTTGAGTTGTATCTGACTCTTCATGACCCTATTTGAGGTTTTCTTGGCAAAGATCCTGGAGTGATTTGCCATTTCCTTCTCCAGCTCATTTTGCAGATGAGGAAACTAAGGGAAATAGGGTGAAATGACTTGCCCAGTCACACAGCTGGTAAACATCTAAGACCAGACTTGAACTTAGGAAGATGAATCTTCCTGACACCAGACCTGGAGATCTATCCACTGTACCACCTAGCTTAACCCCATGGCATATAGTAGGTACTATATAAATACTTGTTTCCCTCTTTCTTTTCCTCACCACCATAGCTGCCTACTCACCCATTCCTTTGTAGAGAAGGTAAGGAGATCATCTCCTGCTTCATCTGGCCTTCAGTCCTATTTGATTATGCTTCTATCTAACCATCACTCAGATTCTCATATGGGCATTTTGGAAATAAGAACACTATACCTAATATACATATTTTGACTCTTAATCCAGATTTCTTCCGTTAAAACCTAAATTCATTTCCTTTTGTTCTTTCCTCAGTGAAGATGGAGAGCACTTGGTTCAATATAGAACAGCCCTGTTCATTCTTGACAGCAACCATTTTATCCTTAAACTTCAAAAGTATGAATTCCTTTAAATGGTCAATTAGATGATGCATACTTATGCCTTCTTGATAACTTGAGACATTATTATTAGACTTTATTCATAGAAAGGAACACTGAGAATCCTCAGGATTCAGATAAATAAGAATGAACTCAATGGAGATAACCCTACCTTGACCAAAGAGTTTCTATGACAGGATTCAGAGGGAGTTATTCCACTGCACCCTGCATATTCAGAAAGCATGTGGAGTGTTATGGCCAGTTCTGGGCATTACATTTTAGCAAACTCATTGAAAATTTAGCAAACATTGACAAACTCATTGATGGTAAAGGATCTCACCATCCTGCCATGTTCAATTGAAGGAACTAGTAACATTTAACTCAAATAGAGGAGATCTGATAACTATATTTGAGAAGATGAAGAGCTATCATCAGAGAAAAAGGTTAAATTTGTTCTACTTGTCTCCAAGAGGCAGAAGTAGGAGCAATGGGTGGAAGTGTTTGGGAGGCAGATAGAGACTTAACAAGTTAAAAAATAATTCTAAGAATTAGAATTGTTTAATACTAGGATGTGCTAGCAGGAAGTAGTGGGTTCCTCTCAGTGCAGTTCTTGAAAGAAGGTCAGACAAGCAGGCTAGATGGGGACATTGTAGAGTGGATTCTTGTTTAGTTATGGATTTGACAAGATGGTTTTTTGAGGTACCTTCCAACACCCAGGTGATTCTGTGCACCATGCAACTTTTAGCCTCCCTGGATTTGCCTGTCAGGTTTCCCAAGTGATAAATATTTTTTTATTGAACACTTTTCAAATGGGTTCCCTTTCATCTTCCTTCATGCAGGAATTCAGTGATTAAAGATGGTGTATCCCTCACTGGTTCCCAGTGACATACAGCTCACTTGTGGCAGACAGTATTAAAGTAAAGCCAGAGTTAAAGAGGTGACCAAAGACCCCAGAAAAAATATATACAACATGACCTGCTATTGGATAGGAATCAATACACACTCCATCTGCCTTGGAAAGAGACAGTTACTAGAATTGCCAGAAGAAGCATGATTATCTTGGGAGGCAATCAGGCTTAAGTGACCATGTGTAAGTATCTGCACTATATCATGCTATAAGGTGCAGTGGATAGAGCATCAGGTCTGGAGTCAGGAAGACCTGAATTCAAATCTGACTTTAAATACTAGTTGTGTGACCCGGGTGAATCATTTAACCCTGTTTGACTCATTTCCTCATCTGTAAAGTAAGCTAGAGAAGAAATGGTAAATCACTCCAGTATCTTTTCCAAAACAAACAAACAACAAACCCAAACGTAGTCATGAAGAGTCAGACACAACTGAAACAACTGAATAACAACGTACCATGCTATTAACTGGGAGTTTAAATAACTCGCTTTACCTGTCTGGGCCCCAGTTTCTTCACCTGTGAAATTAGGGGCTAGATGATGTCAGAAGGTCCTTTCCAGCTCTGAAATTCTGGGATTTTTCCAATGCATTTTGACCTACACATGATCCCATGTCATTGGGACTCAAGGATTAAGTTATGTTAAGACTCTTGTAATCCTTTGGCATGTACTCTGCTTTCCAGAATACTGAGCATCTGAACCACAACTTGCAGAGCTTACACTATATTACTTCCCTTCCAGCTTTGCATCTTGGATTAATTCTCCTTTACTGCAAGTCTGATTTTTGGAGCTGGGACCAGCTAGAACAAATTGTCCCATTCTAGCCAAGTTCCCAGGAAATGAGATCGTAAGAACTCTGATCTTGTGAGATGTTTTAAATCAATTTTATACATTAATACAACTCATAATTAGCACAGGAAAAAAGATCTTCACCATAGATTCTAAAGCAACAGACTGATTACCACATCCTTTCCTCTTATATCTCTGGTTATTCCAACAAACTACTAAATTCTTAGAGACTCCCATCCTTGTTGTTGTTTATATAGTGTAGTTCAATAAGAGGAAATAAAAAGAATCATTTTTTAAAAGAGAAAAGTATCTATCATGATAACTATTTGTTCACTGCTAGCTTAAGGCTTTAAGCTTAGCTTAAATCAGAATTTTATTATTTTCTAGTATTTCATCTTCACAGAGTTAATCAAACAAATAGTTCCAACTTGCAATTGGGTATCCCAGTAGGGTACCAGAAAAATGTGAACCCTATTCTAATACAGAATTTAGACTCCCAGAGAGAGCCCCTTTGTTCTTCTCCTCAGGTATGTGTTTCCTGGGATCCTAGGGGTGTATGTATTAAATGTCCACTGACAGATGGATTTTCCTATTATGTACTCCTTCTCTCCATTTGGGAGGGTAAGGCACAGCTGTACTAAGCTCTTTGTGTAAAGGATTTGCTAAATGGAGTCATCTTGTTTCATCCACTCTTGAGCAAAGAGCTCCAACCAGGAAACAACAGGATTTAGGGCCCATTAAGAACTAAGTGCTTCCATTTTAATCTCTATCTCTTTGAGGGCACAGACTTTTTACTGGACCTCCCAGTTGGTAAAATTCCCTCATGACCTCTCACCTCTATCACTTTCTACTTAATGTCCACTAGTTCTGCTTTCCAAAGCAGGTCTCCGTCTTTATCGATTGTGGCAATTCATGACAATGTGCCACTTGTGAATAAGAGTGTTCTTCTCAGCACTGAGCATAATTGCTCTTCCATCTGGATCCTTCAAAAAGTGCAATGATTGCTTCAGGAGACAGTGAGCTTCCCCTCACAGGATATCTTCAAGTGAAACCTGGGTAAACTCTTCCTAGTTTTTATATATATACATATGTATGTATAGTTTATATAGGAAAGCCCTACATAGTTGATGTAGGAAAGTTCTGGTCAAAGTTGAGTTAGAGGTTTCTTCTGAAGATGTGATTCTGTCTCTATTCAGGAAACTGAGTTCTCCAAGATGGCTGGAATACAGCAGGTGTAGAGGGAAGAAATAAAAGATAAGAATGGAAAAGCAGAGTTGTTTCAGATTGTGGAGGACCTTGAAGGCCAAACAGAAAAGTCTGAACTTTCCCTGGTAATCAATAAGAGACCGCTGGATTTTTTTGACCACAGGAGTATTTGATGAGACCACTAGAGAAGCAAATCATCCTGGCAATGAACACAGAATTTGAGAATTTACAGGGACCTCAGTGAGATCCTTCCTTTTAATCCAATCTACACACAAAAGAAAACTTCTCTACAGCATACACAATTATTAACTATCTAACCTTGGTTTGAAGACATTCAAGGAGGAATATGAAGAATCAAATGTTCTTTGAGTCTAGCCATCCAGTCAGTTCTGAATTTACCTAATTACGTTATTTTCTAGTCCATATATCTCTTCCTCTACTTCACAAGAATAGTAGGAAGTATTTCATCAAAAACTTTGCTAAAAATCTGAGTAAATCTCATCTATAACATTCCCCTTGTCTACTAAAGTAATCCTGTCAAAAACGGAAATGAAGTTACTTGGGCTTAACCTGTTCTTGATAAAGCAATGCAGCCTCTTTGTAATGACCACTTCCCCTACTAGATCTTCATCAACTACATGATGGGCTTTTCTAGAATTTTCCCAGGAATCAAAGTCAAGTTCACTGATTTATAGTTCATAGGCTCTGTTTTCTTCCTTAAAAAAAGCCGAAAGGGACAGAGTCAAGATGACAGAGTAACAGCACGGACTTTCTAGGGCACTTCCTCCAAGCCCAGTCAAATACCTGTAAAAACCTGTAAAAAATGACTCCAAACAAATTCTGGATCTTCAGAACACACAGAATGGTGGAATGAAGCAAATCTCCAGCCCCAGACAGCCTGGAAGGTCACCAGGATGTGTCTATTGCACCGCACTTGGAGCACAGTGCAATCTCGTCTGGGCCATGAGTGCACAGAGGGGTCCTCAGTAAGCCTTGGGGAGACAATTTCTTACATCTGTGGTGGTTTCCAGACTTTATGACCCCAAAACTCTGAGGATAAATTGCAAGGTCAGTAGGAAAAGCCTGTGGGAACAGTGCCAAAGGGTGGAGGGGTGCAGCCCCAGTCCCAGGGAGGCAGAGGGTGACAGGGACTGAGGAGCCCTTGGCAGCCACAGCAGCAACAGAGGCAGCTGCAGCCACTGTTTTTGGAGCTCTAGGCCCATAGAATGTGGGGAGATTGAGCATCTGACAGTACATTCCCCACCTCCACTGGAAGCAGAGAACTACCTTGACAAAGAGCTCAAAAATCAAGCAAATGGCTGGGGAAATGAGAAAAACCAGAAAAAGAATCAAATTATAACATCTAATTCTGGTGACAAGGAAGACCAAAGCATGAAAACAGAAGAAAACCAAGTCAAAGTTCCTCCATCCAAAGCCTCCAAGAAAAATATGAATTGGTCTTAAGCCATGAAAGAGCTCAAAAAGGATTTTGAAAATCAAGTAAGAGAAGTAGAGCAAAAATTGGGAAGACAATTGAGAGTGATGCAAGAAATCATGAAAAATGAGTCAACTACTTGCTAAAGAAGACCCAAAAATGCTGAAGAAAATAACACTTTAAAAATAGACTAGCCGAAATGACAAAAGGGATCCAAAAAGCCAATGAAGAGAATGCCCTAAAAAGCAAAATTGGCCAGATAGAAAAGGAGGTCCAAAAGCTACTGAAGAAAATATTTGTTAAAGATTAGAATGGAGCTGATGGAAGCCAATGACTCTATGAAAAATCAAGAAATTATAAAACAAAACTAAAGAAATGAAAAAATAGCAGACAATATGAAATATCTCACTGGAAAAACAACTGACCTGGAAAATAGATCCAGGAGAGACAATGTAAAAATTGGTGGTTGTTGGCCTTCATCTTTGAAGAGGAACAAAATGACATCACCATGCTAAAGTGAAATCTCCATGTGTCCAATTGTAGCTAACCAGCCCAATACGAGCTCAGAATACTCCACCACAAATTGGGCACAGATGGCCCATGTGAACATTCAGGGTGGATATCCCAAATTTGTGCATCCTGTGTTTACATCTTGCTGTCTCAGTTCTGCTTTACTCAAAGAGCACAGCATCCCTTCTCATGTGTGTATGCTAAGCAGTCCTGTGCCAGTATCTCCCATGTTGCACAGTCAAATCTAAAGTTCTTGAGAAAGAGACCTTAAGAGTGTCCTTGTATCACTCCTTCTGGCCACCATGTGATTGCCTGCCCCATGCAAGTTCTCCATAAAATAGTCTTTTTGGTAAGCATACATTTTGCATTCAAATAACAACGCGGCCAGCCCATCGGAGTTACACTCTCTGAAGCATAGTTTGAATACTTGGCAGTTTAGCTCAAGCAAGGACTTTGGAGTCTAGTACCTTATCCTGCCAGGTGATCCTCACAATATTCCTAAGACAATTCAAATGGAAGCAATTCAATTTCCTGGCATGGTGCCTGTAGACTGTCCACGTTCACAAACATTTAACAATGAGGTCAGCGCAACAGTTCCATAGACCTTTAGTTTGGTAGTCAGTCTAATACCACTTCTCTCCCAAACTTTTCTTTGGAGCCTCCCAAATTCTGAGCTAGCTCTGGCAATGCATGTGTCAACCTCATTGTCAATGTGTACATCCCTGGAAAGTACTTTACCAAGGTAAGTGAACTTATCCACAGCATTCAAAACTTCTCCATTTGTTGTAACCAGGGGTTCCACTTATGGATGGTGTGGTGGTGGCTGATGGAGCACTTGTGTTTTCTTGGTGTTCATTATTAGGCCAAAATTAGCACAGGCAGCAGAGAATTGATCCATACTTTATTACATCTCAGTTTCAGAGGCTGCATTGAGTGCACAATCATCTGCAAACACAAAATCATGCACTAACACTTCCTCCACTTTAGTCTTGGCTTGTAGCCTTTTCAAATTGAAAAACTTAATCTAAAAATTATGGGACTACCTGAAAGCCATGATCAAAAAAGGAGCCTAGACATCATCTTTCATGAAATGATCAAGGAAAACTGCCCTGATATTCTAGAACCAGAGGGCAAATAAATATTGAAAGAATCTGCTAATCACCTCCTGAAAGAGACCTGAAAAGAAACAATTCCTAGGAATATTGTAGCCAAATTCCAGAGTTCTCAGGTCAAGGAGAAAATAGTGTAAGCAGCCAAAAAGAAACAATTAGAGTATTGTGGAAATACAATTGGGATAAACTAGATCTAGGAGCTTCTATATTAAGGGATAGAAGGGCTTGGAATATGATATTCCAGAAGTTAAGGATTTAGGATTAAAACCTAGAATTACCTACTCAGCAAAAGTGAGTATAATACTTCAGGAGAAAAAATGGTCATTCAATGAAATAGAGGATTTTCAAGCATTCTTGATGAAAAGATCAGAGCTGAATAGAAAATTTGACTTTCAAACACAAGAATCAAGAGAAGCATGGAAAGGTAAACAGGAAAGATAAATCATAAGGGACTTAACTAAAGTTGAACTGTTTACATTCCTACATGGAAAGATAATGTTTGTAACTCTTGAGACTTCTCTCAGTATTTGGGTAGTTGGAGGGATTATACATACATATAGACATAGGGCACAGGGTGAGTTGAATAGGAAGGGATGATATCTAAAAAAATAAAATTAAGGAGTGAGAGAAGAATATATTGGGAGGAGAAAGAGAGAAATGGAATGGGGAAATTATCTTTCATAAAAAAGGCAAGAAAAAGCTTTTTCAATGACAAGGAAAAGGGAGGAGATGAGAGGGAAAAAGTGAAGCTTACTCTCATCACATTTGCATTAAGGAGGGAATAACATGAACACTCAATTTGGTATGAAAATCTATCTTACACTCCAGGAAAGTAGGGTAGAAGGGGATAAGTGGGATGTGGGAGGGGAATGATAGAAGGAAGGAGGGCAAATGGGAAGGAGGGTAATTAGAAGTAAACATTTTTGAGGAGGGACAAGGTCAAAAGAGAGAACAGAATAAATGGGGGATAGGATAGGATGGAGGGAAATACAGTCTTTCACAACATGACTTTTATGGAAATCTTTTCCATACCTACACATATAGAACCTGTAATGAATTGCTTGCCTTCTTGGTGGGGATGGGTAGGCAGGGAGGAAAGGAGAGAAGTTGGAACTCAAAGTTTTAAAAATGAACATTAAAAAATTGTTTTTACATGTAACTGGGAAACTGGAAATACAGATAATAGGGTATCGAAATCTATCTTGCCTTATAAGAAAATAGAGGAGATGGGGATAAGGGAAGGGAGGGGTGTGATAGAAGGGAGGGCAGATTGGGGGAAGGGGTAATCAGAATGCAAGGTGTCGGGGTGGGAGAGGGGAAAGATGGGTAGAAAATTTGGAACTCAAAATCTTGTGGAAATGAATGTTGAAAACTAAAAAACTAAAAATAAGTACTTTTAAAAAAATGGACATTTATTTGTCTTTTTCTTGTCTTTTGGTATCTATCCCATTTTCCATGGCTTTTCAAATATTATTCATAGTGGCTTGATAATCACATCTTGTAAGTTCTTCTAGTACCCAGTATAGTTCATCCAGGTCAGATGACTTAAATTCATCAAGGGAAATTAGTTGCTCTCTTACTAACTCTTCACTTATCTATGGTATCAATTCCCTATTAGTCATTTTTTTTCCTCTCATTTCTAGTGTAAAGGTCATTCTCTTCAATGTAAAAAATGGAAAATAAGAATTGCATAGTTCTCCCTTTTCTTTGTTGACAGTTACTAGCTCATGCACTAAAAGCAAAGATCCTATCCTTCCTTTGATCCTCCTTTTCCTTCTCATATAGCTTAAGAGAACCTCTTTTTTATTTTCATTAGCTTCTCTTGGCAGCTTCTACTCATTCTGAGCTTTAGTGCCCCTTAAACTATTTTTGAAGGATCATGCCATGTGTATATTCATTCTGTTACTTGTCCTTGCTTCCATGTTCTGTATATTACTCTTTGAAATCTACATTGATTGATGAGTTCCAAATGTTTCTTCAGATGTCTCTTCAGAAAAATCCCATTTTCCCTCCTCAATGGAACTCTTTCCTTTTCTGTCTTCAGAGTGTCACTCTTGAGCATCTCCCATTCCTCCTAAACAGATTTCCCCAGAAACATTTTAGTCCATGGGATCCTCCATATCTTTCCTCTGAAGACTTTAGAATCAGTTTTTCTCAGATATGAGACGCATTTCAGAATATGCCCACAACTCTCTCCTCTTTCACAAACATAAAGAGAGAGTATTCATTCCTCTCCCTGCTCGGACCTGCCCAGGCCCATTCCCTAGGGTTCCAATAATTTCTCCTCTAGCAATCTCTTGCATGTTAGGGAGGATTAGATCTGAAATGAAATTTCCCTTTGCTGGTTTCACCACTTTTTTTTTGTTTATTAAATAAATTTATTTATTTAACTTTTTACATTTATTTTCACAAGATTTTGGGTCCCAAAATTTTCTCCCCATTTGTCCCCTCCCCCCTCCCCAATACACTGGACATTCTAATTACCCATATCACCAATCTGCCCTCTCTTCTTTCATCCCTCCCTTCCCTTACCCCATCTTCTCTTTTGTCCTGTAGGGCCAGATATCTTTCTATTCCCCATTACCTGTATTTCTTATTTCCTAATAGCAGGAACAATACTCAACGGTCATTCCTTAAACTTTGAGTTCCAACTTCTCCCCATCCCTCCCTCCTCATACACTCCCTTGGGAAGGCAGGCAATTCAATATAGGCCATATCTGTGTAGTTTTGCAAATGACTTTGATAATAGTTGTGTTGTGTAAGACTGACTATATTTCCCTCCATCCCATCCTGCCCCCCATTGTTTCTATTCTCTCTTTTGATCCTGTCCCTCTCCAAGTGTTGACTTTAAATTGCTCCTTCCTCCCATTGCCCTCCCTTCCATCATCCCCCCCCACCCTGCTTATCCCCATCTCCCCCACTTTCC
>CM053773.1:61125032-61213548 GCA_028658325.1 Potorous gilbertii
ATTTCTGGTTTTCTCATAAAGTCATTAGCCTCCATCTGTTCCATTCTAATTTTGAGAGAACTATTTTCTTCAGTGAGCTTTTGAACCTCTTTTTCCATTTGGCTAATTCTGCTTTTTAAAGCATTCTTCTCCTCATTGGCTTTTTGAACCTCTTTTGCCAATTGAGCTAGCTGTTTTTCAAGATGTTATTTTCTTCAGCATTTTTTTGGGTCTCCTTTATTAAGGTATTGACCCGTTTTTCATGCTTTTCTTGCATCTCTCTCATTTCTCTTCCCAGCTTTTCCTTCATCTGTGTAACTTGATTTTCAAAATCCTTTTTGAGCTCTTCCATGCCCTGAGCCCATTGGATATCTATTTCAGATATTTGGGATACAGAGGCTTTGACTCCTATGGCTTTACCTGATGGTAGGCATTGTTCCTCCTCATCAGAAAGGAAAGGAGCTAACATCTGTTCCCCAAGAAAGTAGCTTTCTATGGTCTTATTTTTTTTTTCCTTTGCTGGGCATTTTCCCAGACTTCTGAGATTCTTGTCCACCCCACCTTGCCTCCAGATCCGCCTAGCTAGTGCTTGGGGTGTGAGATTCAAATGCTGCTCCCCAGCCTCAGGGCTTTCAGTGGTGGCCTGGCTGCTATTCAGGGTAAGATTAAATCAGCTTCTCATGGGGGGCAGGGCCACCTCCCCGGCTCAGTTCCCTCAGGGGGTTTATGCAGAGACCTTCTGTAATGGAGCTCCTGCTGAGCTCCTGCCTGCTGCAGGAGACTTTGGCCACTGCTGCCTCTGCTGCTGCCTCCCGAGGGGGCCTGAGTTATGGAGACACCTCGCTCCTCTCTTGGCCAGCCCAGAAGTCTCTCTCACTGACCTGCAGTGCCTGTGGGTGGAGGGACCCCCGTGGCCACCTGAGATTCCATCCCTGAAGTCTGCTCAGATCTGCTCCTCCCGAGGCTGCATGGCCAAGGTAGGGCTGGGTTCCGCTCTGGTCCTGTGTGCGATGGACCTTTGGTGAGGGTTTTTCAAGTCTTTCTGGAACAGAAATCTCCTCCACTCTGTTGTTCTATGGCTTCCACCGCTCCAGAATTTGTTAGGAGTTCTTCTTTACAGATATTTTATAGGCTGTGGTTTTGGAGCTAGCATAAGTGTGTCTGTCTACTCCACCATCTTGGCTCCTCCCCCTCCACCACTTTTTAAAGGATGAAAATAAGTTATATTGGAGAGGTAAAAAAGTTAAGATGAAAAGATCCCCTAAAAGGCTATTACAGCAGTAAAAAGGTGGTAATGAGGGCCTATATTTGGGTGTTAGCCATTGGAACAGAAGAGGGGCAGTGGGAAATTGGATTTGAGGGATGCTGTAGAAGGGGTGAATCCACAAGACCTTGTAAGTAATTGTACATGAGTAATAAGTGGAAGAGAGAGTCAAACATAACCCTAAAGGTTATAAGCATGAGAAAATAAGAGAATAGTGGTATTACAGACAGAATTATTGAGGTCCAAAGGAATGGTTTTAATAGAAAAGAATGATTTGGGACATACCGAATTTGAGTTTCCAATGAGATGTCCAGTTGGAAACATAACTGAGCCTCAAAAGACAAGTCATGAGTCTGAGATACAAGTCTGAGAGTCACATGCCTAGAAGTGAGAGCTAAGCCAGGGGAGTGAATAAGACTGCTAAAGGAAAGAGAGAGAAGAGAGGCCAGATCAGACTCATAGGGAGGACCTATGATTGAAGACCATGTCACACAGGACAAAGAAATATGCGTTGTCCTGGAATAAATGAACTATGAATCATATCACATATATGTTATACTTTCTGCCCTACTTGCCATCATGGTTCCTGGCTCTATGCCTGTGCTGGGGCTATTTCCATGTCTGCAATGCTCTGCCTCCTGGGTCTCTTGGGATCCCTGGCTCCATTCAAACCTAAGTTTAAGTGCCATCTCTAACATGAGACTTTTCCTTAACTTCCAGATTGTAGCCTTCTCCTCTCCTCACTCCGAAACCTGTCAATTACCTTGTGTTTTGCTTTGCCTGTATTTTACATTTACTCCTCTATGTCCATGTTGTTTTTTGCCCAGTAGACCATTTCATTTTTGTTTCTGTATTCCCTAGCACCAAGAACAGTGTCAGGCATATGGTAGGAACTTAATATATACTTGTGAATTGAAGTTTCTGTATTGTCTATTGGAACTTTTTGATCTCACAGAGTCATGTGTAATGAGGAAGAAGAAACTCCTCTTATACACACACAGTCCAAACCAGTTGAGCTCTACCAGGTCATTGGTGCCTATTTCTACCTTTCTGAGCTAATTTCTACTAATCAGAGATTGCTCACATGAGTGTGTCCCTGTCTTTATTTGCTCATATATATATACACAAATATGTACTTTTGTATTATATGCATATACAAAGATTAATTATATTTATATATAATTAATTATATATACAAAGATTAATTAAACCTCATAATCAAGAAATGATTCTGAGCTAAGAAGTTTTAAAATTCACAATTTGGTGCCTGTTAACATGTCCTTATCTTCTCCCTCTTTTGGTCCTCTATTTTTAGTGATCCTAATTTGAGGACTTTGCTAATTTGGTGAACACCCCTCCAAGACTGTACCTCTTGGAATGTATGAAATTCCTTCTTCAAATTGACCATATGTATGAGTCTGTGTGTCTTGCTATGTATCAGAGTCATAGACACTGGACCAAGGGAGACAAACCTGTCCTTGGGTTTCTGGGAGAGAGCAGGAACTCATGATGAAGCATAGGATTGCTAGTCTGTGTCTAACTGTGAATGTCAATAAGGAGGTAAGGCACGGATTCTAATCTGGTCAGATTGCCACTGTTGACCAGAAAGGGGTCCAAGATTAGATTTCTTAGGCTCTTATCTGAGTGTGACTCAAAGACAACCTGATCTCTACTTTCAGGGGGCCCAGTGGAAACAACGATAGGAAAAAAAGACAATACTTTCTTAGATTGTTTTAATTTTTGTGGATTTCTGCATGGTGTTTCAAAATCTTTACCATTCTGTAGAGTGATGTGTAGGGTGTGCATATGAATATGTTTGTATGCATGTGTACACACAAATAATATGTCTTATAGGTATAGTAAATAGCTACATATGTTCTCTGGTTTTTATTGGCCAATTCTGTCGTCAATATTATGCTTTCCTTACTTTTCATTTTTTTTTGCAAGACAGAAAGTAATACTAATTGTGAGAGATTAGAATTATACTTTTTTAAAAGTGCTACAGGAGGTAACTAGAGAAAGAAGAAAGGAAAAAACAAAGAAAGGATATGAAAGTGAGACAAGAAATTGAGGTCAAACCAAGGTTCCTAAAACTATCCAGAAAGAGAATGAATTGCCTGGTGAGATAGAGAGCTCCCCATGAAGGGAAATATTTAAGCAAAGGCTAGATGGCTGACCATTCCAAGAGCTTTTGTATTATGAGGGAAGTTAAACTACATGATCTTTAAGGTGTCACAGTGGCCACTGAGTTCCCTAAGTCAAGCAAGGTCCCTCTCCCTCTCTTCTCTCCTCCTACCCAGCTGGACCACATCCTTCTTCTAAGCATAAACCACAAGGTGCTCATCAGAATCCAATAATTCGAACATGTTCTATTAGACAGAATATGATCCCAGTCTTTATTAGCTCATTCTCTACTGGTATGTGGGGATGGGGTGGGGAGAAGATAGAAAACAACAAGGCCACAATTCCATGCTTCAGAATGTTTGCTACTCCACATTTATTCTAAGGCTATAACATGGTTCCCATGCCAATTTCCAAATGTTCCATAGGAACTACCCTGGTTCCCAGTGCCACAGTCTACGCACCCTCTAATTTCATACAAACTCACTTTAGACACTAAATGTAACTTCTACTCCACTCAAATCTCCTAAAACAGTCTCTAAAATTTCCATTTCATATATAGTAGGTGATACAGTCAGTAGAATGTTGAGCCTATAGTCAGGACAGACCTCAGTTCAAATCCAGCCTCAAACATTTACTAGCTCTGTGACCCCTGCCAAGTCACTTAACCCTGTTGGCCTCAATTTCCTCATCTATAAAATGAGCTGAGAAGGAAATGACAAATCACTTCAGTATCTTTGCCAAAAAAACCCAAATAGGGTCACTAAGAGTCAGATATGACTGAAATGACTGCATAATAACAACAAAAACATATATTAACACTGACTGGTTTTTTTGCTACTCCTAAATGCTGCAACCTTCATTCTATCCCCACCTAGAAATTTTAACATTTGCTTTATTTCGTAACTTTGGGCAAAAGGTAGAAAACTAGAGAAACGCCTCAGGAAGGGGCATACTTTTCTCCCTTTTCCTTTTTCTTAATCCCTTAGCATTTCCGGTATAAGTCTCCTTCCAACTCTCATATTCCATGATTCATATGCATAATTAAAGATCATAAAATTGTAGAGTTGCAGAGGAATATTGGAGGTCATGGAATTTAAAGATGGAATGGGACATGAAAGATCATCTAAATCAAACCTTTCATTTTTCAGAGTAGGAAATCAATGTCCAAATTGGTAAAAGTTTGGTCCCAAATGGAAGTAGAATCAGTAGTGTGCTTTCCATTATACAATTTTCTCACCAGCTGCTCTGTTTGGTTTCACCTCTACAAATATCATACCTCCCCAAGGATAAGCTCATCAACCTGGAGAATGATCCAGTTTTGACACTCAACAACACTTCCTCAGTGGTGTCAGTCGCTTTTCCCTTCCAAACAGAGGGTTGAGAAATTAACTCCTACTAAAGGCTCTCTATAGAAGGCTCAGAATTTTCCAGCTAACTTTATTTCCCATCAGCCACTCTGCTTGGTCTGGATGTGAAATTCATGCCCTCAAGCTCTCTAGTTGAAACCTTTTCAATTTCCTTTTGTGTATCATCTTCCCTTATTAGATTATAAAGGCATGTATTCATTTTCTTTTTGTTTTTCTTATTTGTATCCCCAGTTCTTAGCACCATGCCTAGCACATAGTAGGTGCTAAAGAAATGTTTAATGACTATTGACTACCATGCTCTGCATGCAAGAATTAAGAGAGAAGCAGATCATGTGTTATAGGATGATGTAGGGGGAGAAGAGAAAGCAAGGGAGACCTAAGAAGAAAGTCCCCAAGTAAAAAGATGTAGAAGAAAAAAGAGGAGTTCTAATGCAAAAAAAAAAGAAAACTTAAATGAAGACAATGAACAGGAAGTTATGGAAAGACTGAATCAAAGGAAACCTCTTTTGGAAATGACTCACCTTTTGAAAATAAATTCTTTCTGTTGATGTCACCCAATCATCCAGGCTTAAAATCAGGGTGGAAATTTTTGACTCCCCTCCTCTACTCAATCCCCAATGCAATTGGTTGCCAAGTTTTGTCAGTTCTATCTTGGGAAATACCAAAATCAATTCTAGAAACCCAAGAATTCCTCCTCTTAAGTGGCAACTTCCTTTTGCTGAACCTATCTGTGCTCAGCAAGCCTGGACCTCAGAAACCACAGTCAGTCTGTGGCCAGATGAACATTTCCAGCGTGAGAGAGTATGTTAAAGTTTGCACAGTGATGGCCTAGCCTTCCACAGTCATGCCTGCCATGATGGGTCATTGAAGCAGCTGCCATTTCTGTTGATTGTCTAATGACAGATTCCTACATATTGGAAACATTCTTATGCAAGGTTTCCCAAAAGTCTTTGCGCAGTATTAAGATGTGGGACCTAGTCAGTTCATAAATATTCATCAAGCATCTACTATGTGGCAGGCACTGGGCTAAATCCTTTGAGATTTTGAAAAGTAGAGAATTGTCCCTGCTCTTAAGTATCTCACAATTTCATGGAGGAAACAATATGCAAACGGCTATATGCAGATATATTATATAAATGATATATGGAAGAATCAAAAGTGGGAAGGCACTAAAATCAAAGAAGGGTTGGGAAAGGTGGGATTTTAGCTAAAGCTTGAAGAAAACCAGGTAAGCCAGAAGGTGAAAATGAGGAGAGTATGAGGTATCAGGACACCCAGCGAAAATGCAGGAGTCGAGAGGTGATGTTGAGAGTTGTTTGTACAACATGAAGGAGATCTGTATCACTGGATCAAGGATGGGGCTTACAAGGTATAAAAAGACTGGAAAGATGGGGTTAGGGCTAGATGAGGAAGGACTTTGAGTGCCCAACAGAAGATTTGGAGATGAATGGAAGTCACTGGAATTTATTGAGTAAAGGGATGACATGGTTGTAGCTGCATTTTAGGAAAATCATTTGGTGGCTGAGTAAAGAAAACGTGGACCCACTAGCTGGCTATTGCAATAGCCCAGTTCTATGAAGATGAGGGGTCTGTACAAGTGTCATAAGAGCATAAGGGAGCATATTTGAGAGATGTTGCAAAGGGGGTTTAGGAACAAATTAGAGATGAGAGATAATGCAGAATCCTGCACGGTACCTAAATTGTAAGCCTGGGGAACTAAATTTTAAGCTGATTGTGCCTTTGATAGTAGTAAGGAAGACTAGAAGGAGAGAAGATGTAGGAAGAAAGAGGAGTTCAGTTTTGAATGTGTTATATTTAAGATGTCTATGGAATATCTAGTCAGAGATGTCTAATGGGAAGTTGGAGATGCATGACTGGAGATCAGCAGAGAGATTAGGTCTGGAGAAGTAGATCTGAGACTCGTCAGCATGATGTCTACAACATTAATGAGAAAAGTTTTGCTTTAGTTTTCACTATTGGTATTTATTAATAGTATTTATTAACATTATATTATAATAACTCATCCTCAAGAATAAATCAAAGTTACATTCAGCAACCATTAAGTGTCTACTATTTACAGAGCCCTTTACTAAGTGTTGGAAGAGATAGGAAAGTGGAAAAGAGGCATTCTCTGCCTTCAGGAAACTGATAGACTAATAGGGGAACTAAGACTTTTACAGACTAACTTGCAATGTTAAGCTAAGGGGTCCTGAACTGGAGGATGCTTCTGAGAATGGTATATTCAATGCACTTTGAGAGTCTGGAGGAAAGAGAGATCCCCTTATGGTATCACTTCTTCCATCTTTAATTTTTTTAATAAATTTTTTCCCTTTCTTTTCTTTCTCTCCCTACCCCATCTTGGAGATGACTACCATTAAACATAGATAGATAGATAGATAGATAGATAGATAGATAGATAGATAGATAGATATACACATGTAGGTATACAAATATATATAATATATATGTAAAATTATTCCATACATGCTTCCATTTGCTAGTTCTTTCTCTGGATGCAGAGTGTCTTTCCTCATATGTCTTTTATTTTTAGTTTTTGTATTTTTAATAATCAAAGTGACTTAGTTGCTCAAAGTTGTTCTTAAAACAACGTTGCTGTTACTGTATAAAATGTTCTCTCGGTTCTGCTCACCTCATTCTTGCGTTATCCTTAGTGTGCTTTGTTCCGATCTCTCTTGCCTTCATTACAAGCTATGTGAGCCTGAGCAAATCACTTAAGCTCTCTGGGCATCAGTTTCTCTTATCTATAAAACAGGGACAATCATACAAGGGGTAATAAGAATGAAATATATTTTATCAATATTATAATATAATAAATAAAAATTAAATAATATTAATAAGAACTAGTATATTTAATAAAATTAAATTTAAAATAATAAATAAAATAGGGGGAATAATACAAGGTTGCAAACTTTAATACATGATGTAAATGTGAGTTGGAATTATTAGTGTTAATGTATTCAGTCATTTTAGTCAAGTCCAACTCTCTGTGTGACCTCATTTGAGGTGTTCTTGGCAAAAATAGTGGAATGGTTTGCCATTTCCTTCTCCAGTTCATTTTGATCTACAAAATGAGGAAACAGGTAAATAGGGTTAAATGACTTGCCCAAGGTCACACAGTTAGTAAATGTCTGAGACCAGATTTGTACTCCAGCCTTCCTGATGTCCAGGTCCAACACTCTATTGACTGCACCACCTAGCTGCCTCTATTACTGTTAATAACAATGTTAACAGCAACAATTAACAATGCACCCATAAACAGGTAAGATGTATAAGTTAAGGACCAACTAACTCCTTAGTTGCTGCCAAAAGTCCTACAAGTTTTACAAGATGATATAGGAATAGGGGATAGATCTATGATTTCATTGTTTTATTCCCTCTACCCATGAAGGTAAATACATTCTCTATAATTTATAATCTTAGGAAGTCACCTAGAGCACTGGGAGATAAAGTAACTTGCCCATAGTCACACAACCAGGACATATCAGAGAAGGGACTTGAACCCAGGATTTCCTGATTCCAAGACTAACTCTCTCTACTAGTCCATGGGACCTCAGGATTCTGTGTACAGATGTAAACATAGATGTCAGTTTGAAAGTGAAAGATTTATTCACCTTATTTCCCTATTCCACTGAGCCTGTAATCTTATCATGATGGGCATTTCCTCTACTGGTACTGCTGACTTTTCTACCCCTTGTGAGATTTTTGCTCCCATCTCTTAAATCTTGATAGAGAATCTATCCTACACACTAGAATCCTTTATATGGTGGGTAATTAGGTGGTATAATAGTAAAATGGTATGGGTGATGACTTTTGAATTGTGCATAAATTGGATTTAAGTGAGGCAGAGTTGCATGAAGTCATCAGTTTCACTCTCTCCTCTGGAGTCATCATAGTCCAGTGACAGGACAGAGTCAAGATGGCTGGCAATGACTCAGGCTTTAGTGGATGACCTTGACCTCTTTGGTGTCTAACCATGCTCTAAGCACTCCCCATCGCCTGCTTCATCTGCCTTCGTGGCCATTGGAACAAATTGTTCTCATCCACCCATTCCACCAGACATGCTTGGTGTAGATAACCCCTAATTCACCAATGAGTTTGAGAAGCCCTGATTACCCTCAACCTGGTTTGGCCCATTTACCAGAGTGTGGCAGCTGTGCATGCTGCAGCTTCTTGGACCCACAGGTGAGAGTTGGGTGGAACAGGTGGACACCAAATGTGGAAAGTGCCCCCAAAAGGGCTCAGCAGCCATCATATCAAAGGTACTGGTCCTCCCTGAACACACTCTACACCTGTGTGTAGGCCTGTGGAGATAGGCAAGTGATGAAGCAGCAGGTGAGGATACAATGGGAGCTGTAGTCACAACCCTGCACAAAGGCAGCCCGGGTCATAGGGTTGTTTCTCACTGGAAGCAGCAGTGGGACTTGGGAGTCCCCTGGGTGTCTGAGCAACCTTTTAAGGATCACACTGCTCACTCCTAACATGAGGAAGGGGACCAGAAAAGGTGCCCTAAACATTGTCTGCTTACCCAACCCTGGCCTGATTACTAGGGCAGGCAGGGAATCCCACTATGTGATTGAAACATACAAAAAATGTACATAATGTGCAAAAACATCTACAAAGACTATTCCACTCACCATCGGCACATGGAACTTGTGCACAGTAATAGACAACACAAAGTCCAGTAGACTTGAAAGACAAATTGTTCTTGTTGCAAGAGAACTCAACAGGTATCACATCCAAATAGTAGCCCTGTGAAACATGATTGGCAAATGAAGGTCAGCTTACTGAAGTTGGAACTGAGTACACATTTTCTGGAATAGGTGCAGTGAAGGAGAGTTTCATGAAGTTGGTGTGGGTTTTGCAATCAAAACTAGTCTAATCAGCAAGCTGGTATGCCTGCCAAAAGGAGTGAATGATAGGCCCATGACAATATGATTGCCACTCTCAGGAAATCGCCATGCCACTTTCATCAGTGCCTATGCTCCCTCCATGACAAACCCTGATGAAGTCAAAGAAAAATTTTACGAAGACCTAGACACCCTTATCATCGGTGTACTAAAAGAGGACAGCTTATAATTCTGGGAAACTTTAATGCTAGAGTAGGTTCAGACTACCAGACTTGGCAGGGAGTCCTAGGGAGGAATGGAGTTGGAAATAGCAACAGTAATGGTCATTTACTACTGAAGACTTGTGCATCACATGCCCTCATCACCAACACTCCTTTCTGTTTACCTAAATGCAAAACAACTTCATGAATGACCCCTTGCAGCAAGCATTGGCATCTAATAGATTATGTGACTATAAGGAGAAGACACAGACAAGATGTGAGAGTGACAAGACAATGTGTGGTTCAGAGTGTTGGACTAATCATAGACTTATCCTTTCCAAGTTAAATATTTGCATTCATCAAAAGTGCCTCCCACAAGGCAAAATGACTACCAGAATAATTAATGTTAAACAAATTAGAACTCTTCTCTGAGAGGCAATTGTTTGTTGCTGACTTGGAGGGAAAGTTGAGCCAACACACAATGGGCAAGAGTGGAACAGATAAGGAGTGGGCAACTTTCAGAGGTTTGGTGTACAGCACTGCATTTGCTCATCTGGGTCAGAACACTCACAAACACCAAGACTGATTTGATGAAAATGATGGGGAGGGGCGGAGCCAAGATGGAGGAGTAGAAAGACACACATTTGGTAGCTCCGAACCCACAGCCCATGGATTTCCTCTAAAAAGAACTCCCATCAAATTCTGGAACAGTGGAAGCCACACAGCAACACAGTGAAAGAGATTTCTGTTCCAGAGAGCCCTGAAAAACCCATCCCAAAGGTCCATTGCACCCCGGGCGGGAGCGGAGCCCTCCCCTGCCCTGCGGAGGCCTGCCCTGCCCCGGCCACGCGGCACTGAGAGGAGGAGCGAGCGGATCCGAACAGGCATCAGGGACGGAATCTCCAGTGGCCACGAAGGTCCCTCCACCCACAAACGCACAGGTCAGTGAGAGAGATAGGCTGAGAGGGGAGTGGGGTGTCTCTGGGACTCAGGCCCCCTCGGGAAGCAGCGGCAACGGTGGCGGCAGAGGCAGGGCCTCCCGGAGCAGGTAGGAGCTCAGCAGCAGCTCCATTACAGAAGGTCTCTGCATAAACCCCCTGAGGGAACCAAGCCTGGGAGGTGGCCCTGCCCCAACCTGAGCACCAGCAGATAAGCTCCCATTGAACAGAAGCCAGGCCTGCCGCCAAAAGCCCTGAGGCTGGGGAGAAGCATTTGAATCTCAGACCCCAAGCACTAGCTGGGCAGACTTAGGCCAGGGGTGGAGAGGACTCTCAGAAGTCAAGTAACTGGCTGGGAAAATGCCTAGAAAAGGGAAAAAAACTAAGACCATAGAAGGTTATTTTCTTGGTGAAAAAATGATTCCAAGCTTCCTCTCTGAGGAGGAAGAACAATGCTTACCATCAGGTAAAGACATAAGAGTCAAGGTCTCTGTATCCCAAAGATCTGAAATCGATATCCAATGGGCTCAGGCCTTGGAAGAGCTCAAAAAGGATTTTGAAAATGATGGGGAAATTCAGAAGCTGCTAAGTGAAAAACGTGAACTCCACAGGATTTACCAACAGAATAGTTCATCCATCTCTAAGAAGGCAGCATTTAATTCCGTCAAAAACAAAGTACAAGCAAAGGTTAGAGAGATGCAGGATTCCTGGCTCAGTAAGAAGGCAGATGAAATTCAGTTTTATGCTGATAGTAACAATCCAAAGGACTTTTATGATTCCCCGAAAGCTATTGATGGATCAAAAACCTATGGTACATCACAACTGCTCAGTGCTGATGCAACCACATTGACTAGTGATAAGCACATGATCCTAGAGAGATGGATTGAACACTTCCATAGTGTTCTCAACAGACCATCATTGATCAATGCTGAGGCCATTTACCATTTATCTCAGGTTGAAGTCTCCCTCCTTAGCTGAACTTCCAACTGAAGAAGAAGTTTTGAAGGCCATTAGGCTCTTTACATGTGGCAAAGCACCAGCTGAGATTTCCAAGGTAGGGAGACAATAGCTCTGACTGAAATTTTCCAGGCTATATGGCAAGAGGAGATTATTCCCCAGGAGTTCAAGGATGCCTCCATTCTCCATCTCTTTAAGGATAAAAGGAATAGATTGTCTTGTGACAATCACAGTGGCAATAACTCTCAGTTATTGCTGGCAGAATTCTTGCTGGAGTCCTTCTTAATAAGCTGATCCTTCACCTGGAAGTGTGACTTCAGAAAGGGCCGAGGAACAGTTCATCTGGTGTTTGCTGCCTGACAACTCCAGGAGAAATGCCAGGAGCAGAACAGAAGTCTCTATGCAACATTTGTAGATCTGACCAAGGCCTTTGATACTGTTAGTCATGAGGGCTTATGGAACATTAAGTTCAAATTTTGTTGCCTGGGGAAGTTCATCAATATTGTCCACCAATTTCAGGATGGCATTTTTGCCCAGGTTCTGGATAGTGGACAGTGCTCTTGTACCTTCTCAGTCACCAGCAGAGTGAAACAGGTCTGTGGGCTTGTTCCCATGCTTTTTAACATGATGTTTTCAGCCATGTTGTCAAATGCTTTCAATGAGGTTGAACACAGCATCAAGGTCAACTACTATACTGATGGTAAGTTCTTTAATTTGAAAAGGCTACAAGTCAAGGCCAAACTGGAGGGAATGTTGTTGTGTGATTTTCTGTTTGCAGATGATTGTACACTCAATGCAGCCTCTGAAACTGAGATGCAACAAAGTATGGATCAATTCTCTGCTGCCTGTGATAATTTTGGCCTAATAATGAACACCAAGAAAACACAGGTGCTCCATCAGCCACCATCACACCATCCATATGTGGAACCATTGGTTACAACAAATGAAGTTTTAAATGCTGTGGATAAGTTCACTTACCATGGTAGTGTACTTACCAGGGATGTACACATTGACAATGAGGTTGACACACACATTGCCAGAGCAAACTTAGTGTTTGGGAGGCTCCAAAGAAAAGTTAGAGAGAGTAGAAGTATTAGACTGGCTACCAAACTGAAGGTCTATGGAGCTGTTGTGCTGACCTCATTGTTGTATGCCTGTGAAACATGGACAGTTTACCAGCACCATGCCATGAAACTGAATTGCTTCCATTTGAATTGTCTTAGGAAGATTGTGAAGATCATCTGGTAGGATAAGGTACCTGAAGTCCTTGCTTGAGCTGAACTGCCAGGTGTTCAAACTATGCTTCACAGAGTGCAACTCTGATGGGCTGGTCACTTTGTTCAAATGCAAAATGTACGCTTGCCAAAAATGCTATTTTATGGAGAACCTGCACAGGGTAGGTGATCACATGGAGGTCAGAAGAAGCGATACAAGGACACTCTCAAGATCTATCTCAAGAACTTTGGATTTGACTGTCTAACATGGGAGACACTGACACAGGACCACTCAGCATGGCATGCCCACATCAGAAAGGGTGCTATGCTCTATGAGCGAAGCAGAATTGAGAAAGCACAAGGTAAACGTAGGATGCACAAATTTGGAGTATCCACCCCAAATATTCACATGGACTGTCTGTGCCCAACCTGTGGTAGAGAATTCCGAGCTCGTATTGGTCTGATCAGCCACAGTCAGACACACTGAAATTTCACTTTATCATGGTGATGTCATTTTGGTCCTCTTCGAGAACGAAGAACAACAACCAACCTACCAACCAGGTGGTACAGTGGATGGAACACTGCACTTAGAGTCAGGAAGTTTGGAGTTCCAATCCTCCCTCAGATATTTACTAGTTGTGTGATCTTATACAAATCTCGCATCCTCTTTTGGCCTCAGTTTCCTTATCTGTAAGATGAGGAGTGTTGAACTTGATGGCCTTTACAGTCTTTTCTCCCTCCATCTCTATGATCTGTCTTTTTAAATATTTTGTGGATTCCAGTTTAGCCCTTAGATGATCTATCAGTCACTTCTTTGTCTGAACTTACACATACTCAAGAGTGTCTTTCAGACCACTTTTCATGGCAAGTTATTTTTGGTAACCTGCTACAGACTATTTCAACTTGCTTCTTGGGTCACCTGCAGCATTGATTCTGCTCATGTCATGAACTCCAAATTTTGCTGCCAAATAGCATCATGGGGGTGGGGGGAATATTTCCATTGAAGAGATGGTCTTTGGCAATAGGGAAGTAGTTTGGGATTTGAAAGTGCTGCCTAGTTTCCCACATGTGAGTCAACCAGATATTCTCTTGTCTAAATCTGGGCAAAACTCCTTATCCTTCTACAATGCCCATCCATCTAAAATGAATTCACATTGCCAGTTCAAAGATATATCAAAATCTGGGCAATTGTAGGCACTTTTTATCCATGTTTCTCCTGTGGACAGTAAGACATCCTGATCTCTTTTGAGAGCCTGTGATATCAATGAGGAGGCCCTCCAGTGTTGGGGGGCTAGATGCATTCAGCACAATGTCATCTATGAGGGAGAAGACAGAGAGAAATATTCACTTTGTAGCAGGAAAAATTAATTTAAGGAGATTTCCAGAAGCCTAACTTGACTAAATATCAGAAGACACAGCCAGGCTTAATAAATACCAGTACTGCCACATGCTGCTGTGTTATGTTTCTCCAAATCCTGCTAGATATTCTGAGAACTGCCCTGACACGGTGCAATCAGATATCTCTTGGCTTTCTATCTACAAATTAAGTCTCGCTGCAATTTGCAAATGATGAATAATTTTTCATCAAAAGATGAAAAATCCACCATTCAAAAGCTTCTATTAGCCAGTTTTCTTGCCGAGTGACAATGAAACCACAGATCAAAGTTAAAGGGTCTCTCAGGATCAGTTAATATGTACTAAACTTAATTAAAATGTCAACTTCTTTGCAAAAAAACAAACAAAAACAAAGGCAAAACGTCAAATACTTGAAATAGAGAACTCACTTCTTTCAGTGAATAAGTCAGTCAAAAAGAGTTTATTAAGCACTTCCCATGGGCCAGCACTGCAGTAGGTACTGGAGAGAATCAAGAAAAGTAAAAGATGGGGGCAACAACATGCACAAGATATGTTAAGAAGAAGATATATACCGGATAATTGGAGTTAATCAACAGAGAGAAGAATTAGAATTTAAAAGGATCAGGAAAAGCTGATTGATCTGATTTAGTCCAGACTCTTGCCAGAGCAAGGCACCAAGGCATGGCAGGTAGGTGGTACAGGGCATAGAGCCCCAGGAGTGGAGTCAGGAAGACCTGAGTTACATCCAGCCTCAGACACTAGCTATGTGACCCTAAGTCACTTCACCCTGTTTGACTCAGTTTCCTCGTCTGTAAAAGGAGCTAGAGAAGGAAATGGCAAAGCACTCTACTATCTTTGCCAAGAAAACCCCAAATGGGGTCATGGGATCATGACTCAAATGATTCAACAACAGTAAAGCCTTGCTGTCCTAGCAAGACAACACAGGGAAATGCAACATCTCCATCACCAATGGAGTAAAGTCTTGAGTTGATGGGGTTGATGGCCCCATATGCACATGGAATAGCCTTGTGCAGGATGTTAACCTAGTTCCTGACTAACGATAAAGTTTGCCCATGACCCCTGCTAATGTCACCCTGCGGTAACGGCTAGTGTTAGTTCTCAACAGATATTAAGGAATGAAGGCAGAAACTTGAAAGAATACCAAATCAAAAGAAGCAGGAGGATAGGAAGGGTCATCAGAGAGAAGGAAGTTCAGCGACTGGGAAACATCAATAATATCAATTAAATTTATCACAGGGTCCCCAATGTCTTCTTAAATACCTCAGGATTCCAAAAGATCATAAAATTTCCAGCTGGAAGAAACCTTAAAGATCACCTAATCCAACACCCTCATATTACAGATGGCTACAACGAGATCCAGTCATGCTGCCATTGCCTATCACGTAGTAGGTGTTTAATACATGCTTGTTGACTGTCTGGTGTTTTTGCCATCATAAGGATAGCAAAGAACAGAATCTGGTAGTAGGGAAGAAAGCCAGTGAGGGAGCCAAAAAAAAAATAGAACTCTAGGGTAGCATTTTGAACATACTCCCAGTGTGGTGAGTGAAATCCCCAAGTGTAACCTAAGCCCAACTTGATGCAATCCCCTCTGTCTCTGTCTCTGTTTCTCCCTTTCTCCCTCTCAGCATATATGTGAGTATATGTATATGTATGTGTGTTTTTGTATATACATATAAAACCTAAAGGAATAAAGGTCCAATTAATAAAACACTGTGCTCTTTATATTTTTCTCCCACTTATCAAATCTTGACTGACTTAGACAACAGTTGCAACCCGCACCTTTCCAAGGGAGATGCTTGACTTCCTGCCAAAGGGGACGTAGGAACAAAATGTGTCATATGTCTGTCTCCTGCTCTGGTTCCAGAATCTTAGGATCCTAATTTTTTTCCCAGACTCCACAGGTCTAAAAAATAAGTTAGCAAAAAAACCAGCTCAAACATGGTTTTTTTATCTAGCAGGGGGAATCCAATATCCAAGAAGGGGCAGACAGAAAGAGTATATAGAAAAGGGAAGGAGGGAGCATTGGTCAGCCCAGTTCACTGGAAATGCCACAGCCAGCACTAACCTCTGACTGGAAGGGCAGGAAATGAGTTTCCTGTTAGATACCAGAGGGGGTGGTTACTGCAGCAGCTTTCACCATGGCTCACAGTGGTTAGGGGAAAGGAACACGTCTCTGAAGCAGTGTGGTCTCACTGAACCAGGTCTATTCAACATCTCAGTGATTTACCCTCCTCATCACATGTCATAATGACTTTGAATGAGAGCACTGGGGGAAGCAAATCTAGATGCTGCCATTTAATCCCATGTTTCCAAGTTGCAGACATGTCTGAAAACTGGAGCTACTTCTTCCTCCTTTTCCATCTCCTCTTTTTCCCACAGTATCCTCTGTAACTAATCCCACAGGTCATCACAGGGGGACTCTGGGAAATCTCTTCCAGCTCCCTGGCCACCCTGCCACAGGGATAGATTCAGAGGCAGGGTCACAGTAGTGATCAGTATAGTGGTATAGTGGTCAGGGATTATTTTAATCTCAGGATCCAATAAGAGCATTGATGGGTGCATTGTTAAATAAAGTCATATTGTTAAATATTCTTAAGTTTATTGTTCAATTCTTTCAGAAGGGTCATAAATTTAGAGTTGGAAGAGTCCTTAGCAGTCAAGTTCAATCCCCTCATTTTACAGAGGGGGACTGAGACCCAGAGAGAAAGATAGCTATTTTAAGAGACAATTTTCCTCATAAATTACTGAAGGTATTTATAAGCACACATATTTTGCCTAGAATTATGAGTACCTTTGTGTAAGGAGTTCTCTTCTATCAATATAGATGGGTAATTGCTGCAATTTCTATTCAAAGCACTTCCTGGTATGCCGAGAGGGTATGCCTGGGGTCAAGCAGCCAGTGTGTGTCAGAGATTTCAAGTTAGATTGTTCTCACTCAGAGACTAACATCATCTTTAGCCTTTCTATGTTTATATAAGCCAAAAATACATGTAGCAATTTTTCCAAATGTAATTTATTTAAATTTCTCTATTTTTATTGAAAAAAAAAACCTCTCCAACCTCCCTTTATTCATGGTCTGGTCCATATCTTTAAACTTATTGAGACATAGGTTTCATTTTATTGGACAAGCTGACCTTCCATGCAGAACATAAATACAGATTTGGACAGAATAGTGACATTTTTATTTGACTATAGTATGAATTGATTACTTTTTCACATTTACCCTGGAAGAGCACAGCATGTCAAAAAATGAAAGCGTAAAAGGGAAATGGGGCAATACATAAGAAATTCCCTCTTTAAAGTGTTTCATAATGAAAATCAAGGTGGTGGGGAGGATGATGTGCAAATAAATAAAATGAGATGAACTGAGATATTATCATTTTATTTCATGAAGGCATTTGATGCAGGAATGCTTAAATCGTTGGTTTCCGGTTTATGTTTAACCACTAGGTGAGCTGGGCAAGAATGTCTAGGAATCATTTTTGGACAAAAAAAAAAAATCTGACAATTTGGGAGGAAAATGTTAACAATACTTTGTAGCTTTGCATCCCTCAGAAGAAAGATTTTATATAAAACTAAACTACTATTGTAATATTATTTGTGTTCATTACTATTATATGAAACCATTTTAATAATCAAAAAAGCATATATAATAGTCTTATGGGACACTAACCCAGATACATTGACTTGGGCTAGTCTGACATGAAATCTCTGGGTAACAGACAATGTTTTTAAGACCCCCAATACTTGAATATCTTGGGCCATAGTATTTCTACTGACTTTTAGAAATTTTCAGAACAATCCTCCCCAGAAAAAAAAGTCTGTATACTTAATGCCCACAGAGAATTCATTTACAGTATTCCTAAAGGACTTTGGCTTCTATGAGATCTTCCCCAGAGAAATAAGAATTGTTATGACTGAAAGATCTGGACAGCTACCTTTCTTTTTGTTTTCCTGACTGCCAAAACAAGCAAAATTGCCCTAGTGTTAAGAAAGACCATTATTTAAAATACTAAAAAAAAAAAAATTTAGAGTCCTTTAAATACTTAATATTATGCAAGAGATATTTACAACTAAATTCATGTCCCTAAAATGCCTTTAAACATCATAGTTTTTTGAAGCATGATTTTAAAATTATTTATCCATTTTCAAGACCAAAGTATTAGATTTAAACCTGCAGGTACTGAAGAATGGAGATTTCTGCATTCTCATTCTTTTTTTTGCTTGTCAAGTCTCCATTACTTTTCTCTGCCTTTCCCACATACCCTACACTTCCCAATGATAATAGTCCTGTCAATAAGAATGCATTACATTAAATTCCTTTCTTTGTGTGGGCAAGTGTCAGGGGTTGGGAGAAAGTTATCTAAGAAATTAAAAATGAGGGAGGTGAAGACTGCATGTACAAAAACAAAGAATCTGTTTAGTCTTTCTCCAGACATTTTTTGATGTTACTCAAGGTCTGTCAAACTTTATGTTTGTAAAGTTCAATTTGGCCACCCCAAGGAGCAATAAATAGTTATTCAGTGCTCCCATCTTCTCCCAGAGTGATGGAGGTTAGTCATTGCATGCATTATTTTAGAAGCTGTCGCAGTAAAAAAAAATTCTCAAAATTGATAATGTATTCATTTCCTACAAATAGAATTATTGAAGCAATATGGCTTCATTGGGGATTCATATAAATTGTAACAAAATCCTGGATACAACATCCAAGCACATTAAATGCACATTTGATAATATTGTAATGTCAGATACAACACTAAATCTAGGATTATACATGCCATACCAAAAAAAAAAAAAGGAGAAAAGGAAAAATATTACAATGAATTTTTTAAGTCACCTGTACTTCGAATATATTTTTTGTCTTAGAGATGTTTGAAAAACCCAAGTAAGAACAAAGGTTTCAGGTTTTTTGACTCTATATTTTTAGCTCTATTAACAAGCTGATGATCAAAAAAAAGAAAAAATCTCCGTCGATAAGATCCTAACGCCATGATGACAAAAACATTAACACCATCAGGACTAGTACTTTAAGAGCTGGTCACATGATATATATTTGAACAAATGGTCCATGGGCAAAACTCCCACCTCTCTTGTGAAGGCAGCAGAGTATCCTCCTTAATAATGCTCCAGTGTCCCAGTAGACCTGTAATAACATGAAGTGTTATTCAATTACCCATCTTTGCTGTTCATTCTGTGTGATCTTATTCATACTACCTACAAACTTATCTCAAAGATTTCACTCAATGTCACCCTTATATTGTGTAAATACCAATGGAACACACAGGCTGATCAATAGTCTTTCCCTCCTATCACTACAAGACTTTAGGAGAAGCTTGGGTCATTAAAAGAAGTGCCCAGTTTCTCAATGGTAATCCAGCCCTCTCTCCTCTTTTTTTAAGTTTCAGACCCAGCTCATTGTCCATTTGTGTGGGCCATATATTGATGGAAGACCTCAATGGGCTATCCATTCAGTTCTATATCACAGTCTTCACAAAAGGCATTCCTCATACAATTGTTTTTTGCCTGTGTAGGCCAAATCTGATTATATGATTGTAAATTACATTTAGGAGTCTCTGTAATGTTTTGTGATAGAAGCCATGAAATTATCCCAGGCAAGGTAATGAATAAATATATGGCAAGCACTTTGCAAGCCTCAAAGTTCTACATAAATAGTAGATATTGTATTTGACTACCATGGAGGTATGCACTAAAATTACACTCTTTCCCGCTTAACCCCATTCACCCCAGAATGTGCAATATATGAAGATTCTGCCTACCTGCTGGATATTAGCATATATGTAATTGAAGTGATGGGGGCAGGTAGGTGAAATAGTGAAGAGAGTGCTAGGAGAGAGTCATCTTCCTTAGTTAGAATACATTCTCAGACACTTACTAGCTGTGTGACCCTGGGCAAGTCACTTAACCCTGTTTGCCTCAGTATCCTCTTCTGTAAAACAAGCTAGAGAAGATGATAGACCCCTCCAGTATCTTTGCCAAGGAAACCCCAAATGGAGTTACAGACAGTTGAACATGACTGAAAATGCCTGAACAATAATTGAAATGTTATCTATGTCCTTAGATTTTCTATAGCACTTACTTTCCATGTACTTTTTGTATGAGACTTATCACATTGCATATCACTTAACATCTAATAGCATATTACATAGAGAGGAAACACACACACACACACACACACACACACACATTTGTTGAAGGCATTTGGAGGAATAAATTAATACTGTATTAGAGTTACTTCTGTCCTATCATAATGCCCTACTGTGAAGTGGAGGTGATTTTGAGTTCTCAAGGTTCTGATTTCTCAAAGTACGTGGAGCACAGTGGAGCACAAGTCAATTGCAAAGGTACTCCTAGGCTGGAGAGATTTCTAATATGAGTCCAACAGCAGATTGCATTCTGTCAGTGAAGAATCAGCCCAGCTAAGGGCAAAAGGGTTCATTGCCAGAAGATTAGCTCCCAGGAGATTTGTCAGCCCATGGTAACCATGAGAAGATACTTAATGGAGGATTTATGGGAAAACATGGACAAATCTTATAGGATGAGGAGAATTTTGATCTGCATCAGGGAAGGGAATACACACAATGAAGAAATCAGATATCACTCAAAGTCATGAGTCTCTTTTTTTCAGTTCTGATGCTCACAGATCTGAGCCTCAGTTTCTTCATCTGTAAAATGGGGGTGTCCAGTGCACCAAACAAGCCTCTAAGCTGTGGGTGGCCAGAGGCAAACAGAGCAGTCTAGAGACAGGAGAGCCAGGAATCAAACAGAAATTTAATTTCAAAGTGAGGGAATCAGCTTGCAAGCAAGAAGACATATGCCAGAGCCCCAGTCCCAGTGGGGGAACCTGAGGCAGTGTGAGGAGATCTCAATGCTTATACCAATGACTCCATGGTGAACTGTAGCCCAGATGATGAAGGGCATAGCATAGCAAGGCATCATGGCTTGTCTGAGTTCAGAGAGCACTTAGTGCTGGTCAAAGTAACGCAATAATTACGCGGGATACTGCCAGAGGGTAAGATCACCCAGAGAGTGAGAGCAAAGGATTGTTGTTACACCAAGCTCAGGGCACAGCTTGCTTGCTAGGCCCTAGTTCTGGAAAACAGTGTTCCCTAATGTTTTGCCAGAAGTGATGCTTGAGCTATCAACTTCACAAGCTTGTTGTGAAAAAAAGTGCTTTTTGCTTTCTTTTGTTAGACTATACATATCGGTTTAGAGAAGGAAGGGATCATTCTTAGCACTTGGAGGTGTTATTAGTAGGTAGTGATAGAAATGCACAAAAAAAATGAAACATTTTATATGCACAAAAGAAAGCAATAAGAAAGGGGGAAAACAGATTGAATAATTCTGTTAAGCTTGTGTTAAATGTATATAAACTTGCATAGACATAAATGTGAATATACCTATATATTTCTTTAGAACAAACTATATATAACAGAACTTTACAGTTTCTCATACAAGCTTGTTGGGTTTTTTGGTTTTGTATATTGAAATATCTGAGTTTGTCAAAAACTGATAAATTCACAATAAAAAAGAAACCAATTAAAATTTTTATAAGTTATAAAGCACTACATGAATGTGTGCTACAGCAGTATTTATCCTAGGTCTTGGCTGCATTTTGGAGAGTTGAGGTCAACAGATATGTAAAATGCTGCTATATGTTTCTACTCTAAATGCATACCAAATGATAATCTTTGTGGCCTAAAAGGCTCTCTTTCCTCTACTTGAAAATGCCAACTTCTTCCATTGAGTAATAGGTGCATAAGGATCTGACTAACCATGCTTTGAGTATGCCAAGACTGAGGGATTCTTCAATCTCATGCACTTCGCCAAACTCCAAAAGCTTTCTCGATGAAAATGTCACATGTCTGTTTCTTTTCACTCCATCCAAGTGATTATTAACTCATTTCCAGATCTCATTGCATTAGACTATGGACACAGAAACATACAGTATTTCATTTTCCAACACATATGAACTTGATTTTAACTAAAAATGAAGCACATATTTTAAGCAAATGAACAGAACACTGAGGCAGGAGAACAAAAGGACACTCAAATTATCACTGGTCATTCAATCAGTTTGAAACTATGGCAAAAATATTTTTATTGTAAAACATTTGTTCAACATATGCTTGAAAATCTTCCAAAATAGTTTTCTAACAAGGCAAAGTAGACATGAACTTCAAATCCCTCTTCATATTTTTAATGCTAAGTTGCTGGTGGACACAAAGCATGCAAACAATAGTTACCCAGTGAGTTGAAGAAATAGCTATTTGATCTCTAGCATCTTAATGAAATGGGACATCTTTAGGTGGCATAGATGGAGCACTTGGCCTGGAGTAAGGAAGACCTGAGATCAAATGTGGCCTCAGACTCTTACTAGCTGTGTGACCCTCGGCAAGTCACTTTATTCTGTTTGCCTCCATTTCTTCATCTGGAAAATGAGCTGGAGAAGTAAGTGATAAACTAGTCTAGCGTCTTTGCCAAGAAATCCCCATATGGGGTCATAAAGAGTAGGACACAAATGAAATGACTGAACAGCAGGTACAACAGCAATCTCCACTGAAGTCTTATTCAAAGGCTGAATTGTAGACTGTAGGGGACCAGGAGTTTTTGAAGGAAGCAAATGATCTAGTAGAGTCTATCAAACAGTGGAGGCTTTGAGTATGACTCTGGTAATGAACTCTATGTCTGTTAGAGAAGGATCAGCTCGGTTAAATTTGGAGGAGATCATCCCCAGATTAGATGCAAGGAGAGGAATGTTTTAGTCAAAGCAGCTTTTAGTGACCTACAAAAGTCATAAAAAGTTGTAAACTATATGTGGAGGTGTTGCCACAATAATTGACTTGTAGGTATTGACATATCAAATTAGGTATCTAGCCATTTTCTCTTTCCATAAGTATGCAGCATTTTATTCTTTCTGGCTCAAAATTTAGCTGTCAACTATTCTTAAACCAAGTTGAGCCCACATGTTCCTATGTGATATACTAGAAAATAGTCTATCCCAAAAGTGAAGGTAAATTCTGCCCTTGAACTCCTATGCCTTATTTTTGCCCCCAAGGTGAAAGTGCCTTTTTGTATAAAATGACTAATATGGAAATGTTTTATAATATATATGTGTACATATATATGCATACATGTGTGCACATATACTCACATGTGTGAATACAGCACACATAAAACATATCAAATTAGTTTCAATCTTAGGGAAGGGGGAGAGGGGAAAGGGAAGCAGGGAAAGAATTTGGAACTCAAAACTTTTCTTATGTTAAAAAAATTGTTTCAACATGTAATTGGGGGGAAAGTAAAATGTTATTTAAAAAGAAAATAGGTGAAAAATGGAAGCAATTAAGCAAATAGACTTTTTAACAGTAATTTTATGTGAACCAGAAGCTCCCCCAACAAAAAAGATCCAGGAATATTTTGAGGACCTGTCACATGAGCTCACTGATTTCACCCAGTTGATCTAAAAACATCAAAATCTAGAATTCCCTAAGGGTGGGTTGATCACCAGCTCTCCTCATAAGCACACAAGCTCACCAGACTCAAAGTAAGAGCTGTTTTAATTACAAATGAATGGAAACAAATGGAGCTTACATGGGAATCAGTAGAAAGTGACAACATTATGTCCATGAATAGTTCCCTCCCAAAGATGTATAGAGTCCATACGATTTACTTTCCTGCTCTGAGTAAGACTCCAATAGGGAGCTGTCACTATTTACTCCACCACATCACTACTCCCCTACATAGTTCCTTTGTCTATACTATTTTGCTGACTCTCACAAACTCTAACCTCACATTAGTTTCATCAAATATGGCTGGTTGCTGCTCTATAATCAAGCTCCAACTGTGCTCCTTTAATATTTCATTGGAGCCCTGTTCTGGCAAAGAGTGCTCATATCAGCTACTGGTATTTTCCATCACCCTGTTTCCTACCTCTAAGTTCTATATTTCCCACCCTACTCTGCCAATGGGGCTTTCTACTCATCTGCTTCCTGCTCAGCTGTTTGCTGTTCTGGGAGGATCATCTCACACCCAGTAGATGGTGTTCATTTCCTTTTCTAACCTACCTAGGGAAGCTGGGTGGTGTAGGGAATAGACCACTGAACTTTGAGTCAGGAAGACCAGCGTTCAAATCCTACCTCAAACATAGTATCTGTATGACCCCAGGCAAGCCTCTTCATCTCTGTTTGCCCTAGTTTCTTCAACTATAAAATGGGAGAATAACAGCACCTACCTCCCAGGGTGGTCATGAGTCTCAAATGAGATAGCACTTGCCAAGAGCTTAGCACAATTCCTGGCACTTAATAAATGCTTGCTTCCCTTTGTATTCTTCCCCCTCCCCACTTACAGTTCAAAAACAAACAATCCAAAATGAAATCACCCCTCTGTTTCTATTAAGTTTTCTTTTGTACAAGGTCCCCACAACTCTAAAATTCACATAAGAAGATTTCTTGGGAAAAGGAAAGGGTAAGTTATTGGAACCTCTTTTTTTCCTTGCATTTCTTTGCCTTTAATTCCATGTGGACTACTTTTTGTCTTCAACTAGATCTCAGAGTTTAGGACAAGGACCTGATTCCTTTCCACTTGTACTTGCATCTCTAACCTTCTGGTGTAGTGTCAGGAACTGCTTATTCAAATTCTTCTAGCCACTTCTGTGAGAAAGGAGGATGCTGCCAGTCTTCTACTTGGATGCCTCGCTATCTAGAGGAGGGAGGATGAATTTGTGGACCCTGTTATGTCAAGTTTTAATGATATAGATCCATTTCTTATCAGACATGCTTGGGTTTTTTCCTAGAATGACCATTTATTAACTGAAAAATCAATGCACTGGTTAGTTGACTGTCATATCACCCCTATTTCCCTTGTGAGCTACCTTATGATCTTCCCTCCTGTAAGAAAACAATGGGTATTGGAAGTTCCCAGGATTTTTTGTGAGAGTGAGCCAGGGGAGCAGCTAAGCAGAAAATCCCCTCAAGCATCTTCTGAAGGAGCTATGCCACTCCCTGGGGAATCTGTCCAAGGCTGACCATTTCCTGCTTTATGGAAGCATTTTTTTCATAATTTTCCAGCATAAAGGTGAGAGGCAAGTGCTCGGCCAAGGCCCCAGTACTAGAGATCTGCTCCAGTACCTTATATTAGCCAACCATAATGACTTATGTCCAGGTTTGGGTCTGTGGAAGCCCAGAGGTCTCCTTAAAGGACAGTCTCAAGCTCATTGGTTCATCACTAGATTTTCTACCACAATGTCCCAAGGAAATTATAGAAATAATGATGGACTCAGAAGTCTAAGAGGTTCCCCCCAAAAAGGGGGGAGGGAATATAAGAGGTACCCAAAGCACAATATGGGGCAAATGCCAGCTTCAAACCCTTTGATGCTCACAGGATTGGTGCTAAAGGGAGGAAACACAAGAAGAGAAAAAGTCACCAGAAGCCCTTGTACATGTCTGATTAATGAGGAGAACAGCATCCTACCATCATTGTGTTGGAATAAAGTCAGACTTTTCTAATTCTCCTCTAAGAAGACTTCCCTGATCTTCCTTACCTCCCTCTCCCCAGTGAAAGTGATCGCTGCCTCCTCAAACTTTTAACACCCTGTTTTTTTAAAAAAAGTATCTCCTTCTTCCTCTTATTTTAGTCATCTATGCACTTGTCTTCCTCCATTCCACACTAGATTGTAAACTTCCTGAGAGGTGGGCATATCATAATTGCCTTTGCATTAGCACCACTTAATACAGAGCCAGACTTAGCACACAATAAATGCCTTTAAGAAATGTTGAATGGACTTCTCATCCCAAAATGGCAGATTGAGGAAGGAACCTTCATAAGTTCTTCCAAATTCCCCTCCAAACAACTAGAAAACTACCTCAGAATTGATCTAGGATCAGGAAAGTAGCTTATCAGCACAGGAAGAAAGGTCTGTCTTTCTGAAATAGGAAGGGAGCCGGGTACAAGAGCAGCAACCTCACAGCAGGAGGCTTGCAGCAGAGCTCCAAGTCTGGGTCAGTCCACCAATGAGGTCCTCCCTCCTGCAAACCAGCAGCCCCCTAGGCAAGTGAGTAATCTGTGCAGTTTAGCAAAGTCTCACCCCAGCACAAGCTACCAATGAGGCTGATCAGTAGTGAAGCCCCACGCCAGGACTGGCCAACAGTGAGATTGGGATCTTGAGTCTATCAACAGAGAGACCATGTTTCCATAGCAGCAACCTGGAGCTGAACAGTAGCAAGACTCCTTCTCCAAGGCCAGACACCAGAAAGATTGTTACCATAGAAAGCCAGCAGCAAAGCTCCACCCTTAGAGAAGGTCAGCTGCTTAACCCCACACACAGGGAAAGTCAACGGGGAGGTCCAACCCCCAGTACAAAACAGAAGAGAAGCCTGCCTTCCAAGAAAGCAAGCAACTAAGTCCTGAAGGCAAGAAATACAGCAGTATGACACAGAGCCCCAGCACAAAAGTCTTGGGACAGTGCTGGACCAGAGCCCAACTCTCACAAAAACACATCAGATCACAAAATAAAAAGGAGAAAAGATGATCGATCAGCTATGATAGACTTGGCTCTTCTCAGCAACACAATGATCCAAGACAGTTCCAAAAGACTCATGATGGAAAATGCTGTCCAAATCCAAAGAAAGAACTATGGAGTCTTGTTTTTCTTTCTTGTAGTTTTTCCCTTTTGTTGTGATTCTTCTTTCACAGCATGACTAATGTGGAAATATTTAACATGCATAGACTATAACAGATTGCATGCTATCTTGGGGATGGGAGGAGGACAGGGAAGAAGAAAAATTTAGAACTCAAAATCTTAAAAAAGAAATATTAAAAACTATTTTTAAGTAATTTAAAAAATAAAATGCTAGTAAGTGGGGAGAGGGAAGAAGGAAGAAAAAAATGACCAAAAAAAACAAAACAAGAGCATGATTATAGAAAGTTACTATGGTGGTAAGGAGGATCAAGTTATAAACTTAAAAGACAACAATGGTGTCAAAATGGTTATATGTGAAACCTCAAAGAAAAAAGTAATTTGGTCTCAGGCCCCAAAAGAATTTCTGGGAGAACTTAAAAAGGGCTTTATAAAGCTAATTAGAGAAGTAGAAGAAAAATTGGGAAAAGAAATGAGAGTAATGCAAGAGAGCCATGAAAAAAGATTCAATAGCATGGGAAAAGATATACAAAAATTTACCAAGGAAAATAACTCCCTAAAAATAGAATTGGCTTCTTCTCTGTCATGGTTTTTCCTTTTGGTTCTAATTCTTTGCAACATAATTAATATGGAAATATGTTTTAGAGCCCTTATCAGATTGCATGCCATATTGGGGAGGAGAGAGAATTTGGAACTCAAAATCTTTTAGAAATGAATGTGGAAAACTAAAAGTAAATAAATAAATGATTTAAAAAAATAGAATTGGCCAAATGGAAAAGGAAGTGCAGAAAGTCACTAAAGAAAATAATTCCTTAAAAATTAGAATTGAACAAGCAGAAACTAATGACTCAATGAGAAATCAAGATACTATAAAACAAAGTCACAAAAGAAAAAATAGAAGAAAATGTGAAATTTCTCATTGGAAAAACAACTGACCTAGAAAATAGATCCAAGAGAGATAATATAAAAATTGTTGGATCACCTGAAAGTCTTGGGGAAAAAAAAAAGCCTGGACAACATTTTTCAAGAAGTTATCATAGAAAACTGCCCTGATATAGTATAACTAGAGGGGAAAATAGAAATTAAAAAGAATCCATTGATCTTTGCCTGAAAGAAATCCTAAAATAAAAATCCTTAAGAATATCATAGCCAAATTCCAGAGCTCACAGATCAAGGAGAAAGCATTGCAAAGCAGCAAAAAAGAAATAATTCAAATATTGCTGAGCTGCAGTCAGGATTTGGCAGCTTCTACCTTAAAGAACCAGAGTGCTTGGAATATGATATACTAGAAGGCCAAGGAATTAGAACTACAACCAAGAATCACCTACCTAGCAAAATTGAATATAATCTTAATTTCTGAAAAAATGGACATTTAACAAAATAGTGCTTCTCATTAAAAGACCAGAGATGAATAAAAATATTTGACCTCTACAAAACTCAAGGGAAACATAAAAAGGTAAAAAAGAAACAAGAGAAAACATAAGAAATTAATAAGATTATTCTATTTATATTTCTATATAGCAAGGTAATATTTGTAACAACAATTTTATTATATAAGAGCAATTAAAAGGAGTATATGTAGACAGAGGGTGTGGATAGAAGGTGACTTTGATGGGATAATATTCAAAAAACAGAACAAAGAGGTGAGAAAAGAAATTGTACTGAATGAAGAAAGGAGGAGGGGCATTGAATGGGAAGTTTAAACCTTACTCTCATCAAAATTGATTCTAAGAAGAAATAACATATACATTCAGCTGGATACAGGATTCTCTCTTACCCTATAAGGAACTAAAAAGGGACAAGGATAATAAAAGGAGGAAGAAGGACTGACAAAAGGGAGAGTATATGGGGGAAGGTGATGGTCAGAAGTAAAACACTTGTGAGGTGGGAAAAAGTGGGAGAAAGAGATAGAAGATAAACAAGTTAAAAATATCATGGAGGGAAATACACAGTTATCATAATTATAAATGTGAATGGAATGGCATGAACTCATTCATTAAACAGAAGCAGATAATGGAATGAATTAAAAGCCAAATTCTTACAAAATGGTATTTACAAGCAACACATTTGAAGCAAAGATGCACAAAGAGTAAAGGTAAGGGGTTGGAGCAGAAACTGTTGTGCTTCAGCTAAAACAAAGAAAGTAAGAGTTAGCAATCATGATCTCAGACAAAGTAAAAGCAAAAATAGATTTAATTAAAAGGTACCATAGACAATGAAATCATATCCATACTAAACATATATGCAATAAATGGTATAGCATCTAAATTTTTGAAGAGATTGGATGAGTCATAGGAGGAAATAGAAAATAAAACTATACTAGTGGGGGACCTCTCAAAACTAGATAAATCTAACCAAAAAGAATAAACAAGAAAGAAGTTAAGGAGGTGAATAAAATTCTAGAAAAGTGAGATAGGACAGATCTCTGGAGAAAACTGAAAGAGAATAGAAAGTAAAATACCTTTTCCTCAGCAGTCATGGCACCTACACAAAAAATTGACTGTAGTAGGACATTACAAATCTCACAACCAAATGCTAAAAAGCAGAAATAGGAAACACATCCTTTTCAGATCATAATACAATAAAAATTACATTCAATAATGGGCACTGGAAAGATAGATTAAAAATTAATTGAAAATTAAATAATCTAATCCTAAAAATCAATTGGATCATAGAAAAAATCATAGAAACAATAGATAATTTCATTAAAGAAAGTGATAACAATGAGACAACATACCAAAATTTATGGGATGTAGCCAAAGCAGTACTTAAGGGAAAATCTGTATCCCTAATTGCTTACATAAATAAAATAGAGAAAAAGCAGATCAATGAACTAGGCATGCAGCTAAAAAAAACCTAAAAAAGAGCAAATGAAAAATCCCCAATTGAACACCAAATTAGAAATCCTGAAAACCAAAAAGGAGACATTAATTAAATTGAAAGAAAGAAAACCATTTAATAAATAAAACTAGAAGCTGGTTTTATGAAAAAACAATAAAATAAATAAACCATGGAATAATTTGATTTTTAAAAAAAGAAAAGAAGAAAAACTTAATTACTAATAACAAAAATGAAAGAGACAAGTTCACAGAGAAATAAAATCCTTAAATAATCCAATCTTAGAAAAAGAAATTGAGCAAGTCATTCTCTTCCTAAGAAAAAAATCCCCAAAACCAGATGAATTCACAGGCAAATTCTACCAATATGGTTGAAGAATAACTAATTCCAATACTGTATAAACTATTTGGAAAATAGATGGATAAAATATCTTTTATGATAGAAATATAGTATGGATACTCAAACCAGGAGGAGTGAAAAAAAGAGAAAGAAAATTATAGACCAATTTCCCTAATGAATATTGATGTAAAATTTTTTAAATAAAGTATTAGCAAAGAGATTATAGCAATATATCACAAGGATCATACATTATGACCAGGAGAGATTTAAACCAGGAATGTAGGGTTGGTTCAATATTAGGAAAACTATCAGTATAATTGACCATATCAATAATAAGAGCAACAGAAATCATATGATTATTTCAACAGATGGGGAAAAAGTCTTTGACAAAATGTGACACCAATTCCTATTAAAGACCACTAGAGAGCATAGCAATAAATGGTAATTAAATTCTTATTATTTATTTATATTATAGTATATATTTATTATATATTTTATATTTGTATTATTATTTATATATTAATATATATTTATATTGTGCATTTATTATATATTCATTTATATTTTATCTATATTATTTATTAGTAAATTCTTATTTATTAAAATTGTAAGTAATATTTGCCTAAAACTAGCAGCAAGTATTATCTGTAATGAGGATAAGCTAGAAGCCTTCACAATAATATTAGGAGTGGAGCAAGGATGCCCATTATCACCTCTGTTATTTAATATTGTACAAAAAATCTTAGTTATAGCAAAAAGAGAAGGAAAGAAATTTTAAAAATTAGAATAGGCAATGAGGAATAAGGAAACAAAAATATCACTCTTTGAAGATGGTGATATTATACTTAGAAAATCTTTGAGAATCAACTAAAAAACTATTTGGATTATTAACAACTTTAGCAAAGTTGCATGAAACAGAATAAACCAACATAAATTGTCAGTATTTCTATATATTACCAACAAAGCCCAATAGCAAGACACTGAGAAATTCTGTTTAATACAACTGAAGATAATACAAAATGTTGTATTATTAATATATTTTAATGAAATGGAAATCTCTTTCCCATTCATTAATAGACCTATGTGATCTGCTTAAGTCACACAGAAGTCTAAGTCACACGAGTTTGAGTTACATGAAGCCTGTGGTGGGAGAAGCTTGTGGAACAGGTGGAGCAGGAAGGGTGGAACAGGAAGAGATGGGCTGGCGCAGAGATGAGAGGAAGTTGGTCAAACTAGTCAGATCTGGGAGAGAGAAAGAAAGCAGGCAGCATGCTGTGAGTGAGTGAACGGCATTTTGCTTGAGCGTGCTCATTTGTGGAAAGGTCTGATAATGCGCATAGACTTCTTGTTTACTTACTATGATGTATTTCTTTGTTTCTATGATGGATTTGGCTTTCTGGTGTTTCAATAAATGTCTTGATTCTTTCTTCCATGTAGAGAGTCTGTTATATTTTGCAATTCAGAACTATGCTGACATATTTATAGCTGCTATAGGTGCTGTGAATATCACATAGGCACTATATGAAGTCTACTTGCCAAAACAAACCTAGGAACTATATAAACACAACTATAAAACACTTGCCACACAAATAAAATCAGATCTAAACAATTGGAAATATATTAACTGCTCATCCCTAGGCAGAGCCAACATAGTAAAAATGACAGTTCTACCTAAATTAATCTATTTATTCAATACCATGCCAAATTATCAAAAAATACTTTATAGAACTAAAAATAATAAGAATAAAATTCACCTGGAAGAACAAAAGTTCAAGGATATCAAGGGAATCAATGAAAAAAAAGTGAAAGAAGGTGGGCTAGCCATACCAGACCTCAAGCCATATTATAAAGCAGTAATTATCAAAAAAATCTGACTGGCTAAGAAATAGAGTAGTGGACCAGTGGAATAGATAAGGTACATGTTGAATTATAGTATATATAATATATATACTATATAATATATATACTATATGAAATATAGTATATAATAAACCCAAAGATTCAAGCTTTTGGAACAAAAATTCACTATTTCACAAAAACTGCTAGGAAAACTGGAAAACAGTATGGCAGAAACTAGGTATAGACCAACACTCACACCATATACCAAAATAACGTCAAGATGGGATTTACACATAAAGGGTAACACTGTAAGCAGAATAAGAGAGCATGGAACAATGTATCTGTTGGTAAAAATTTAGGACCAAAGAAAATATAGAAAGTATTACAAAATGTAAAATATAGAATTTTGATTATATAAAATTAAAGTTTTTGTACAAACAAAACCAAAGCAACCAAAATTATATGGAAAGCAGAAAACTGGGGGAGGGTGGGGTGGAATTTATAATAAGTGTCTCTGACAAAGGCCTTATTTCTCAAATATATAGAGAACTGAGTCATTTATAAGATACAAATCATTCCACAATTGATAAATGGTCAAAGGTCAAACTGGCAGTTTTCAGATAAGAAAATCAAAACTATCTATAGTCATATGAAAAAATATTCTAAATCACTTGATTAGAGAACTGCAAATTAAAACAACTCTGAGGTACCACCTCACACCTATCAGATTGGCTAATATGACAAAAATGGTAAATGATAAATTCTGGAGGAGATTTACATTGTTGGTGGAGCTGTGAACTGATCTTATCATTCTGTAGTCAGTAGGACCTATGCCTAAAGGGTTATCAAACAATGGATATCCTTTGATCTAACAATGCCACTGCTAGCTCTATACTCAAGGATATCCAAAAAACAAAAGAAAGGAGCCTATTTGTACAAAAATATTTATAGCAGCTCTTTTTGTGATGGTTAATAATTGGAAATCAAAAGAGAATGTTCATCAGTTGGGGAATGTCTAACCAAGCTGTGGCATATGATTGTAATGGAATATTATTATGGTATAAGAAATGACATGCAGGATGATTTCAGAAAAACCTGAAAGACTTTTATGAATGCATAGTGATGATGCATGGTGAAGGGAACAGAACCAGGAAAACATAGTACACAGTACCAGCCATAGTGTTCAATTAAGAATTATGAATGACTTAGCTATTCTCAGAAATACAATGATCCAAGACAATCCCGAAGGACTAATAATGAAGCATACTATCTGCCTCCAGAGAAAGAACTGATATTGATTAAATACAGACTAAAATGTGCTATTTTTCAGTTTTTTCTTTTTTTCCCTTTAATTCATCTTCTTGAATAAAATGATTATAAAAATGTTTTACATAATTGCACATGTATAAGCTATATCTGATTGCTCACTATCTCTGGGAGGGAGGGAAGGACAGAATTTGGAACTCAAAACTTTAAATAAAAATGTTAAAAAGTTATAAAAAATGAAATATTGAATGAAGAAGAGG
Organism: Potorous gilbertii; assembly: GCA_028658325.1. Lineage (NCBI taxonomy): Eukaryota > Metazoa > Chordata > Mammalia > Diprotodontia > Potoroidae > Potorous > Potorous gilbertii. The sequence continues at coordinate 61,158,518 of CM053773.1, forward strand.
AAGAATGTGAATGCTGACCTTTGAGAGAGGAGAAAGGTCTATTTAATTTGATACTGTCTAAATTAATAATGAAAGTGATAGAGGCAAAGGATCTATTCTATTTAAAAGAAGAAAATCCAATGCTAATTTTTAAAAAATGACATTTATATGGCACTTGAAACTTTTCAAAAGCACTTTACATGTATTACCCCACTGGAGCTTCACAACATCTGGGGAAGTAAAATTTATGGGTATTCTCATCCCCGTTGTATAGCTGTGGAAACTGAGGCTCATAGATATTAAGGGATTTGTCCATGATCCTACATGGTAAGAGTCATAGGCAGTGTTTTAACTGAGGTCTTCATGATTCTTAGACCAACACTCTAGTCACTATTTCCTGCCAGTGTAAAGGCAAGAAATTTTTTTTTCAGTGAAAATTATGATTTCAATCATGCTCTGGAAAGAGAATGGAGCTTTTATTTTCTGAGTCCAATTGTTCTGAAAATACATCTTAAAAAAAAAATCAAGCCTTTTCCTCAGATATTTGGGTTGATATGTTTCTTCCCTGTCTGCTTATGTTTATTTATAAGAATAAAGACTTGACAAGAGGAACTACATGTTTCTGAGGTCATTGGGTCGATTTTAAGAGGAGAATGAATGCTTTATGCTATATGTAAGTGGGGGTGATTATGCTGACTTGTTCAAAAAGCTCCAGGGGAGGAAGAGAAAGATTGTGCTGAGATGGATGTATAAAAGGTTGAAGGTCATTTGGAAATGCAAGAGAGCAGGCGCTGGGATCTGGCAGAATCAATAAGAAAAAATTCTGTCAGCACAGGAGCAAAGCGCTGAGTGAGTAAGGCTCTGAAATGGAGAACTAACTTACAGTGAATTTCTAGAATTCACTCCCCAATGACTTTTTTTTTAAATTAAAGACAGAAAGAAACTAGGGAAGAGGAAGCCACTCATGTTCCTTAGATGAGAGGAAGGCCTTGTCACAGAAGGTTCTTAAGGGGATTTTGTAGTGGTTTTCAAGGTTGTTCTCTTTCTTCTTCTAGGTCAACTGCATTAGCTCCAAGGTAAAGGGAGATCCTTCATTTTCTTTAAAGGTCAAACACTAACTTATTGAAGAGATATAAAGCAATCCTATCTTTGCAGCTCTCTCTCATTGATTTCGTTGGCAGGGATTTTGTTTTGTTTTGTGTTTTTTTAACATCTTTTCGTATCACAGGGCCTGGAACATAGTAGGTGCTTAATAAATATTGATTAGATTATGTAGTTATACATATAGGTATATACATTTAATATATGTATAGTTACTATATCTTTATACATGCATGCATACATATATGTACATATACACATATGTGATGTACATATATATATCATAGAGTTTCACAGTTGACAAAGATCTCAGTATTTATCTGATCAAATCCCTCTGCCTTCAAACAGGTAACAAGGACAGAGAGTTATTTAGTCTTCAGAAAGAGAAATACTGCAATCTTTCTCAGGAGCCAAACTATATTTTTTCAAATCTCATTAGGAGTATGTGTGTGTGGTTATGATTCATTCATTCTAAATGTTTATTAGCTATTTATTAAAGATAGTATACTAGAATAGGAGACAGAGAGAACTTTTCATCTAGTTTGGAAATATAACAAGAGTACAGACAGCAAAATAGACTAGATTACACATCAGGGGCATTGGAGAGATGCAGAACAAAGTACACTGTGAGATCTGAGGGGAAAATCTGACTAAATAATAATTCAATCCGATTTGTGTCATTTTACTTTGAGATATATTTGGGTCAGAAAATACTAGTTTTGGTATGAATCATTTAACAATCATTTTTTGAACACCTGCTATGTACAGAATATTGTTCTAGGCTTTGGATATCAGACTAAATAGCCATTTTATGAAAACTGTATTTAGCAATCATCAACCAGCAATCAATCAGCAAGCATTTATTAAATGCCTATTGTGTGCCAGATACTATGTGAGACACTAGAGATAAAATGACAAAAAATGGAGTTGTCCCTATCCTCAATGAACGTAAGGCTAAGACGAGAAGGCTTCTTAGGGACCATTTTTTCCCTTCCCAACATTTTACATGTAAGGAATGTTAGACTGATGGAAGGACCATACAGTTTATCAGGGGATACAATGCATACATATATAAGTATACACACACATATGTATACAAACACAATAAATATGTGGGAATTTTGGGAAGGAGGGCACCACCAGCTAGGGCAGGTCAGGGAAGCTTCATTTACAAGGTGGTTCATTATCTGAGATCACTTGAACAGACATTTACTGAGTACCTACTATGTGCCTAGTACCATTATAGTCCCTATGAAAGATACAGACATACAAGAGAAGGTCTCCAACTTCCAGATCAATCTATTTTGGGGACGTAAAACTAAGGCATATGAAACAATTGATAAACTATGAAAGGTATGATTAAGAATTAAATTGTGAGATGGAAGCAAGTCCTGGAGGAGTTTTGATAAGGGGAAGTTGAGGGCGGCCTTCAGTAATCAGACAAGGCTTCATGGAGGAAGTCAAATTTGAAAGATGAAATGTATTTGAAGAGGAAGAGGGATGGGCATTCCAGGTGAGAAGAAAAACACAAATGGACTATGGATGTAAGAATAAGTATGCCTTCATCATGGATAATGAGGAGACTGGCCTCACTGAAGTAGAATTACTGTCGTTATTTTCTGAGAAGTAAGAAATAGTTGATTTAATTGTCATCACTATAGAGATGATTCTCAGATCTATGTATTCAGCCCTAGTCTCTCTCCTGACCTCCAACCCTACAATCGACAACTGACTATTGGACAACTCCAAATGGAAGTACTATAGGCATTTAAACTCAACAAGTCCAAGACTGAACTTATCTTTCCCCCAAAATACTCACACCTCTTCTCTATTTCAGTCAGGGGTATCCCCATCCTTCTAGGCACCCAACTTGGTACCATCCTCAACCCCTACTCTCATTCACCTCATATAACTCTTGAGTGGCCAGATTTTGTCATTTCTATCTCCACAAAATTTCTATCATGTGATCCCTAAGTTCCCTTCACAAAACCATCACTGACTCAGGACTTATCACCTGTATCCTGGATTATTTTAATAGCCTCTTAATGGGTCTCCTTGTTTCAAGTCTCTTCCTCTTCAATCATTTTTCAACTAGATGCCAAACTGATTCCCTAAAGCATAAGCCTGACCTGTCACTCCTCTACCAGTAAACTCCCTATCTAATGGCTCCCCATTGCCTCCAGAACACAAAGGGAGCTGCCTTGTTTGGCTTTTAAAGTCCTTCACAACCTGGCCCCTTTGTGTAAATGATGATTGGTTAGTGACTTGGTTAGTTAAAACAAGGCTGAAAAGTTTAAATGGGGGCAGGCAGATTTGTTTAGACTTGATTTGAGGTAGTAGATGACAGTGAAATAATATTAGGCCAGGAATATGAGATTCTTTGAGCCTCAGTTCCTTATCTGGCAGGACTGGTGGGAGAATCAAGTGATCTAATTTAGATATATTAGATATAGGTTAGAGATCATGTGCACACAATATACAATATTTATATGCACATATAAATATTATACACATATATGCATGCATATACACATGCATGCACATATACATATATACACATGTATACATGCATACACACACATATATACATATGTATGTGTGTATGTGTGTATATATATATGTATGTATATATATATATATATATATATATATATATATATATATATATATATATATATATATATATATGTATGTATATACTCACATATATAGTATTTTCCAAACCTTAAATGGCTATAAAAATATCAGGGGGGAAAGAAAGGGACTCAGTTTCTTGGCCAAGTTCTTCTACTTAACTAGCTTTGTCTTAACTTCTCCAAGTCTTATTTTCTTCATCTATTAAACAAAGAGGATTATATTCATGTGACCTAAATACAGATCCAATATAAGACTTTGAACAGAGGAGTATATGATTGAAGTCATGTTTAAGGAACATTGGTCTAGCAGCGGTTGTCAAGATGGTCAGGAATTGAATTCACCAAACATTTTTTGTGTTTCCTATGTTTGAGGCACTGCAGTCCTAAAGCTAAGGCACAATCTCTGCTCTCTAGCAGATTTTTGTTGTGTGGTTTTGTCTTCATGACCCTATTTGGGGTTTTCTTGGAATAGTTTGTCATTTCCTTCTCCAGATCACTTTACTGATGAGGAAACTCAGACAAACGGAGTTAAATTACTTGCCCAGGCCCACACAACTAGAACACTTCCCAGTGTCTAAGGTCATATTTGAACTCAGGTCTTCCGGACTCCAGGCCCAGCACTCTATCCACTGCTGCACCTCCTAACTGCAGATTCCAGCAAACAAGGGAGGATAGATTAAGAATGAATAAAAAGGACTGACAATATATGCTCCTAGAAATGTAAAGATAAATATCACTCTTTAGCAGAGGGGGTATCTCAGAATCTCCAGTTCCCTGAACTGGAAAAAACCACAGGGACTTTCTAGTTCAACTTTTACTTGACCAAAAATTCCTCCCAAAACATTCCCAAGAAGTCATCCAGGCTAAACCTCCAGGGAGGGAAAGCCAAGTACTTCCCAAGGCAACATATTCTGGGTTTGGGTAGCTCTAATTGTTGGGAAGTTTTTCCTTACATCAAACCAAACCCTATTTCCTTCCAATTTCCTTTCAGATCTGTGAGGATGGGGCATCCAAGTGAAACCTTGAAGTAAGGGAGGATTTCAACAGGAAAGTATGGGTGGGCTGACCATAGCAAGGAGAGAGGACAGCAAGAGCAAAGAAGGCAAAAATGAGAGGAGGATGATAGTCTGATATGGGAAATTGGGCCATTTGTCTAGAGCTTTAAGCAATGGTAGGAATCAGATTGTAAAAGGCAGGAGGGGGAGGGTAGTTTTTTTAAGTTGGCAATGAGAATCATTGAGGATTTCTGAGCAAAAGGGTGACCTGTTCCAGGAGGACAGAAACTGGAGGCAGGAAGTTCTGAGAAATGTGTGGAAAGACTGTAAATTAAGCACCAGCCATTTAGAAGGGGAAGGATGTAGAGTTGAGGATACCGGTTAAGGAGTTGTTGCAGTCATGAAGAGGTATATTTTGATTGTGCTAAGAATAGAGAAAAAAGTAAAGATTAAAAAATATATTTTGAAGAAAGAATCGACTTGGTGACTGACAATATGAAAGCATTAAAGGAGGAGAAATCAAAATTATTTCTAGAAATTAGAGCCTGGGGACAGGGAAAAATAATCTTGCCTCTGTAAGAAAAGTCAGGTTTCAGGAGAGAAAGATTTCATTTTGGAGACTGTGTGATATACTGGAAAGAACACGATCCAGTAATCAGAGGACTTGAATTCTAGACCTTATTCGGTGTTATCTGTGATCTTGGTCAAGTCATTTAAATTAATCTGAGACTCAATTTCTTTATTAATCATATAAGAAGGTTAGACTAATCAATGTCAAAATTCCTTTCCCAACTGATGGTCTGAGTTTGGAGGGACTCCAGGTCATACAACTTGAAATGTCTTTTGGGTGGGTAAAGAGGTGACAAACAGGGCAGGACCAGAGATACGGACTTTGGAGATGACATCCTACTAAATAGACAAATTTCCTACGTAGGACAGCTGTTATGCAACCTGTAGTAATACTAAAGGGTCTAAAGATAAGAAGTACAATTAGCAAACCATAGGTATGAATATTATGTCTAAAACATATACAGGACATTTGCATGATGAATTATAAAAAAATGTTTGTTCTGAGTACAATGGCAGTATCTGTGAGTTGCATATTAAGAGCTCTACCCTTTTGTTTAATACATTGCATATGAGGAATCACTCCCTTAAAGAAGGCTGAAGAAATTATTCAACGGAAGTTGTTCTCAAAGGTAATGGCATAGATTCAGTTACCTTTCAAGGTTCCTTCTAGTCCAATAGCTCACATATATATAGCTTTAAAGGTTGCAAAGCACTTTACTTAAACTATCCTATTTGGTCCTTACCAGAACTCTGTAAGCTAGCTAGGTGGCACAGGAAATAGCGCATACGCCCTGGAGTCAGGAAGAGCTGAGTTCAAATTTGACCTCAGACACTTACTAGCTGTGTGATCCTGGGCAGGTCCTTTAACCTCTGTCTGCTTTGGCTTTATCATTTGTAAAAGGGGGTATAATAGCACCTCCTATCCTAATTGCTGTGAAGATCAACTGAGATAATTATTGTGGTGCACTTAGCACAGTACTGGGCACATAGTACCGACTATGTAAATGTTAGCTATTATTGTTTTTCTCATTTTACAGATGAGAAGCAAAAAGGGAAAGCAACTTGCCCAGGGTCACACAGATTATTAAGTGACTAATGTATACAATCCGATGATTCTATATTTATTGCTTAAGAATACAGAGGAAAAACGAATGGCTTTTTTCCTTTTGGAATGTGGAGAGATTTTGAAATGAACCAATGGAAATAAAGTAATTAGTGTCTTTGAGAAAGCTGGGTGAAAATGATCTCTGTTACTAAGTTAAAGGTTGAAGTTGGAAAAAGGAAATAAAAATTTACTGAATTAAGTCAAGATGAAATTCTGTTATGAATAAAGAGGATGGGTTATTCAGGAGTGTGCAGAAACTGAGCTCTGGAAACATAATTAGATTCCTTTGTGGAAGAGGATTGGGGGCAGGGTGAATTTTGAAAGAAAAAAGAGGAAATCAGAAATAAAGGAAATAAAAAAATAGAAGCCAGATGAGCCATTTCCTGTCCTTAGCAGTTCTTACTTTTGTCTGGTCGTTGATACTATATTCTTCTTGGAAAGTTACAATTCTCCCTCATGTTTTTCTTTCCATAAGCATGATAGCAATGGCTGGATATTGTTCTCTGTTTTTCCTTGTACATAAATTATCCTGACCTCAGCCAAACAAATATGGCATCAGTCACTTCAAAGGTTCTAGAAACCATTCACCCTTGACTGTGACCTTACAGGAGACTTTAGTGACACTAATCTGGTGGGTCTCAAATCCAGCTTCCCAGATAAGGAATACAGCTCAAATCCTGTTGCAATTAATTACAAGTTTAAGTGTTTTGGTTATATTGGAATTTCATTGTATTAAAAATATGGGTCATTAAGCTGGACTTGAAATTCTGTGCTAGTGGTATTTAAGAATCCTGCCAGGGTAAAGCATTTCAGTATGCAGGACATCATTTTTGTGGAGACACCTGTGCTTTTGCATCTGTTTCAAAAGTTTTGCTCTCTGTTCGTTGTTACTTAGTCATTTTCAGTGGCATCTGATTCTGTGACTTCATTTGGGATTTTCTTGGAAAAGATTCTGAAGTGGTTTGCCATTTCCTTCTCCAGATCATTTTACAGTTGAAGAAACTGAGGCAGAGTGAAGTGACTTGGCCAGGGTCACACAGTCATTAAGTGTCTGAGGCCAGATTTCAATTCAGGTAAATGAGTCTTCCTGACTCCAGGTCTAGCAGTCTATCCACTGTACTACCTACAAGCCCACATTTGTGTAGCTTTACATAAGTTCTTTCCTCTTTATGTGTTACCTGGTGCTGCCCCTATACTTTGTTATGAGCCACTTATTTAAAGGCTTTAGGTTCTCTACTGAAAGCCTCAGTTTCCTCATCTATAAAATGGGCGTCTCCTACTTCACAGGGCTGTTGTGTGTCTCAAATGAGATGATATATATGTAAAGTCAAAAGTTTTATATAACTGCTACCTATTGTTATTATTCAATAAATTCTTTTATTAAATTCAGTTCACTGAGCCCTTATTGAACTCTTAATACGTGTCAGGTACTGTTAACAGTCACTGGGGATATAAAGAAAAAGAAACAGTGACCCAAATGGCCAAAAAGGTCAAATATTGAGTTTACTGGAGTGAGGTCATGAAAATAAAAGAGGAAAAGGCAATCCACCCTTATACTAAGTCTCCTGGTCAAAATGTACTTCTATTTTAAAATGAAAAATGCAAAGGTTAAAGGGGTGGGGTGGCCACACATTACTTTTTCTAGAACAGGAAGGTGGTTCATGTAGAAATGCATCTCGGAATTTTTTAACAATTCTTTTTAACAGACTCATAAGGTCTGCTGCCGCTGCCCTTGGATAGGAGGTGTTCAGTCCTCTCCACACAGACAATGAGATATGACACATAGCCTTCAAACAGAGGAAGCTTGAGGGGAGAGAGGAAAAAGAGCTCTCTTATGAACAAAAGACCACCTCCTTTTCTAGGTAGCTCAGCAAGTGACTGGACTCAGGCAAGTGAAGGTCATTTCATGTTCATTCCATAGACAGAATGGTCTCACATCATCATTCTTCACAAAATGATCTTCCAGCTAAGTGGAGATAAATATTGTTTTCTGTTTGAGTTAGATGCTATTAATGGAGTACAAGGGTGGGGTTCATTTTCTCTTTGGATCTCCTACATCTAGCATAATTTTGCCTTTCTTTGTATCATTGGCACTTAGCAGAGTACTTAGAACTTAGTAGATGCTTAATAAATGTCTGTTGATTTGCCTTGCCTGGCAGATCTAGCAGGAGCTTAATAAGTATTTGTTAATGGAATAATTCAACATGCATTCCATTTTACAAAAATATACCACGAAAACTACTAGTTCTGGTCAAGAGATACCATTGTAGTATGTGAAAAATGGACCCCATATCTCAAAAGGTTCTAACTTTTTCAGGAGAGATTATCATCTCAAATTCCTCTGATTCCTCATTGATTGGTATAATAGCAAGGATGCTGCCATACACGGGAGGGCCTCCTGTACAGACTCTTAGATCTGCTTTTCTAAAAGGGAAGCAACTTTTGAAGGTTCAATAATCACTTTAATCAATCACATTTGTCATTCACTTAGTTCAGGGGAAAAAGTCAGCCCCCTGAACTTCAGAGAAAATACAGACAGAGAAATAAAGACCAACAGACAGGTCTTCCAACAGCCTGACCATAAGCAATACCTACATCAGAGATCAACACAGCGATTGAATTGTCTGACCATATATACATAGTTACAGAGAGAGAAGTACCAACACCTGGGTTTTCAAAGGGAGCAGGGTGCTCCTTAGTGTCTACCCAGTCTCATCAGTTCAAACCAACGCTTCCGATGAGAAAGCCCCAAAGTAAAACCTCAATTCAGAGTATTTATATTAATGGGCGGGGAAGATCTTTAACTCTCATTAACATAATTAACATTATGATTGATAAATAATCCCCTTCATTGGGAATGAAATTAAAAATCATCTGCAAATAAAAATGAGAAATAAAAAAGTTTCTTAAAACAAAAAAAGTAACCAGTCAAAATCATTCTTAGGAATGACTTTTGGATTATTTAAGAAGTTACCTCTGATACTGATTCCAAACTTCTTTCATTTATTTGCACAAAACAGCATAAAGTGTGAAAGATTTGTATTTGGAGTGTGTTGGTAAATATTTAACAACCAGCTTTCTGAGGGAAAAAAGGAACTCATTATACACTTTAAAGTTTAATCTGCGTTATTAATATTTTCTCGATCATTTTTTAAAAGTCTAGATAGTCAACAAAGCAATAAGTCAAAAGCAATTGTCAGCTTCTTAAGCTTCAATGCTCACATTGAAATTTTTACAATCAGCTCTCACAAGTTGGTTTGAGCTGGCTCTAATATTCCCTTCAATCCGTCACAGAAAAGGAAAGATGGAAGAGGCACCTAAAAATCACAGTTTCAGAAGAAAAAGTATGCATTAAGTAATCTTTTTGCAGTGGAATGCTATATGTACAGTAAGAAGTAAAAATGTATGCCTCCTATTAATGAATGTCTTTTGACTTTTATGAGCAATTGCACATTACCATGAAGAATACAAGTAATTCTCAAACAACTTAAGCAAATAAGGCCCCTGTAAAACACAGTCATTCCCCTTTAATGGTAGACCATAAAAGCTACTAAAATGAATGATGTGGCTCATGAAACAGAAATGAGAGCTCTGGTTACAAACAGACAAACAAACATTATTTGATGACAGTAAGCACCTACTCCTGGAAGAAAATACTACTATTTATTTGTCTTTCTACAGAGCTTTAAGATCTACTCTGAGAGCTCTTCTCACAGAAACTCCACGAGGTAATGTAAGTATGTTTATTCTCATTTTATAGATGAGGAACTTGATGTTCTAAACAGTTAAATGACTTTCCCATCATCATCCAACCAGTAAAAGTTAATCAAATTTGTCAATCAAGAACTTGTTAAGAGGCTTCTAAGTGCCAGGCATTGTACTACAAAGACAAAAACAAAGCAGTCTCTGCCCTCAAGAAGCTTATATCCTAATAGGGAGACCACATGTACATATATAGGTACATATAAGACATAAATACATCTGATTTAAAATAGCTTTGGAAGGGAAGGCACAAGAAGATGGGAAAAGGGGAAAAAGGAAAAGTGTTTTCCAGAAGGTAGTACTTGAGCTAATCTTGAAGGAATAGGACGATTTCAGGAGGAGGAGATGAGGAGGGAGACATTCCAGGCAGGAAGTGCAAGAAGTGCAAAAATCACATAGATAGGAGAAAAAGAGTCATATGTGAGTAACAAAAGCAAGTAGGCTGAACTGGAGAGAACAGAGAGGAGCAGCAGAAAGGAATTTTTGTTGTCCAGTTGTTTCTTGATTATATCCTACTCTTCGTGACACTCTTTGGGGTTTCCATGGGAAAGGCACTACAGTGTTTGCCATTTCCTTCTCCAGCCCATTTTACAGGTGAGAAACTGAAGCAAACAGGGTGATGTGACTTGCCCAGGGTCATACAACTAGTAAGTGTCTGAGGCCAGATTTGAATTAGGGAAGATGAGTCTTTCTGACTCCAGACGTAGCACTCTATCCACTGCACCATTTTTTTAGAAAGGAAAATATTTATAAAATTTAAAGTATTCTATCAATATAATTGGTAGATTACTATCAATTACTATTAGTATTACTATTGATTGATTGATTGATTCTCATCAATGGACTACCAGTATGATCTACAATTACCATTTGCTGTTGCTCTAATCTTCCATTCCATTTCATTCAAGAAACAGATTTAAGCATATGCTACCATATATGGGAGAGCTGGAAAATGCTAAGAAAAGGAGTCTTACACTTACAGGGCTTGTAGTCTAGTCAGGAAGGGGTGACTCACAGACAATAGAGTTATCTCAACTTCAATACTACAATGGTTTCATTATCTCCTTCATGTGGGTTCTGCTTTCAATGACTCAGATCTTAGCCCATCCACACCTTCCCACCCTGAGTGATTCTTTCTCCCTTTCCCCCTGTAAATCCTCCATAAGGGATCTCTCCAAAATGCTAGACTTTCCTCTAAATCTTTTAATGCTCTATGAGCGCCAGCTGATATTCACAGACAAACCATCTCTCATCCTTTACTCATTCAACATACCATTCCATTTTCAACCATACATTTCCTGAATTATATATTTTATGCCAAGAGACACTGTGATAGACTAGATTGAACACTAATCTCAAAATTGGAGAAGCCTAGGTTCAAATCTCCTCTATTTCATTTATTCTCTTGGCCCGGACAAGCCACTTAATGTCTATATATCTCAGGCAATTTCCTATCAATAGTAACTATTGCTTTTTCCCTCTCAGGTTGATTTAGTTATTTTTCCTTTGGCTTATTGAAAGAGCTATCCCCTGACAATTTCTTAAACAGGCCTATTCATTGAACGAGTGTTATCTCATAAGTTAGTGTTACTCACTTATAAGACTGTTACTCTCATAAGTGAGTACCTGAACAGGCCTTGACCTAAAGGGGCCAAGGTCTCCCATTGCATCCTGAGCCCTCTCCAATAATACGGATGAATATTTGGTCACTGGATCCAGATGGTTCAGGAAGAGAAAGTAAGTCTGGTGACCTTGTACAGCCCTCCCTCACTCAAAACAAAGTCAAGTGCAAGTCACATCATCATTTCTCTGATGGCATGATCTTCTTTGCAATGAAGGATGAGCATAGCAATCTGTGAGTAGACCCAGCTGCCTGAATGGGGACTCAGCTAGCTGGATGACTCAGCTCCTCCTGTCCTGCCTGTCTTCCCCTCCCTTTCCTTCTCCTCTCCAAAGGAAGGTAAATTTGGATGGCCAGAAGATGCCCAGTTACAGAAGATACCCAGTTAACTTGAGGTTTACTGGTTAGATTTTTTATTTCTTTCTTTTTTCTTTTCCTTTTTCCTTTCCTTTCCTTTCCTTTCCTTTCCTTTCCTTTCCTTTCCTTTCCTTTCCTTTCCTTTCCTTTCCTTTCCTTTCCTTCCCTCCCTTCCCTTCCCTTCTCTTTTCCCTTCCCTTCCCTTCCTTTCCCTTCCTTTCCCTTCCCTTCCCTTCCCTTCCCTTCCCTTCCCTTTCCTTTCCTTTCCCCAAACCTTAAACCTATTGCACTCTGAAGACCATAGATTGGACAACACTAGGCCCCTGCCCAAGTCCCACTTAAGGATGGTTTTCTGGACCCTCCTGGATTAAGAGTGATTACCAGTAGTAATTGTTTCTGTTTCTCTCCCATCTTCATTTACTTACTTTTTCTTTGGCTCATTAAAGGGGCCATCCCCTTACTACTTCTTAAATAGGCCTATTCCCCAAATGAGTGTTATCTCATCTTAAGTGAGTACCTGAACAGAACTTGGCCTAAAGGGGCCAAGGTCTCCCATTGCATCCTGGGCCATTTCCAGTCATCCTGATGAATGTTTGGTCATGGGATCCAGATGGCTTAGGAGGACAAGTGAGGCTGGTGACCTTCACAGCTCTCCATCACTCAAAACAAAGTCAAGTGCAAGTCATTTCATCATTTCTCTGATGACATGGTCTTCTTTGGCAACCAAGGACAAACACAGCAACTGAAGAAGAAAATGGCAAACCATTCCAGTATCATATGAATTACAAAGAGTAGGACATGACTGCATGACTGGACAACAACAAAACCCCTAGGAAACTCTCTAAGACTGTAGGCTTCAGAGATAATGCCAGCCTGCATTGACAGAAGGAGTTTTCTCAAACCCCTTTCTACCTTTCCAGTCTTCTTGCACTTTTCTTCCTTTACCATGGTCTATGATTCAGGCACACAAGTCTTGCTGTTGCTTGCAAAAGACACTCCATCTCCTGACTCCATCCCTCTTCACTGACTTTCCCCTATGGCTGGAATACTCTCTTTCCTAACCTCTGACTCCTGACTTCTCTGGCTTCCTTTAAGACCCAGATCAAATCCTGCCTTCTGCAGGAAGCCTTTTCCTAGTGGTTCCCATCCCAAACCCAACACTTTCCTTCTGATATCACCTTTCATTTACACTGTAGATATCTTGTATGTTTATAGTTATTAATATTTTGTCTCCTGTATCATAACTGTGAGCTCACTGGGGGCAGAGACTAGACTTTTGCTTTTTTTAATCCCCTAACTCAGTGCAGTGCCTAGCACACAGCAAATGCTTATTAAGAAATGTTTATTGACTGGGAGTTTCCTATACCATTGAAATTATAAGTCCGTACTTGATACTGATAATGAGAAGATCTTTAAACAAAAATTTATCTGTGTTTGTAGCTAGTAATGAAATCTCTGTAGGATGCAAATACATGCATGGGAGATGCTCTTAATTCAAATGTGTTTTCTCATCTCTACAAAGACCTCATGGGACTTATGTGCTAACAAAGGCCATGCTTGATGAGAATGTAAGAAGAGAGGCAAGCTTTCAGACACAATTATCAACAATCAATCTCATCTTCACAGTTATACAATTGGCTAAAAAGTATGGAAAATGCCAGTATTTTGTGCTATTATGGAGTGAATGCTACTTTAAAGGGTCTCCTCCTACTGCTGCCTATAATATATATATATATATATATATATATATATATAAATATATATGTATATCCACACACATAATGTATATGTATATATTATATATATATATGAATATGATAAATGTATTCAAGAGAAACAAAGCTCTTTATGGGGCCTGGAAAGGGTCATTTTACTAAGTTAAGAAATATTGTCATCAGTCATGTTAAACTTGTTTAAATTCTTTACTTACTGGGTGGGACAGGAATAAACTAAGTTAGAGTTACTGTCTTTGTTTTTCATTTCTACTTAAATCAAATGTTCTCCAAAGAAAATTGAATCACATTTGTTATAATGTGCAAAACATATCAGAATAGGTAGGAATGAAGGAAATATTGCAAGGAAAGAAAATTGACAGGGCATGCACCCCTGATTATTGCCAGAGGGAGAGAAATGGGCTATGCAAAAGTAATTCCACAAGAATAGGGTACTACACACACACACACACACACACACATATGCAAATAGATACTTAGATCTATGTATAGTTTATCCATTACTTCAAGGATGTGTGATCTCAACATTGCTTATTAATTCCACCAGCACAGATCCCAACCAGTAAGCAGAACTATAAAGGTGATAAATACAATGTCTACAGCAATACAAATGGAAAGAACTCCATCATGGAAATGATGGAGACTAAATACTGCAAAATCAAAATGTCCAAACCATCACCAATAGCTATAGACCTCTAGCTCTTCGCCTTTGGGTGGTTAAATTCCACGAGAAGGCTGGCTACAGTTGGTGCCTCTGCTTTGTTGTTCTCTCTCTTCTTAACCCTCATCATCTCCTCTCTCCAAAGTTACCAATGAACTCTTAATTGACAAATCCAGTGACCTTTTCTCAAAGCCTATCCTCTTTGACCTCTCTGTAGTCTTTGACACTATAAATCACCCTCTTCTTGATACTCTCGCTAGGTTTCTAAGACTGCGGATTCACCTTCTTACTGACTGACCTCTCCTCCATCTCTTTTACAGTATCTTCCTCCAGGTCCTGCTTCAGTCCTAAAACCTCTTCTCTTTCCCCTCTTTACTGTTTAGCTCAGTGAACCCATCAATGCCCATATATTCAATTATCATCTCTATGCAGATGACTCTGAGGTCTATTTGTCTAAGCCTAGCCTTTCTGCTGACCTCCAGTCCCACATCTTCAGTTAACTTCTGTACATTTTGAACTAGATGTCCTATAGATATCTTAAGCTTAAGTTGTCCAAAATGTCTGGCTGTCACTAATGCCTAGAACTCTTTCTCTTTTCATCAAAAACCTCCTGACTTCCTTCAAGTCTCAGCTAAATTCTCACCTTTAAGAAATCTTTAATCACAGTGAATCCCCTCCATGGTCATCTCTGATTTATCCTCTACATAGCTGGTTTATACAATATTGTTTTTGTATTGTCTCCCCCTTTACACTATGAACTCTTTGAAAGCAGGGATCACATTTTACCTTTCTTTGTATTCCCATAGTAGATGTTTAATAAATACTTGTTGTTTTGATTTGACTTGAGATATTAGAATGTATCGCCCTTTCTTCTCCACAGGGGTTGAGGGCAATGAATAATAAATATTACAAATAATGTTAGACTTTTTCAATATATTAACTGGTTTTGATTAACTTTTTTTATTCTCTGTTTTATTTTTTACTTTTTTAGATAGATAATTTTTTATTAATTTTATTAACTTTTTAATTTTTTATTAATTAATTTTTTATTAATTTTATTTATTTTCAGTGTTCTGCAATCACTACCATATAACTTAGATTTTTTCCTCTTCTTCCCCCCTCCCTCCCCAAGACAGCATACAATTTTAAATAGGTTCTACACATATTCCTATTAAATACATATTCACTATAATCATGGTATGTAGGAGAATTAAAATGAATAGGAGAAATCATAAAACAAGCCAAAACATAATACAAAAGAAAATGATCTGCTATATTCTGCGATTGAATTCCATAGTTCTTTCCCTGGGTGTGGAAGGCATTTTGCCTTAAAAGACCATTGGGAATTTTTTTAAGTCTTTGCCTTGCAATGAAGTTCCAAGCCTACCAGAAAAATCTCTTGCACGCTGTGGTCGTTGGTATGTACAAAGTTCTCCTGGTTCTGCTCCTTTCACTCAACATCAGTTCACATAAGTCTTTCCAGGTTTCTCTGAAGTCTTCTTGTTCATCCTTTCTTATAGTACAATAGTATTCTATCACATTCATATATCGTAATTTATTCAGCCATTTGATGGGTATCCCCCTTGATTTCCAGTTTTTGGCCACCACAAAGAGAACTGCTGTAAATATTTGTGTACATGTGGGACCCTTTCCCATTTTTATGATCTCTTGGGGATACAGTCCTACAAGCGATATTGCTAGGTCAAAGGGTATGCATATCTTTGTAGCCCTTTGGGTATAGTTCCAAATTGCTCTCCAGAATGGTTGGATCAGCTCACAGCTCCACCAACAATGAATTAGTGTTCCAACTCTCCCATCTCCTCTCCAACATTTATCATCTTCCTGTTCTGTCATGTTAGCCAATCTGATAGGTGTGATGTGATACCTCAGAGTTGTTTTAATTTGCATCTCTCTAATTGATAGTGATTTAGAGCATTTTTTCACATGACTATAGATATCTTTAATTTCTTCCTCTGAAAACTGCCTGTTCATATCCTTTGACCATTTATCAATTGAGGAATTATTCTCTGTTTTAATCTTTGTTATAAGGGATAGCTCTCTGAGAGGGGGGAGGGTATATTAGGGAGATGTTGGTGATGTAAAAACAAAAGATGTCAATAAAATTCTTTGAAAAAAACAAATATTACAACTTGTTCATGATTTTGCTTCATAACAGCACAATATTTGGCACACTTGTTGTTCAGTCACTTTTTAGTCATGTTCAATCAACTCTTTGTGGCTCCATTTGGGGTTTTCTTGGCAAAGATACTGGAGAGGTTTGTCATTTCCTTTTCCAGCTCACTTTACAAATGAGGAAACTGAGGTAAACAGGCTTAAGTGACTTGTCCAGGTCACACAGATAGATTTGAACTCAGGAATATAAATCTTCCGACTCGAAATTCAGCACTCTATCTACTGTAACACCTCACTGCCTCATCTGCCACATAGTAAGGGCTCAATAAATAAATGCTTCCTGCTTTATTGCTAACAGACAATCATCACAAATTGTAGTTCAGGGGGGAAATGTTATCAGCGTATGCCAAACATCTAATGATGAAGCTCTGAAAGCTTTGCTTGGCTAGTCCTTTTATTGACAGACATAGTCACATGACCCACCCAATGCATTTCATTCAATAAGCATTGATCTTCTTACAAAATCATACATTCTCCTACCCCTTTTCCCTTTTCAAGCACTTTCAGGTCCATTCTCTTTCACCTTGCTTCCTTATGGAGTAGGTGGTATAAGCATCAGTCCCATTTTATATGCCAGGAAATAGATATAAGGGGTCAAGTAACTTAACTGAAACCACATAGCTAGTTGGCAGTAGAGACTGCATTTGGTCCAAGTCTCCAGATTTCTAGTCTTATTCTCCTTCCACTGTTTTATGTGATGAAATGTCCATGCATAGAGGAGGTTTGGAAGGGAAAAAATGTAGACCCAGCAGTCCTTACTACATGAAACACATGTGAAGTCTATCCTTTGATGATTGGCTGTAGATCCTTTCGCAGAGGTCCTAGACTCATGACTGGCCAATGGCTTGTGCTCAAAAAGAGCTACTCCACCCATGGTCACACACATAGAAATCAGCGGCATGCAAAATTGGGACTTTTGGCTACAGCTGCTTTCCAGTCATCCCATGATTCCTTGTTGCTTGTGGCTGCTCTTCAATGAATCCTTAAAGTGTTTCTTGTGCTGTGCTGTTTATGATTGCTCCCCTTCATCTCATTCTGCACCAGCTGTTTGTGCATCTTGAATGCAATGGAATATTAAATTCCTCTTTACTAGAGGCAGCCCATCATTCTAGCCTGTCGAGACCTTTTTGAATTTGAACTCTCTCATCTTCTATGTTATTACAGCTCCCAGCTTTGTGTCAACCCCAGATTGGTAAGTATGCTATTGTTTCTTGGAGGCAGGTAGGTAGTAGAGGGCATAGAATTCTGGATTTAGAATTAGGAAGACCTTCACTACTTCATAGTGAAGCAGATCATTTCACCATTCTGTGACTCATCTGTAAAACAAGTTCAATGGCCTCCCTTCCAGCAAGGAATCTATAATCACATGGTCCTGTATTGAATAGCACAAGTCAAGGATACATCCCTAGGATACTCCACTGGAGACTTCTCTTCAAATTGACATGACTTTATTAATCACCTGTCTTCCAGCTAGTTATTCAACCAGTTCTAAATCCATCTAATGATGTAATTTTATAACCTACATCTTTTTTTCCCCACAAAGATGTTATATGAAGCTTTGTCAAATACCTAATGGAGATTCATATATTCCATGTATATCACTGAGGTTGCTAGGTGACACAGTGGATAGAGCACCAGGCCTGGAGCCAGGAAAACCTGAGTTCAAATCCAGTCTCAGACACTTAGTAGCTGTGTCACCCTAGACAAGTCATTTAAACACTCAATTTTTTCATCTGCAAAATGAGTTGGAGAAGGAAATGGCAAACCACTCCAGTATACTTTCCAAGAAAACCCCAAAGAATCTGACATGACTGAAAATGACTGAATTGAAATGCAGGTTCTCAAAGACTACTGTCCTTGCTCAGTGAGTCTGGTATCCTTGTCAAGAGAGGAAATGAGGGAAGTTTGATAAGATTTTGTTTTGTTGTTGGTTTACAGCGATCATTCATCTTTTCCTTTGCTAATTGTCCACAAATTGGCCTTTTGGCAACACAGTCTAGAATTTTCCTGGGATCATAATATTTAGAGCTAGAAGGAACCTTAAATATCAGTTAGTTCAAATAGTACATTTTATAGGTGAGAAGACTGAAGCCCAGAAAGGTTAATTGATTTCAAATTCATTGAATAGAGTCTGAAGAGTTTGACACTTCCTCCCTTCTGAAACTTGGGTCACTTACCCATTTCTACCTATTCAAAATTGTTCAAACTCTATCCCCTCCCCAAAATGGTTTAGCATTAAGATCAAAAGTTATGGGATCTAGAGATGGAAGAAAGCTCAAATCATCTAATATAACCTTGTCGTTTTGCAGGGGAGGAAACATAGACCCAGAGGGTTGAAATTATTTGTCCAAGGGCACATAGAGAGTAAACAGGATATTCTTTCTGTATCCTCGGATGTGGTTCATCTGGGCCTACTGACAAGCTCATTGTGGTCAGCAAATTGCTCTCTTATAAATTCCTTGCTAATCTTTTGGTCCCTGTTAGCCAATTTATACTCTATCCTGTCCAGTCTGAATATGGAGAAAATAAAAGTAAAATAGGAGTTGAATAGTTTTTCCTTTTTTCCACAATTAATTGTCATCCTTGGTCCTATTCTTTGACCTTCCTTTTGCTTTGTGTAGAATTAAAATATCACACACACACACACACACACACACACACACACACACACACACACTCCCCTACAGCATTCACAACAAGCCTTAACTCATTCTGGCCTCTAGTGACACTGGCATAGGATTGAACTACTCTTTAATATTCTCTTGCTATTTGGTCCTATTTCAATCTTTTGTAAGTCTTTAAAATTATCTGAGTTGGATGTGAAATTCCCTCTACAAGAAAATGATCTTTCAGCCTTTGCTTGAATATTCCATGGGATAGAGGAATTCATCATTTCCTTTATTCTTTTTTTACTTAGTTTTCAAGGATATCTTTTGTTTTCATATCATTTTATTTCCCATTTTATCCTTTCCCACTTCTGTGCCCCAAATTGTTGTTTAGTCATTTCAGTTCACGTCCAGCTCTTTGTGACTCCATCTTGGGATTTTCTCAGCAAAGATACTAGAATAGTTTGCCATTTCTTCCTCTAGCCTATTTTACTGATAAGGAATGGAAGCAAACAGAGTTAGATGACTTGTCCAGGGTTGTACAACTAGTAAGCGTCTGAGGCCAGGTTTGAACTCAGATAGATGAGTCTTTTTAATTCCAAGTTCAATGCTCTATCCACTGTACCACCTAGTTCTGCCTAACCTCCCTCCCCACCTCCATGCAAAGACATAAAATCTCTCTCTCTCTCTCTCTCTCTCTCTCTCTCTCTCTATATATATATATATATATATATATATATATATGTATACATATATATATATATATATTTGTGTCATATTATAGATAATATTGAATGAAAGATTCAAAATTCAAAAAGATCTTAAAAGGCTGGAATGTTTGGCCAAATCAATTAAGATGAAATATAATAGGGATCCATTTTGTCTTAAACTCATGTTAAAAAAAATCACCTTCACAAGTACAAGAAGGGGGAGGTATGATTGAACAATAGGCTGAAAAGATATAGGGGTCTTAGTAGACTATAAGCTCAATAAGGGGCAATGGTGCCTTATGACTGTCAAGAAAACAATTGTTATTAAATAGCCTATGTTGAGGCAGCTAGTTAGTGCAGTGGACGGAGCACTGGATTTCGAATGAGGAAGACCTGAATTCACATACTTATTAGCTATGCAACCCTGGATAATTCATTCAACTTCTCTTTACCTCAGTTTTCTTATCTGAAAAATGAGAGTTTCAGATTCATTGGCATTTATGATTTTATCCTTAGGACAGGACGTCGTGTCTTGCTGAGTGATTTTCTGGTCACACCACAGCTGAAATACTGTGTTCAATTCAGCCCCATTTAGGAAGAATATTAAAGTGCCAGAGAGCATCCAAAGAAGGTCCTTGATATCATGCCATGTAACTAGCAGAGGTTTAAAAAATTGAGGATGTTGAGCCCGAAAAAGAGAAGGTTCAAATAGGACAGGCAGATGTCTTCAAGTGTTTGAAGGAATGTCTTGTGAAAGAGGGATTCCATTTATTCTCGGTGGCCTCAGAAGGCAGAGCTGGGAGCCATGTGGGGACGATGCAAAGAGGCAAAGGGAGGTTTGATCCAGGAGGAAGCTATTGACAATTAGAGTTATCCAAAGGTGGCCTGGATCACCACCAGCCATATCTATTATGCAGTAGTATCATAGTGAAGGGAGAGGGAGAGTCTTCCGCTGTCCAGAACAATGCACTAAAACAACTGTGCTTTGATACTGAGAGAGAGAGGGAGAGAGAGAGAGAGAGAGAGAGAAAAGGAGGGAGAAAGAGAGAAAAAGAGAGAGAATATATGTATATGTCTGTATATGTATATATATATACATGTGTATACATATACACAAACACGCATATATGTACGTAAAATAAAGATAGAAATTCTGGTTAGGTAGATAGAAAATATTGGCCTTATCTCCTTAGTTTACCTTTTGCTCAGTCTCAAATTCATTTTCAGCTAAACCATAGAGCAGGGGTTCTTAACTTAGAGACAATGAACTAGTGATATACCATGCAGAGAGAGAGAGAGAAGAGAGATGATTGACAGAGATAGAGAAATAGATGAATAGATAGACGGATTGATGGGTAGATAGATTTTAGAGAAATAGATGGATGGATAAATATATGCATAAATAAGTAATTGATGTGTGTGTGAGTATGTTTGTCCTTCGTTGCCTAAGAAGACCATGCCATCAGAGAAATAATGATATGACTTGCTCTTGTCATTGTTCTGAGTGAGGGAGGGCTGTGCAGGTCACCAGCCTCACTTCTCCTCCAGAGCCATCTGAATCCAGTGACCAGTTATTCATGAGGATGACTGGAGATGACCCAGGATGAGGCAATTGGGGTTAAGTGACTTGCCCAAGGTCACACAACTAGTGAGGGTCAAGTGTCTGAGGTGAGACTTTAACTCAGGTCCTCCTGATTCCTGCACTGGCGCTCTATCCACTGTACCACCTAGTTGTCCCTAAGTGATGGATAGGATAGACATGGATAGATAAAAATAGAGATGGAGAAATAGATGGACAGATGGATGGATTGATAGATGATTACTAGAGATAGAGAAATAAATTTCAATATTATTGGTTTTCTTTTTAATCCTATGAATTTTATATATTAAAAAAGCATTCTTCTGGGAAAGGGTCTCCACTACACTGCCAAATGGGTCCATGATACAAAATGAAGTTAAGAACCTCTATCATAGAGGATTTTGAAACCTAAATTAAATAGTTATCCGAATGTTTTATTATATACCCAGACATAATGGTTGGGAAGAAAAGATCCAACCTTAACCTAGAGGCACTCTGCCTGGTTTTTGTTAAGTGATTTGGTAGATATGACTGAAGTAGGCTATGTGAGCCTACTTCTTATCACATATAGTTCTAGTAACTATACATACCCTAAGAGACTGAAGTTGAAATAAGTTGACAAGCTCTGAAAAAGTGAGATCAAATGATAGTAGCAGGGAATCTCTGCCCAACAGAGAGTATGTGTCTAGCAGCTACCAGAATACTACTTCACTGAGACCGGTGTGGACCAGTAGAGCAACATAAACCCAATGGAGATGTTAAGACCAGCAGTGGCTAGCAGAGTCATAAGCCCAGCAAGGTAAATGCCCAGGAAAATCAATATAGTGACATCACCAGAAGATATCAGGGGTCTTTCAGTGTCAGAAGGATGAAGAGTTGTCCCTCCAGAGATATCTCCCATGTGGGGGTTTATTAATGACTCCTGTTATGTTTGCGCTCCCCTACGATAGTACATATATTCCTAAGAAAGTATGCCCTATGTGAATGGAAGGGATACATTTTTATAAATCTTTGAAAATCAGACCATTTGATCTTCTCTTATAACCCTTCGCCATGATTTCTCAAAGATTATTGGTACAGGAGCTCCTCAATCACATCTTTCTTTCCCTTTGGCTACCTTATTTGGTCCTGGATTGAGAGGTATCTGGACCTAGAGACTTGAACTTACTGAAAACGTCTCTGTGTCACTCTCTTTCAGTCTTCTCCTTTGTGTTTCCTCAAATCACATCATGGCCATCTTCTACATCTACTTATTGGTCACTTCTAATGAGATTTAGAGACTTTATCTAGTTGGTTCAGTTCTGATAATCAGACCCTACCCTACATATACTATCCTAGCAGAACCTAATCTTTAACACTCTGAAGGAATGGTAAGTGGTGGTAGATTTTTTGTTTTAAATTTTGGAAGGAGGGAGTATAGTGTAGTGGATAGAGTGCTAGACTTGGCATTTGACTTCAAATCTTACTTCTGCTACCTACTAGCTCTTGTCATTGTTCATCCTTCGTTTTTGAAGAAGATAAATGGCATCATTTTGATGTCTTGACTCGAGTGAATTACAAAGTTGTCAGTCTCTCTCTCTCTCTCAGTGTCGTTGAAGTCCAATGTAGGACAAAAGTCAGGATGACTAGCCACATTACTCTGGGCAAGTCACCTATTTTCCCTAAGATTCAGTT
Source organism: Potorous gilbertii (assembly GCA_028658325.1). Lineage (NCBI taxonomy): Eukaryota > Metazoa > Chordata > Mammalia > Diprotodontia > Potoroidae > Potorous > Potorous gilbertii. The sequence goes on from CM053773.1 coordinate 61,181,800, forward strand.
ACCTCTTCTGTGTAATAGGGCTAGAGACTTATGTCAGAATGTATGCAAAACATTCTGTACATTTTAAAATGATATAAAAAGTAGGCATTTTTATGTAATCATCAAACTGTCACTTTTTTAAAAACCATTTATATATGATCAATGTTAGTCATCCATGAAGTCATCATGGTGCTCATCCTTTGCGAAAGAAGATCATGCCATCAGAGAGATAATGACATGACTTGCACTTGACTTTGTTCTGAGTGAGGGAGGGCTGTGCAGGTCACCAGCCTCACTTCTCCTCCTGACCCATCAGGATCCAGTGACCTGATATTCCTCAGGATAACTGGAGATGGCCCAGGAATCACATCAAGACAGAAAGCATCTTGACCAACATCCAATTAAACTTTTTGGCTAGAAAATTCACTGCATAGTTTGAAATATTTGAAATTAATAATCTGATGAAAGTTTCATTGGGCAGTTCAGTTCTACCATTAAGAAACTCTTGGCCATGCCAAAAGGGTTCAATACATTCCTTCTCAAGACGCTTAGGTAAGTCAAGTTTTCTATCTATGATTTATTTATTGCTCATATTACTGAAATGGAAGCATGAGTGTACATTATTTTCTCTTCCTCTTTTTAAACTCAGTTTCCTCTTAACCCTACTTACTATAATAGGAGACAGAATTAAAGCCTTTATCTCCTAGACCTCAGGAGCCAGCTCAGTGATGTTTTTTTCATTCAGATCTAATGGTATATTGAAAAGTGGAACGTTGTTTCTTTCTTTAGTTTCTCCTCAAAGGGAAGGAAAAAAATCATTTGTAGAATCAAAACCTTCATCCTACAAAAAGTTCCCTTCTGGAAATGTCAGAAACATAGTTTCTAAAAACATCCCTTTAAATTTCAGGTGTTTTGTAGGAAAACAGATTGTGAAATCTGAAAAGTATAATGGATCAAATAACTCACTAAACAAAAAGCTGTTTATAAGAAAATGTTTATGACTGTTATGGGAAAGGTTTTTTGTTAGAAATTGGAACAGTAAGAAGAATTTAAGACTAGGTTACTGAAATTATAGAACAATGTAGATTTAAAAAAAAAAGAAATAGTAGTAAATGAACAACAAAATACACCACTATTGGCTGCAAAAATTCAGGTATGACATGGCAGGTGGAATTAAGCCTTAGAAACTCACTGTCTCTCATGAGCTGACAGACAACAAATCCTGTGCCCTAAGTATAAAGCTCAAAATATGCTCAAGAACCTACTAATAAACAATAGTAGACCCAGACCAGTTCAAATCTGGTCTCAGACAATTACTGCCTGTATGACCCTGGATAAGTCATTTAACCCTGTTTGCCTCGGTTTCCTCTTCTGTAAAATGAGCTGGACAAATTATTCTAGTATCTTTGCCAAGAAAACTCCAAATAAGGACACAAAGAGTTGGATATGGATGAAATGACTGAACAATACAAGAACCCGACCTTCACCACAGACTAAACTCTTATCCATAATCACCAGGCCAAAACACTGATCCATAAAAAGAGAAGAAAATATTTTCAAAAGTTGTCACCATATCAAATACTCAAACTCCAAGTTATGAGGAACAAAACTCTCAAAATCTAGAGCTCTAACAGAAGAAATCAAAATCATGTAGGAATTAAACAAAGGACACATCATCCCCATTATCCTCTCTGCTGTTAGAATTCAATAGAGCATGACTCAATGAGCTCACAGGGGATACAGTCTAATACTTTTATCCAACTACAAAAGACAATTATTTTGTTCACCTCTTCAATAGTCCATAGAAGATTAACTACAAGAGAATTATAGAAGGATAGTAAGTTGTTCCAAGATCATTGCTATCTTGAGTAGAATTTGGGCAAATCTCAAAGAAATTTTCTTTTGGTTTATCTAAAAAAAAAGTTGGCATGATTAAAATAAGTAGATTATTTTTCTCTTATTTAGAAAGTTTTCTCCATTTTTACTAGATCCTTCTGATATGGAAAACATATGGCAACCATATGGAAACAGAATGAGAAGAATTTTTTAATAATTCCTAACATTTATATGGTGCTTTAAACTTCACGAAAAATGTTATGTACATTATGTGTACAGAGGTAGAGAGGTGGTACAGTTGATAGATGAGCTGCGAATACGGAAGACCTGAATGCAGACTTAGTTGCTAGTTGTGTCACCCTGGGCAAATCACTTGACCTCTGTCCACCTCAAGTTCCTCATCTATAAAATGGGGATAAGAATAGCTCCTACCCCCAGAGATTCTTTAAAGGATAAAATGAGATGATATTTGTAAAAAGCTTTGTAAATCTTAAAGTACCATTTAACTGCTAGTGATGATGGAGGGTGGTGATGATGACGAATATAATCTTAACTGAGCTTTTTAACAACCTTTTGAGGTAGATACTACAAGGATTACCCTCCCTATCTGAATTAGCAAGGACCCCAACATACCCAGAGGGGCCTGTTATACAGGTTCTTAGATCTACTTTCTAAAAGGAAAGCAACTTTTGAGGGATCAACAATTTACTTTTATCTAGCACTTAGTTCAGGAGGAATATTCAGCACCCTGAACTTCAGAGAAAATACAAACAGAGAAACAAAGATCAACCAACAGATAGGGCTTCTGACTGTCTGACCATAAGCAATACCTACATCACAGATCAACAGACAGATCCAACTGTCTGACCGTTACATACATACATAGTTACCAGGGAGAGAGCACCAACATCTGGGTTCTCAAAGCCAGGGGCTCCTTAGCAAGGGCCCAGAGTCCCCTCTGGCTAAACAAACACTTCCAGTGAGTAAAGTCCCAAAGTAAAACCTCACTTCAGAGTATTTATACACTTTTCAAAGCCAGAGGGCATCATAGTCCTTGAGAACCAGTGCCTCATTAGAAATTAAGAAAAGGTATGGGCCTCCCTTAATCAAGCTTCCCTTAATGAGCAGGCCCATCAATGAATAGGGAAGATCTTTAACTTTCATTAGCATTATACCATTTTACAGATGTCACTCAGAAAGTGACTTTCCCAAAAGCACACAGCTTGTAAGTGTTAGAAATACAAGTTGCCCCTGGGTTTTACCAATTCCATGTCTAGTACTTCGACGAGCACTTGAAAGGATGCATCCACATGAATATATATACACACATATACATCAAAGTAGTGTTTTTGATAATATATACATACATTATATGTATATATTACATATGATGATGCATTAATATGTTGGTATATATTTTAATTTATAAAACACATATATGTTTTATATATATATATTTTATGTTATATATATATAAACATATATATATGTTTTATATATAAGTATACACACACATATATGTATATATGTACATACAGTGTCCCAAAAGTCTTAGTACAGTGTTAAGCTTTAATAACTTGAAGCTACACTAAGATTTTGGGAACACCATGCATTATCTACATTTTCTATATTACAATTATAAACTAATGATACTGATTTCCACAAGTTACAAGTGAAAGTTCAGTATCTTGTTTCTGTAAATCCAGTGATCACATTAAACCTAGACGTGCTGATCCTTTTTTTCTTAGACCGTTAATGTCACATTTAGATTATTGTTTAGAAAATTAGTCACGTTCAACTCTTTATGACAATATTTGGGGTTTTCTTTCCAAAGTGAAGTGATTTGCTGTTTCCTTCTCTGACTCCTTTTACAAAGGAGGAGATGGAGGCAAACAAGTTTAAGTGACTTGTCCAGAGTCACACAGCTAGGAAGTATCTGAGGCTGGATCTGAACTCAGGTTTTAGCTGCCCTATCACCTTTAGGGCACTGGAAGAAAAAAAGACTTTGGGCATACCCCAAAGCATTTTTGTTTTAGTCTATATGAGAAGTTGGAGTCATTAAAATAAGTCAAATTTTATTATTTTATTTAGATACTTTTCTTCATTTTTATCAGGTTTTTCTAGCATGAAAAACATGTAGGAACCATCAGGAAATAGGCATTTTTTTGACCTGACCTACTTGTATTTCATAATTAACCACAAAGTATTCCTTACATATTGTCTTTTGTTATTCAGTCATGTCTGACTCTTCAAGGGCCCATTTGGGGTTTTCTTGGCAAAGGTTCTGGAGTGGTCTGCCATTTCCTTCTTCAGTTTATTTTACAGGTGAGGAAACTGAGGCAGACAGGGTTAAGTGACTGGCCAGGGGTCATACAGCTAATAAATTTCTGAGGGTAGATTTGAACTCAGGTCTTCCTGAGTCCAGGCTCTATCTACTGTGCTATGTAGCTGCCATGCCTTACAAGTAAGCATTTCTTATGCTTTACTTTCTCGACCCTCTTTGTAGTGATAGCTAATGTTTTCCTTTTGTTGCTGTTGCTGTTGTCTTGATGAGTAAGCCTGGTGAGGGGAGAGAGACATCATTCATGTTGGGGATTCCCAGTGTGGAAACTCCTATCCACAGCTGCAGACAGGCGTATTGGCCTGTATATAAGTTGTACTCTTAGAGAGTTACCTAGAGCACTCAGAGATAAAATGGTGTTATCAGAACCATGTATGTAAAGTAGACTTAAATAAAATTCCTTCTCCCTCTGCTTCTCAAATACACAGTATTTATTTTGAAGTAATCATAGGCTGAGGCCTACAAATATGTGGACAATGTGGTTGCACACTGAAGCACAACATGGGCTTCTCCTCTGTAAATGTCTCTCCTTAGCTGCCAGTTTTTAGTTCATTATTCATTTAAAAATGCAAATTAAAATGCCTTAATATATCATTTCACACTTATCAGACTGGCTAAAATGATTGAAGGGGAAAGAAACAAATGTTGGAAGGGATGTGCAAAAATTGGAACACTGATTCATTGTTAGTGGAATTGTGAACTGATCCAACCATTTTGGAGAACAATCTGGAATTAAGCCTAAAGAGTTATTAAGCTGCCTTTACCCTTTGACTCCTACTTGGTCTATTTTCAAAAATGATTATGGAAAAAGGAAGAGAACCTCTATGTTCTAAAATATTTATAGCAGCTGTCTTTGGGGTGGAAATTGCAGGGATGCCCATCAATTTGGGAATGGCTGAAAAAGTTGTGGTATATGAATGCAATGGAATACTGTTGTGCTATAAGAAATGAGGAACAGGAAGACTTCAGAGAGCTTGGAAGAACTTATATGAACTGATGTTGAGTGAAAGGAGCAGAATCAGAAGATCGTTGTACACAGTAACAACCACAGTGTGTAAGGCATTTTTCTGGTAGACTTAGCCCTTTACAGCAATGCAAGGACCTGAAACATTCCCAAAGGACTCAAGTCAAAATGCCATCCACATCCAGAGAAGGAACTATGGAATTGGAAAGCAAAATGAAGCAGAATATTTTCTCTTGAGTTATGTTTTGTTTTGTTTGGGTTTTTCTCACGGTTTTTCCCATTCATTTTAATTCTTCCCTGTAATATGACTAAAGTGAAAATGTATTTAATAAGAATGTATGTGTAGAACCCATATAAGATTGCATGCTGTCTTGGAGAGGAGGCAGAAAGGAAGGAGAGAAAATCTAAGACTTATGGAAGTGATTGTAGAAAACTGAAAACAAATAAATTTTAAAAAATAATGAAGAGCAAAGTGAGAAGAACCAAGAAAACATTATACACAGTAACGGCAACATTGTTTAGGAACAACTTTGAGTAGATAAGTTATTTTGACTATTATAAATACCCAAATTAGCCATAAAGGACATATGAGGAAAGATGCTATTTGCATCCAAAGAAAGAACTGATAAATAGAAGTATGAATAGAATAATTTTGCACACACATGTCTATACTTACATACACACACACACACACACACACACACACACACACTCACTTGTGTCTAATGGTAGCCATCTCTAAGGCAGGGTGGGGAGAGGGTAGGAAAAAAATAAATTTACATAACAATTGTGTATATTTGAAGGGAGTAGCAAGTTGGTAGATTTAGAGTTTTGTATATCATCATCTTCTTATTGTACTGTTATGGAAATGCTTGCTTTATTCCATAAATATGTATTAATATAAAAAGTAGAAGGGAAAAAATAAGTATTTTTCCTTAGTGGTCAGTTCTTTGTTGAAGGCATGCAAATCTTTTCTGATAGAATTACAGCCTTGCATTCCTTGGGTAAGTATTAGATAACCAATGGTATCAGGTTGGGTCCTTATTGTGTAAAATTCTATGACTTGTTTACATGTTTTGATAAATTGAATATTATGAAAAGAACTCTATTAGCTTGACCTGAGAAGTCTGGTATTCCCAGGTCAGGGGTCAGATAGCTACTACAGGTAAAATCTGAAAAACATTTGAACACATCTAAGGAACCTATGGGAGTAGTTGGATGATCTAACATGGCAGATTACTGAATTAAAGCATCATATAGATGCTCGTGAATATTATTATTAGGGCAGGCAGGTGATTCAGTGCATAGAATGTTAGTCTTACAGTCAGAAAGACTCCTTTTCATAAGTTCAAATCCAGCCTCAGACACTAGCTCTGTGACTTAACTGTTTGCTTCAGTTTCCTCATCTGTAAAATGAACTAGAGAAGGAAACGTCAAACCACTCCAGTATCTTTGCCAAGAAAACCCAAAATGGGGTCTCAAAGAGTTGGACACAACTGAAATGACTGGACAACAGCGATAAGGTCCATGGCTTGTCACAAAGAGTTAACACAACTAAACAAGCAATCTCTTGAAATTATTAATATCTGTCAACTGAGCTCCCCAATAGTCTTTTGAGGTAGGCACTATAAGCTTTATCCTCATTTTACAGATGAAACTCAGAGAACTTAAGTGACTTTTTTCCTACATAGCTTGTGTTGATTTGGTGACCCTGAGTGGGTGGTATCAAATCAGTATGTAAAGTCTCCCCCAAATGTATGTGCCATGTTTTAGCTGAAATCATAATCCTTTGGTGAGGCAGGAAAAGAAGAATAAGGAAGAAAACTGTATCAAAAGAATTACTGTATTCACCATAAATTCACCTCTACCATATTGACCCTATATCTTGTGATGGAATTCTTTATGTTCTGTTGATATTTATTTAATGGCAAAAAAGAAATACATGGCTTTTAGAAATAGTGAATAGGTTTAATAAGAGGCTTCATTTCCTCTGACTAAATTTCCTAATATATAAAATAAAAGGTTTAAACTACAAACAGTTCTTGTTTACATAAACGGATTATTTCATAAACATCTGTGTAGAGTGATTTTTAAACAGTGAGACTTTGCTCCTCCCCATCCACTTCACTTAGCCTATATAACAAGGCATACCCAAAATAATATCTTTATGACTTACATGAACTGATGCTGCGTGAAGTGAGCAGAACCAGGAGAACATTGCACACAGTAACAACAATATTATGTGATGAACAACTTTGATAGACTTAGCTCTTCTCAGCAATGATCTGACAATTCCAAAAATCCCATGATGGAAAATGCTATCCATATCCAGAGAAAGAATTTTGGAGTCTAAATGCAGATCAAAGTATACTATTCTCTCTCTCTCTCTCTCTCTTTCTCTCTCTCTTTTCCCCCCCTTTCTCTCTCCCCCCCTCTTTTTTCTCTCTCTCTGGTTTATTCTTTCTTGTGATTTTGCCCTTTAGTTCTAATTCTTTACCACATGACTAATATCGCCTATATCAGATTGTACACCATCTTGCACAGGGAAGGTCAGAGGGAGAGGGAGAAAATTTAGAGCTTCAAAATCTTATAAAAGTGAATGTTAACAACTAAAAACAAACAAATAAATAAAATTTTAAAAACATAATACCTTTACACAAGTCATAAAAATATACTAAAATGCAGGCATATTAAATACTGCACCAGGATAATAAATAGAATTGTGAAATGAAAAGTAAAATTAATGATAAAATATTATAGTACTATACAGTAAAGTTAACATAAGTAAACAGTATGTTTACCCTTCCCCACCCACTACATCTAGCCTTTATCACTGGTGGTTGACTGTGTAACTTTTTCAATGAAGCTCTGAAGACTCTTTTTGTTTCTCACATGTCTGATGATAGCAAGCAATATTATCTTCAACTAACTTTTGAGGGTTTAAGAATCTTGAAGTATTTGAATCAATCATTTTAATACAAGAAAAAAGTGACTCAAATGAAGAAATGATTCTGCAAATTGTTTCATTGTGACCCTTCCTGGTTCCACCTCTGTTCAGAAGTTCTTTTTCTTCTTTCAATCTTTGCAGCTAGGAGTTCAATCAGATCATCATTGGACAGTTTCTCTTCATGAAATTCAATCAACTCCACATCATTCTCATCCATTTCTTGCTCCAATTCTTGTGCTAATTTTACAATAATCTTACTTTTTGGAAGGTTTTATCTTCGTCCAATTCATGAGACTCAGGAATGAACAGTGGGCAGACCATTTTTTCCAAACTCTCTTCACATGCTTCAGCAAAATTCTGGATTGCACAGTAAATATTATAGGACTTACAGAAATCTCTCAGTGTTTTAGATAAGGACCCAAAGCTGCCATTGCCTGGATAAAATAGCTTATAAATAATATGCTACTCACTCGCTGACCCATAGGTTGTAATAATGAGGTAGTGGTAGGAGGAAGGTAGAACACTTTTATATTTTCATAAGATCATGCAGGCGGGCAAGGTGAATAAGCAGAACCTTGCAAGGAAGTCATTATCACTGTCGTTACAAAACTTCTTGACTTTGGGAATGAAGCAGTGCAGAAACCATTGCTCAGAGATGATAAGGGTTTTCCATGCTTAGTTAGCAAAATAATTTACAGATAGTGCTGCCTTGCTGATTCTTTTCAATGCTCTGGGATTTTCTAAAGGGGGCACAGAACAGGTTTTAATTTGCAAGTTTCAGATGCAGTTCCTCTGAACAGAGAGAGGTGTTGTTGTTGTATTTAGTCATTTCAGTTCTCTTTGACTCTTCCTGACCCTATTTGGGGTTTTCTTGGCAAAGATACTAGAGCGGTTCACCATTTCCTTCTCTAGTTCATTTTACAGATGGGAAACTAAGGCAGACACAGTGAAATGAGTTGCCCAGCCAGGGTCATATAGCTAGCAATGGTCTGAAGCTAGATTTGAACTCAGGAAGAAGAGTCTTTGGGACTGCAGATGTAGCACTCTATCCACTGCATCACCTAGTTGCCCCAAACAGAGGAGCAACTATTTTTTAAACTTTCAGCCTTGGCATAGTTTTTTTTTCCTGTCACAAATAGGTAGATTCTAGATAAAATAAATTGATAAAATAAGCCGGTTTCAACTACATTAAAATTTGCTCTAGCAAGTAAGGACCTTCATCTTTTATTTTTTACAAGAACTCTGGGAACTTCTTTGCTGCTTCAATGTCTGTGCTAGCAGCCTCTCCTGATACTTATACATTATAAAATCCTACATACTTTTAAAATCGTATAAACTGGCCACTGCTGACTGTAAATAGCTGTATTCCTGCAGGGTACTTTATCTTTAAATCGTCAAAGAGTTTTTGAGCTTTGATTTGAATTGTCCTCAAGCTTAAAGGAAAATTCTTCTGAGGCTGGTCTTCTATCCACATAGGTAAGAACTTCTCCATCTCTAGAATAGCACCTTATCTTTCTTTCAACAGATGCAAGTCGACTTCACACAAGCACTGCCTTTTGTGTATTCATTTATCCAAGCAGCATCCTTCACGATGGTGTTCCCAGTCGATACTGTAAGAATAAGTTCACGTGTTATCAATGACAACTTTTGTCCTTCTTCATTTGCTAACTCCTGTCTTCATTTTCATTTCCAGTTCTATTGTCTTGTGCTTAAAATAAGGTTTACTTTTCCCCTCAGGAGCACATTTGCCACCAGCCATGGTGAAATACATATAAGGATTACTATAGAACATAGGGAGGACAGTATTACTCACTGCAGTTACATGGGAATTAATTTAGAGATGTTTCTCAGTTTCCCAACACTATTTATGCTGCCTGCATCATACAGCATCTTATCATAAAGCATCTGCTTTGCATAAGGAATTTTTGTAATTTTTTTGGAATGTAAGTTTTTTTCAGAATTCTTTATGTAAAGTCAAATTTGCATAATAAGAATTTACATAAAATGAAAATTAACCATATAATCTGTAAAGTTCCCTTCCAACTCTTTGATTCCAATGAAGTTTAGTCTAATGTCACAGTGACTATTTCGAATTCAGTATGTGCCAAATGCTTCCTGATCTCCATTGAACTGGATGGGGTGAGTTGGCTTTACTTTCCCAAGTATACAGAGACAGAATCCTGAATGACAGAGTATGCAGTATATAGAATGAAGAGTCTACTCCCAATTGCTAATGCGGTATTGATGGCGTATATGCAGTTCCGAAGGTCCCAGGATAGGTATTCCAAAGCCAGATGTTGTTTATTTTCATTTGTGAAGTTCATGTTCAAAAAACAGTTCCTGAGAATCTCCCTTTATTCTTTCACTTGTGAGTCCTGTAAGAGGAGAGTAAATTTTCATTTTTATAGTGATATTTCTTTCACATTTTGGCATTTTGGACCACAATTTGTCAGAAAAATTCATTATTGAAACTTCCGAGAGACATTTTCTAGCTGAGGGGTTGGGGAACCTCCTAGAGGCCTCCCATCGCTCATCCATGGGCTGGGCACTTAATCCATTTTGAGCCTCAGTTTCCTCATCTGTAAAATGAGGAGGCTCTAGCAGACAAGAAATTTAAAGAGGAGTTATTTACCCAAACAAAGAGTTTTTCTGGGTTTTAGACATATGATGACTTCTGCCTGAACCTAGCCAACACACGTCTTCTATTTGTCCTTATGTGCTGCATATATCCAAGTGTTGTGCTAAGCACTGGTGACACAGAGACAAGAATGAAACAGTTCCTGACCTCAGGAAACTGACATTCAATAATGATAGTTGTCCTTGTCCAAAATGGCCTCACTGTGCTAGAGTCAAGTTTCATTGTGTCCGACCATGACTGATCAGACCAGTATGAGCTCGGAATGCTCTACCACAGGTCAGGCACAAATAGTCTGTGTGAACATTTGGGGTGGACACTCTAAATCTCTGCATCCTGCGTTTCCTTTGAGCTGTCTCAATTCTGCTTTTCTCAGAGAGCACAACACCTTCTCTGATGTGAGCATGCCATGCTGAGTGGTCCTGTGCCAGCGTCTCCATGTTGCATAACCAATTCCAAAGTTCTTAAGGGAGACTTTAAGAGTGCCCTTGTATCACTTCTTTTAACCACTATGTGAACGCTTCCCCTATGTGAGTTCTCCCTAAAAGGGTCTTATTGACAAGCATATATTTTGCATTCAAACAACACAGCCAATTCAGAGTTGCACTCTCTGAAGCAGAGTTTGACTGATTAGCAGTTTAATTGGAGTAAGGATCTCAGTGCCTGGTACCTTATTCTGCCAGGTGATCTTCAGAATCTTCCTAAAACAATTCAAATGGAAGCAGTATCCTAGCATGGCACTGGTAGACTGTCCATGTTTCACAAGCATATAACAATGAGGTCAGCACAACGGCTCTGTAGATCTTCAGTTTGCTAGTCAGTCTAATACCTCTTCTCTCCAATACTTTCCTTCAGAGTCTCCCAAACACTAAGCAGCACATAAGCTAGCTCTGGCAATGTGTGTGTCAACCTCATTATCATCGGAAAGCACACTGCCAAGGTAAGTGAACTTATCCACAGCATTGAAAACTTCTCTCCATATGCTGTAACTGATAGTTCCATGTATGGTGTGGTGATGGCTAATGGAGCACCTGTGTTTTCTTGATGTTAATTGTTTGACCAAAATTAGCACAAGCATCAGAGAATTGATCCATGCTTTGTTGCTTCTCAGCTTCAGAGGCTGCATTGAGTGCACAATTATCTGCAAACAGAAAATCATGCACCAACACTCCCTCCACTTTGATCTTGGCTTGTAGGCTTTTCAAGTTGAAGAATTTGCCACCGGTGCAATAGTTGACCTTGATGCCATGTTCATTCTCACTGAAAGCATTTGTCAACATGACTGAAAACATCATGATAAAAAGCATGGGAGAAAGCATACAGCCCTGTTTCATTCCATTGGTGACTGTGAAGGCACTAGAGCATAGTCCATTATCTAGAACCCAGGCAACCATGTTATCATGAAATTGACATACAATGCTGATGAACTTCTGAGCAATAAAATTTTGACATAATTTTCCACCATGTCATGACTAACAGTGTCAAAAGTCTTGGTCAGATCTACAAACCTTATGTACAGACCCCTGTTCTGCTCCTGGCATTTCTCCTGGAGCTGTTGGGCAGCAAACATCACAACAATTGTTCCTCAGCTCTTTCTGAAACCATACTGGCTCTCAGGTATATGACCATCTTCCAGGTAAAGGAAGACTATTAAGGGGGACTCTGACAAATAGACAGACAAATATATAGATAGATAGATAGATAGATAGATAGAGAGATAGAGAGATAGATCTATATAGATATAGATATATAGATATAAATATATAGAGAGAGATAGATATAAATAGATAAAAAAATATATAGATAGAAACATACATACATTATATGTGTATATATATACATATATAACATATATACACACATTATATGTTTGTCTATATATTATATATGTTACATATATCATATATAGAAATAGTATATGTATGCATGTATATGTGCATATACACATGCACACATTATATGTGTGCCTGTATACACACACGCATACACACACACACACACACACACACACACACACACACACACACACCAAACGAATACCAGATAGTTTAAGGAAGGAACCAGCATCTGGGGCTAAGGAAGGACTTGAAAAGACTTCATGTAGGAAGTGGCCCTTTAATCAATTCTCTCCATAAATCTATCCTGCTATTATAATTTATTGCCATATGTAATTATGTGGGTATATTTGTGTATGTATATATGTGCATATTTATTGTCTGTGCAGATTGGTGGAAGCCACAGTCAAGTAATTCTTCTATCCCACAAAAGCAAATTCCTCCTCTTCCCCTAATATCAGTGTTTTGGTATCTCTATCTTCTGAAACAAAATACCTCTTTCCTTAATAGCACTCCACACCCTTTCATCTCCTTCCATATCAATCCTACTCCCTTTCCATTTCCTTTTCTCCCCTGCTCTCCTTTTCTATTGTGCCTTCTGGACCCTTGATTTTGTCATTTACTACATCACTATCATCCTTATCATTTCATCCATCATGAGTTCAATTCAACAAGCCATATATTAAGCTCTTAAAATATATAAGATGTGGGGCAGCTGAGTGGTGTAGTAGATAGAGCACCAGTCCTGGAGAAAGGAGGACTTGAGTTCAAATCTAGTCTTAGACTTTTACTAGCCATGTGACTCTGGGCAAGTCACTTAACCCCAACTGCCTCCAACTGCCCCTCCAAATATACAAGACACTGTGCCAAATGCTGGGGTACAAAGATAAAAATAATCCCTGTCCTCAAAAAAGATTATATTCTACTGAGGGGAAAACAACACATACATAGATAATGAAACACCAAGTATGTATTTGCATATGTGTATATATACAAAGGAGTTTTGGGGTGGGGAGAAGACACACTAATAACTGGGGGAATTAGAAGAAATTAGATTTTGTATGGCATTTAGCTGAACTTTGATGGCAGCCATGGAGGGAAAGAAGTAGAGGAAAGGAAAAGTGCATTCCACAGGGAACAGCCTGTTCCAAGGCATAAGACATAGGAAATGGAATATTGTGTAGAGGGATTTGCCAACAGTCCTGTTTGGCTAGGACAAAGAGTACGTGAAGGACAATTGATGTGCAGAAAACCTGGCAGTTAGACTGGAGCCAGACTGTGAAGGTCTTTAAAAGATAAACTGAAGAATTTATAGTTGAACCTAGAGACAAGAGACCAAAAGACTAAACCAAAGACTTCGTCAATGTAAGTAGCTCCTGGTAAGGAGCTTTCTTGACCAGTGCAAATAATAACCTTCTCCACTACTTTTAGCCTTAGGAGGTTGACTGGCACACTGAGAGATTAGGTGGTTTGCAGTGTTTGTCAGAGGGAGGACATGAACCCAAAACCTTCCTGATTCAGACCCTGACTGTCTAACCTTGACATCAGTCTACCTAGTTATTGCCTTTAAATATTTTTAAAGTTTCATCATCCCATAAATACACAGATGTCTATTTTGGGATTCATAAGAGATGATATACCTACTCAATTATTATACAAATATTTACTGAGCTTCTACTATATGCAAGGCACTGTGCCAGGAGACTTTTATCAGGAATGTAAACTAGGAAATGCATTACCTTTAAACAAAAATTAATGCTTTGTTTTTATAGTTCTGGAAAAACCTCTAAATCATCATCTCCTTATCTTATCACATACAATGTTTGGAAGGATCACTGGATTTAGAATCAGGAGACCTAGTTTCTAGTTTTGTGTCCAACTAGCTATGTCTCTGAGAACACATTACTTAGCCTAACCTCTCAGCCTCATTTTAACTTCTTCATATATTAAATATGAGTAAGGATAATGCTCAAAATTGAGTCAGAGAGAGGGAAAATATCACTCACTTCCTCTTTATATGTCCTATTCCATCAGTGAAGGAATCCTCCAAACTCCCTTTAAAAAGTAACTTAGCTTCTCAGAATTCAGTTCAATTCTCCCAATAATAGCTCCCTAAATGGAAGGTTGGGTCTGGAGTTCAAATCCAGCCTCAAGTATTTACTAGCTATGTGACCCTGGGCAAGTCACTTAACCTGTGTCTGCCAATTTCCTCAACTCTGAACTGGGAACATTAATAATACCTTCCAGGGTCTGACTGCTCCTTCTTCTGTCTCCTTTGCTGGATCTTCATCCATGTTGTGTCCAACTAACTGTGGTCAATACCAAAATACTGTCTTGGACTCTCTTTTTTTCTCCTTCTAGTTTGGTGATCTAATCAGCTCCATGGGTTTAATTAACCTCTGCACCCATGAATGAATGAAAAGAAAAAATAAAGTTCTTACTATGTGCCAAGAACTCTGCTAAGCACTGGATATATAAATAGGAAAGTAAGCTAGCCTCTGTTCTCAGGGAGCTCTTGTTCTGATGGAGAAGAAAACATTTATTTCAGCTACAAATCAGATGGGGAAAAGTCTGTGGTCGATAGTGTCCATCAATGTATAATTTTTAATGTAATTTCTTTTTTCTTTAATAGTATTTTCTTTCCAATTACCTGTAAAGACAATTTTCAATATTAATTTTTTGAAAGATTTTGAGTTCCAAATTTTTCTCTCTTTCTCTCTCCCTGCCTCCCCAAGATGGCAAGTTATCTGATATAGGTTATAATGTGCAATCATGTAAAATGTATTTCCATTTAATGTCAGCCTCTGATGCTGAACCAGACAGTGGTAAGGACCTTGGCAGCAAGAACCTTCTTTTGGGGGCCTTTAATTGCTTTGGCTGTAGCTCCCATAGCAGTTACCAAGTAACATCTCCATGAGGGTTCCTTCCGGTGATGATGGTTTTAAGAGCTGGACTGGAAGCAGGATTAGAAGTCTGGCAGGGGGAAGTGGAATTTCTAGTCCCAGGGCTCTGGGGCTCCCCTGCCCACTGATGGCAGTTGGTCAGAAGTGGATATTATTAGTATTATTGGTGATGAGAAAGGTAGTCCCTTTCCCCATAGTAATTTCTTTCCTTAATATTAACTGCATGGTCTAGGATAGAATAGGATTAGTGTTCAGAAGTGTGCTGCCATTTTCAAGATTCACTGATGCTGGTCCTAGACTGTCTCCATATGACCAGAAGGGAAGTGATTGATGGTGAAGGTGGTGGAGGATCCCATCACCAAAAGGACTCTAAATTCTGTTCTGATGAACTGTAGTAGATAATGCAATAATTCTGTCTGAAATGTCTGAAAAGAAAAGGAACATTGATTGGTTACTCAATTTAGTGGACATTCTTTTCTAAAAGGTTGATTCCATCGCTGTGGGGACTTTTTAGATTAGTAGAGAGGTTGAAGAGCTGGTGAGGAAAGGATTGCTTCCTAAAAAGAAGAGACAATGGAGAGACAGGCTATTGTAGTAACAGATTAGTATGACGGGTAGAACTCAGGTCCAGGGTTAGGAAAATTTGGTTTTAGGTTTAGCACTAGAACTGTATGAATTCAGGCAATTCACTGTACCCTCTGGTTCTCCGTTTTCTCATGTACCAAGTGAGGAGACTGGACTAGATCAGTTAGTCAATCCACCAACAAGTATGTATTAAGTGTCCATTTAAATTGTTAGGTATGGGTGCAGTGGACAAGTGTTGGACCTGGATTCAAGAAGGGTCATCTCCCTGAATTCAAATCTGGTCTCAAACATTAACCAGTTGTATGATCATAGGCAAGTCACTTAACTTTGTTGGCCTTAATTTCCTCATCTATAAAATGAACTAGAAAAGGAAATGGCAAGCGAGTATCTTTGCCAAGAAAACCCCAAATGGGGTCACGAAGAATCTGACACGATTAGAAATGGTTGAACAGTAATTGGTGATATATAGAAAAAAGAATGAAATGATACCTGACATCAAGGCACAAATTAGAATATATAAAATGTATTTTTTTAAAAATTGAGGAGAGGGGTAGAGCTAAGATAAGATGTCAAAGAAAAGATAGAGACTCTCCTGAGCTCTCCCAAATTCTCCTCCAAACAATTTTAGGATTGAGGGAAATGCACAGTAATCATAACTGTGAAAAAAATAACTTACAGCAAGTTTTTATGATGAAGGCTTTGTTTCTCAAATATAGAGAGAATGAAGTCAAATTTGTAAAAAATAAGAGCCATTCCCCAGCTGATAAATGGTCAAAGGATATGAACAGGCAGTTTTCAGGATGATGGAATCAAAGCTATCTATAGATATTTAAGAAAAATACTCTAAATCACATTAGAGAAAGATAAATTAAAATAACTTTGAGGTACTACCCCACATTTATCAGATTGATTAATATGGCAGAGAAGGAAAATCACGAATGTTGGAGGAGATATGGGAAACTGAGACACTAAGGCATTGTCAGTGTTGGTCCAACCTGGTCCAACCTTTCATAAAGCAATTTGAAACCATGTCCAAAAAAGTTATAAAACTGTTCATACTCTTTGACCCAGAAATATTACTACTAAGTCTATATTCCAACTAGATAAAAAATAAAAAAAGAGAAGTACCTCTATTTCACAAATATTTATGGCAGCTCTTTTTTGTTGACAAAGAATTGGAAATTGAGGGATGTCCATCAATTTGGAAATGATGGAACACATTGTTCATGTAGTTCATGATTGTACTATTATAGTGCATGTATGTGTGTATTATATATATAAAATACACATATATATTATATATGTAATACATACCATATATAATATATATAATTATACATGTATTATTACATATAGTATTCTTGTGCTATATATAATATATAATGATGAACTCTCAGAAAAACCTGGAAAGACTTAATATAACCATTGTAAAGTGAATTCAGTAGAACCAGGAAAACATTGTACACAGTGATAACAATATTATACAATGGTCAATTGTAAATTGCTTAGGTATTATAAACAATACAATGTTCTAAGACAACTCCTGAAAGACATGATTAAAAAAAAAACTATCCACCTCCAGAGAAAAACTGATGGAGTCTAAATGCATATTGAAACATACTTTTCTTTTAACTTCTTTATTTTTCTTGTGTTTCTTTTGTTGTGTTTTCTTTCACAACATGACTAATATGAGAATATGTTTTGCATGATTGTATATGTATAACCTATATCAAATCGCTTGCCTTTTCAGTGATGGAGGAGGAGAAAGAAAGCAGGAGAGAATCTGAATTCAAAATTTTTAAGTGTAAAAAATTGCACATGTAATTGAGGAAAAATGAAATATTAAATATTCTTTAATTGGGAAGGAAGAGGAAAGGTTTCAAGTAGAAGGTGGTACTTAAGCTGAGTTTTGAATGAAAAAAGAGATTCTAAGAGGTGGAAGTGAGATAAACATCCATTCCAGGCAGGAGGCTGAGCCAGTGCAAAGATTGGAGATGAGTCATAAAGTAAGATGATCATTCTAAGATACCTTGCATCACTTGCTTCTTGAAATCAGGTTCTTTCTCATAAAAAAAAAAATTTTTAATTCAACTCTCAAGCTGACCTTTTAGTTGTTTTTTTTTTCCCAAATCTACCCTCAAGTTGACCTCCTGGCTTTTCTAACATTGTTCAAGTCTCTATCTTTTGCAAGAAGTTTTACCCAGTCATCTTTAATCTCAGTTTTCCCTTTAGGTTACCCATAATTTATCCTGTATGTCTCTTGTTTGTGCACAGT
Organism: Potorous gilbertii; assembly: GCA_028658325.1. Lineage (NCBI taxonomy): Eukaryota > Metazoa > Chordata > Mammalia > Diprotodontia > Potoroidae > Potorous > Potorous gilbertii. The sequence continues at coordinate 61,200,100 of CM053773.1, forward strand.
TTTTCACATAATGTGAGTTCTTTGAAGGCAGACATTGGTTTTTGCCTTTCTGATAGCTAATAAAATGTGAGGTGACTGACCACCTTCATTTAGACATAAATATATCCAATAACATCTCCCTCAAATATCATTGAAACTGAGAACTTACAATTTATAAAAGCTTAGAATATTATTGTTTTCTTCAAAGCACTACAGACACTAATCTTGTACCTGAACAAGAATATAAAGTTGATCCTCTTATCCTAATGTCAAGGAATTCTCAGACAAATGCTTCCTTTGGCTCACCTTTGTTCTATCTCTCCCTCCCAGCCAAAAGTCGTCATCTTAGAACTGAAAGAAAGTTGTCTAGCCCAAAGGTAGGTGTTAGACATACAGTTTACAATACTCTCAAGTGTAGCTGACCCAAATTGAGATATAATTGGGAAATATTTAACAAAATAAGTAAAAATACAATAGAACATAAATAATGTCGATATGTGGTTTTCTAAGTTGGTATTCAGACAGCAAGAATCCTTAAGCTCAGATGAGTGACCCTATTTTCATTTGAGTTTGCTAGTCCATCCTCTATTCAAATCATAAATCTTGTGTCCAACATCCTCAACAAGTGGCCATACAACATCTGCTTAAAGACCTCCCGTGTTGTGACTCTCAGAACCTCTGAGACAGCTGTTCCAGTTTTGGACAACTCTGACCGGAACCATTTGTCTTTCCATTTGCAATTGGAGACCTCTATCATGACATATTTAAGTCTTCTTTTCACATTCATCATTGCTATTTCCTTCAACTGAGCCTCATAATACATAGTTCCTAGTCCCATTATCAGACTAGTTGTTTTAGTTTGCAAATATCTTTTGGAAATATTATACCTAGAACTCAGCCTGTGCATAATACTTTAAATTTTTCCCTAGTATATTTATCTTGCTGGCGTGGACCCATATTTAGAATTTATGGTGATTATTTGGACCCCAGTTCTTTCATGCAAACTGTGAGCTATCCCTCCCAGTTTTGTGCTATCTAAAGATGTTATAAGTTTGTCATTTATATCTTCATTCAAGTCACTGATATGATTGTGTCCATTCTCTGAACTCCTACAGCATTTTTTCTTGTATCTGTTGGGCGACAATTAGATTATAAACTACTTAAAGGGAGAGATAGTCTGTTATCCATCCTTTTATCCCCTTGGAAAAGTGACTTGAACAGTGGCTTGTCTATCCCCATATCTCTGAAGGACTTTGAGGGTCTTTCTGGGATCTAGAGATGACTCTCTTTATGGCCTGGTAGAGTAATGCATCTTCAAGAGGCTGCTCCCAGGGAATCGGGAATCTTGTGCTGCCATTTTCTCCTCCTACAATATTTTGACATTCTTCTTCCCATTCTACCATTGCCTCATCCTTCACCTCACACTGGGTAGTTCATTTGGACCTGGCCTCTGGCCTAATATTTTACTATTTTCCCCTAGACGCCCAGGGTTCTTATCTGAGTGCTCCTTTCAAGACTATCCCCAGATGATGCCCCACTAAAACCCTAACCCTAGTCAAGGTACTACACAAACTGAGTGTTTCCCTTGACACTTTCCTCTAGAGACAGAACAGAAAACTAAACTCAGCTGATATAATTAATGTAGACAGTGCTAGTCAAACATTTCATCCCTGCTTGCCCCCTATACTGGGATAGCTGTGCTTAGGCTTAGTAGCAATCCAAGGTAAGTCTTAGATCAACATAAATACCCATGAAAAATCTCTACACATCATAATGAACAAACCAAACACCAAATCAAAGTACTAAACCAAGTACCAAAGATTCTGGCTACTGTTATTGTGCTAAACCACATCTCTCAGTCTGTTAGTCTTTTCATTCACTCTACTGTCTTCCCCAAATGCACTATCATGCTTCCCCATCACTAAGATCACTCACTGATTTTGGTGATGAGAAGCCATCAAAACACACCAAATTGTTCTCCTTACCTCCAGTCTCCCCTTTCTACCTTTCAGGGTTGTTGTAAAGATGAAAATAAAATAATCTATTTGTAAAGCACTTTGTAAACCCTAAAACACAATATATACACGAGTTATTATTGCCTCAGTTTCCTCATCTGCATACTGAGCTAGAGAAGGAAATGGCAAGAAAACTTTGCCAAGAAAATTCCAGGTGGGGTCATGAAGAGTCAGACATGACTGAGGAAAAACCGAATTATAATAACATGGAGCTACCAAAGTTATTTTCCAAAATACAGGTCAGACCATGTCACTTTCTGCTCAGTAAACTCAAATGGTTCCCTAATGCCTCCAGAAGAAATATGAATTCTTGTGTTTGGCATTTAAGGTCATTCATACCAAACCACTCATATGTAAGCATCCTTCCTATCCTCTAGGACCTTTAAAAATCTTGGTAGAAATTTCAGGTCAATTGACTGCCCCTACATCAATCACTCCCAAAGGATTGGGAAAGTATTTCTGTTCACTTTCCTTCTCCTACCACCCTAGCCTCCAGACACATTCACCTCTCATTCTCTAAATTGAAACCTTGAAATGTTTTATAAGCTGTTTAATCCATATTCATGTCTTCTGTTTTTAATTTCCTCTTTCTTTCTGAATATATTCTTACCCCTACATTGTGAGTCATCTTTTGTTAAAAAAAAAAAATAACAATGAGAAAGACAAAAAATGATTAGCAGAAAAAACCAGCATGTAAACTAACTCTGACAATACATGAAATGTTCTACACTCATACTTCTCCAGTTTTGCAAAGAACGAATGGAGATACATGTTTTGTCTGTTCTTGGAGGCACAGATTAGTCAAAATAATTACACTGCATTCAGCGTGGTGTTTTTAATTCTTTCCATTTCCATTCTTATAATCATTGTGCACCTTTTTCTCTTGATTCTGCTTCTTTCTTCATCAGTTTACACATCTTTCCATGGTACTCTGAATTCTTAGTTACCATTTCTTACAGATCAACACTATTATATTACATATGTGTACCAGAGTTGATGAAGCCATTCCCCGATTGACTGACCAGTCCATCAATCAAAAAGCAAGACTTTTTAAAGTCCAGACACTGTGCTAAATGCTGGAGACACAAAGACAAAAATAAAAGTTCCTGCTTTTAATAAGCTTATATTCTCACCCAGGCAATGAGGAGTATCACAGAAAGAGCCTTCCTCTATTTGCTGGAGTTAGGAAGACATGTTCAAATTCTGATTCAGACGGTTACTAGTTCTGTGAGCCCAGGCAAGAGATTTAAGCTCTGTCCATCTCAGTTTTCTCATCTGTATAATGGTGATAATCTACCTCTCAGAGTTGTTGTAAGGACAAAAATAAAATAATCTATTTGAAAAGCGCTTTGTAAACCCTAAAGCACAAAATACACACTCATTATTTGGTTTTTCTTCAGTCATGTCCGACTCGTGACCCCTCTTGGGGTTTTCTTGGCAAAGTTTTCTTGGCAGGAGTGGATTACCATTTCCTTCTCTAGCTCATTTTACAGATGAGGAAACTGAGACAAACAGGTTTGAGTGACTTGTCCAGGGTCATACAGCCATTAAGTGTCTGAGGACAGATTTGAGTCAGGTCTTCCTCACTCCTGACTTCTTTTCCACTGTGCCACCTAGATGCCCATTAGAGTTAATAGGAGTTATCAAATAATGTAGAAAAGAGAAGATAACTCAGAACAAAGCTCTGGGGTACCTATAGTTAGAGGATATCTTATTGATGATGAACCAAGACTGAGAGGGAAGAGTCAGAAAGGTAGAAGAAAAATCAAGAGAACAGGGTCCTGAAAATCCAGTGAAAAGAGAGTATCCAAAAGGAGAGGGTAGTCAAGAGTATTAGATACTGCAGAGTCATTCTTGAACTCTTGAAGATTCCATCAATCAATTCAAAGACCTAGAAAAAGTGATCAGCCTTGGCAATGAAGAGATCACTGGTAATTCTGGGGAAAGTAGGTTTGGTAGAGTGATAGAGACCAGAAGGTTTTAAGAAGTGCCTGAAAGGAGAGGTGGAGGCAACAAACATTGCTAAATTTTTTTCTAGGAATTTGGCAGTGGAAGGGGAAAAGACTATTGCATGAAAGCTTGAGAAGATGGTAGATTCTATAGAGAATTTTAATTTTTTTTAAGATGGAGGAAACTTGGTAGTATTTGTAGGTAATAGAAAACCTAACAGGTAACATTGGTTATGGGGAGATTAAAGATTGGGAGGGGCATGACTGGTAGGAAATTCTCCTGGAGAAGAAAAGAGATGAGCTCAAGGGTACCTCCACCTTGTTCTTTGCCACCACAAAGGTGCCACCATGACTATTTTAGCAAACATAGAATCTTTCTTTCTGTCTTTGACCTCTTTGAGGAATACACTTGACAGTGATATTGCTGGGTCAGAGTGTAGGCATTTTTGTGACTTTCTCAGCATAATTCCATATTTTCCAAAATATGTGTACCATTCACAGCCTACCAACAGTGTATCAAAGTGCCCATCTTCTCACTGGTCCTCCAAGACTGACTATTAAAATCTTTTATCATCTTTACCAACTTGTTTGATAGGAGAAGCTTTTGAAGTTTATTTGTTTGTTTGTTTTTTTAATTACATTTATCTTATCGTTGGCAGTCTTTCATATGATTGTTAAAATTCAATTTCTCAGTTAAAACCTATCTTCTTACTCCCCTTATGAGGAGACTATCAATTCCTACCAGCTGAAAAATCATTTAAACTAATATATAACTAATATGTATCCAGATCGTCTGATTGCTGAGAGGAAGTAGTGTGTTCCCTTGGATATTAGTGCCCTGGGACAAGCCCTGTTAGTTTTGTGCTGGTTACGATTTTGACTAAACATCATAAAGTCAAAATCCCAGATGGCTTTCAATTTTACGCATAGTCCATGATCTTAAATTCTTAAATACCAATGCAGGATTTATTCTGTATTGAGGAAGAATAAGTTGTTGCCTATATACAATCACTGGAAGGGTGTCAAAAAACCTTATCTTCTTGAAAGTCTCATCTCTCTAGCTAGCTAGCTCTGAATGAATGACTTGTATTAACAAAAAATGGAGTGTTGAGAAATGTTCTTGAATGCTCTCCTTTAACAACTTTGTAACTGTACATATCCTTTTTTAGTCCCCCATGACATGCTCTATTTCCAATCAATGACAATTCAATTTGTTTACAGGAAGTCACTTAGGAGCTGCAGCAACGTCTGCTACATAAATAAAGCAAATTCCCTTCCTTTGGGGAGGAGGGAAAGGGCATCCAAATACAGCCTAAAAGGATTTACTAAACTGAGCCACATGAAAAAGGGGCACTAAAGAGAAATAGCCCTCTACTTTCTCTTTTAAAAAAAATAGTTAAAAATTAGAAGAGAAAATCAGAACTGTCTGAAACTCCTATCTCATGATTACAGCACTCCAAAAACAAGGTTGGGTAATTTCAATTAGTGCCAACAAGTTTCAAGGAATGCTTCATTGCTGCCTTCAGAATTTATCATCTGATGTGATGATACAGCATTTCAATGCCAGCAACTGAAAAGTTCTTTCACATATACATTTCTTCCTGAAACCCCCTAATCTTCTTCATGGCTTTTAACACACACTGCCATGGCTTATTCATTCATTCCTGTAAATGTGCTTTCAATCAGACTGTATCCCCTAACTTCTTTCAATTTAGTGATAGCTAGAGATGAGTAAATGAGAAGTAGCCAGGAATAATGAATAGAGAGGTGGCCACAAAGCCAGAAAGACCTGCCTCAAACATACTGGCTGTGTGACCCTGGGCATGTGACTGAAGGTCTTATTAACCAGGCAACCAACCCTCTGAGACTATAAATTGCAAAAGGGTGTGTATTGATGGGGGAATGTCCTCATCTGAGAATTCATATACAAAGAAATAACCTGTCCAGATGGTATTCTATAGAAGTCTATACAGTTTATCCATGTAAATTATAAGATTTTGCATTTCTTTGGGGTAGTTTGGTGGAGAAGTAGATTGAGCATCAGCCCTAGAGTCAGAAGGACCTGAGTTCAAATTTGACCTTATACACTAGCTGTATGACCCTGGGCAAGTCACTTAATCCTGTTTGTCTAAAAAAAAAATTAATTTGCATTTCTATAGCACTTTTAACAATAATAGTATACAAAGTCTTTTAATTACACAATTTGATTTGAGCTTTTCAGCAAACATGAGAGTTAAGAACCACAACAGCTACTGATATTCCAGCTCTGAGCACAGTGCCTGAGACATAATAGGAGTTTAATACCTGTTTATTTTCAATACTTATTTTATTTCAATTTCTCTACAATTTTTTTTATCATTTTAAAAAAAAAGTTTTGTTTCAAATTTTATCCCTTTCTTCCTCCTTCCCCACCCTGCTCCCTGAGACATAAGCAATCTGATACAGGCTTCACATGTGAAATTATATAAAACATTTCCATTCAACATTCATTTTAAAGATTCAGAAACTAGATCTCTAAAAGTTTAAGTGACTTAAAGTTTATTAATTTTTATTTTTCCCCCCACAACACTCCTGTAAGGCAGACAGTTCAAGTACTATTATCTCATTTTACAAATAAGGAAATGGGTTCAGAAAGGTTTTGATTTACCCATGGTCACAGAGTTCATTAGCAGTAGAGTAGGAATTTGAATCCAAGCTGCCTGACTATAACAAGCCTAGCATATTTTCCATTGTAGTAGGTGGTTCCATTTAAGTGATACATTATAGTTCATAAAAGACATGGCTTACATTGCCTCATTTAATCCTCATAATGACCTTGTGAGCTTGGTGAACATTATTGCCCTCTGCTCACAGATGAGGAAGAGGAAACTGGGGTCAAGTGACTTGCTTAAGGTCACACAGTCAGTAGGTGCCAGAAATTCAGATATCCTGACCCCAGATTCCATGCTCTCTTTAAAACCTCACATCTGCACCTGCAGATAAGATCAGGGCTTCTATTTCCTGCAGTGGAGTGAGGAGGATGACCTTATTTCAAGACTTCATGCTAAGAAATAAAGAACCAGCAATTGTCAAGCTCCATGCAGCTGGTGTTGTTTTCCTGGACTGTGTTTAAGTGATCGAACCTAGCAACATTTCTGCTGGCTAAGCAACTGCAGATGAAAATTCCTTCTCTCTTAGCCATGTTTTCATTTTGTGCAATGTGGCTTTGCTTTCCTGGTGGGTGGATTTCGAGTGTATTAAGAAAAGTTCTATACAATACTGCTACAGTCACTCCAGGGCCAGGTGTTGGTTCAGTTCAATCAGGTAAACTAAGGTCATCTCCAAGTATCTCATTGTCTCCACAGCATCACCTGGGGCTGGAAAGTCCTAGATGGTTGGTCCCTGGTTGTTCAAAACTGAGTATGTAGATTTCATTGAAACACTACTTTTGCAAACATCTCTGAAAGACTTAGGAACTCTGATCAGCCAGGACTCCAGAACACATGATAAAACATACTACCCATCTCCTGATAGAGTAAAAGAGTGCAGAATGAGTCATATATGTGTGAATAATACATTATACATAATAAAACATACTATATACAGAATGTATACATAGTATTACACATATATGTCTAGATGATCTACAATATTGCACAGTACAAGACATATACCCATGCAAACTATACATATGTGTATAGAATATAGAATTATATATATGTACACTGCTCGAATATATACAATGTTGTAGATCTATCATACTGAACATATACATATAGGTTATATACACATATATTGAATATATATGCATCTATTACATATATACCTAGTTATATTACATATGTAGATTATATATAATGTGTTGCATATGACTCATTCTGTACTCTGAGTCTTTCACCTCTTTATCAGGAGGTTGGCAACATATTTCATTATAAGTGTTTTGAAATCCTGGACAGTCATTATGCTAATCAGAATTCTGAAGTCTTTCAAACTGGTTTGTAAAATAGTTTTTCAATGAATCTCATATACCCAATTTTCAGATAAAAGAATTTAATATTGTTGGGTCTTAATCTTCATGATCCCTTTTGGGATTTTCTTGGCAAAGATATTGGAGTTGTTTGTATATTGTATCTAATTTTGTTGTTCAGTCATTTTCAATTGTGTATGATTCTTTTTAACCCCTTTGGGGGGATTTTCTTAGCATGGTAGAGTGGTTTTCTTGGAGTGGTTTGTCATTTCCTTCTTCAGTTCACAGATAAACAAATAAATAGGTAGATAGATGGGTAGATAGCTCTTTTAGGTATGTCTGATACTTTGCTTCCCTATTCATGTATATAGCAAGGATTTTATTTTTCTTTTGCTCTCAAATGCAAAGGGAGGGTGAAAAGGTGGATTTTTTGTGGATTGAAAAAAATTAATTTGAAAAAACACTACTTTCCCCTTTTGAATTTCAAATTATTTAGAAAATAGAGTATCTTTTATTCATGGTACCGCACTTTAGTATACTTAAATATTATGTGTGTATGTCTACTTAAGTATGCAGTTTTCCTTTGAGCTGAAGTGGTCTTTTGAGGACAGCTAATTGGTACTGTGGAAGGAAGAAGCACTTGCTTTTGGAGTCAGAGCACATGGGTTCAGATCCCACCTTGGATGCTTACTAATTAGTACGTTCTTGGGTAAATCACTTCATTTCTTTCCAACTTGGTTAACTCGTTTGTAAAGTGAAAGAGTTGTACTCCATGGCCTTAGAAGTTCCTACTAGCTCTAGGTCTATGAGTTTATAAAAACTTTCTCTGCATTTGTGCAAGTGTGAAAAATAATATCAATCAATATGACTGAAACAATAGATAGGAAAGCTATTGTCGATTCTGTAAGGTCTTTGTCTGGTAGTTATTATCTTTATGGCCTGATAACAGCTGTTTCTCAATACATAGAATAGGCATTCCTGAAATATTGGCCATAAACAGGGCCAGATGAAAACATGATAAGGCGCTAAACTTGGATAACGACCAGGGAGGCAGTGCTGATAAGTCAAGAGTTCTGCACTTGGGTTTCAATCCTGGCTCTGCCAAGTCATTTACCCTCTGAGTCTAGGTTTCCTCAGCTATAATACATGGTTAATAAAATAATATTGAGTTGCTGAGTAGCCTGAAGTCAGGAATATTCATCTTTCTGAATTCAAATTCAGCCTCAGACACTTATTAATTGTATGACCCTGGGCAAGTCATTTAACCCCATTTGCCTCTATAAAATGAGCTGGAGAAGACTATTCTAGTATCTATGCCAAGAAAACCCCAAATGAAGTCACCAAGAATTAGACATAACTTAAGTGGTTCAGGTGCTTCTAACTGAACAACAAATGGCAAAATATATTGGCCATAATCTCCACAGGATCAGGGTGAGAAATTGATTTGTAAGTTGCAAAGTATATTAGAAATACAATCTGCATGCTGTTGTTTGGAGCCAAGAACATACTGCATGTCAATGGAGAAAAGAATGAAGTTTCAAAAGCTTCATGGCAAACAGTGAACCTAAGCAGTACCAGACTTCACCAAGCCCTGGCACACTTTTTGTCTCCCCCATATAAAATGCTTTCTTTTTTTTCCCCTTTTCTTTAGTTTTCAATATTTATTTTTATAAGGTTTTGATTTCCAAATTTTTCTCCTTTCCTCCCTCCCTTGCCTCACCCCTGCCCCAGACAACAAGAAATCTAATATAGGCTATACATGTACAATTATGTTAAACATATTTCCACATTAGTCATGTTGTGATTAAGAATCAGAACAAAAGGGAAAAACCATGAGAAGATAAAACAAAAATGAAAATAGTACACTTCAATCTGTATTCACACTCCATAGTTCTTTCTCTGGATGTGGATAGCGTTTTCCATGATGAGTCTTTTGGAATTGACTTAGATCATTGCATTGTTGAGAAGAGCTAAGTCTATCCAAGTTGATCATTGTGCAATGTTGTGGTTAATATGCATAATGTTCTCCTGGTTCTGTTCACTTCACTCAGAATCAGTTTATGTAAGTCTTTCTAGGTTTTTCTGAAGTCTACCTGTTCACCATTTCTTATAGAACAATAGTATTCCATTACACTCATACACCACAACTTGTTCAACCATTCTCCAGTTGATGGGCATCCCCTCAATTTCCAATTCTTTACCACTATAAAAAGAGCTGATATAAATATTTTTGTACACGTGAGTCCTTTTCCCTTTTTTAACAATCTCTTTGGGATACAGATGTAGTAGTAGTGTTACTGAATCAAAAGGTATGTACAATTCTATAGACCTTTGGGTTTGGTTCCAAATTGCACTCCAGAATGGTTGGATCAGTTCACAACCCCACCAACAATTCACTAGTGTTCCAATCTTCTCACATCTTCTCCAATATTTATCATTTTCCTCTTCTGTCATAATAGTCTATCTGATAGGTGTGAGGTGGTACCTCAGAGTTGTTTTAATTTGCATTTCTCTACTCAATAATTATTTAGAACATTTTTTCACATGACTATAGATAGCTTTAATTTCTTCATCTGAAAACTGCCTGTTTGTATCCTTTGACCATTTGTCAATGGAGAATGACTTGTATGCTTGTAATTTTGACTCATTTCTCTATATGTGTGAGAAATGAGACCTTTATTAGAAACACTGGCTGTAAAAATTATTTCCCAACTTTCTGCTTTCTTTCTTAATCTTGGTTGTGTTGATTTTGTTTGTGCAACACATTTTTAATTTAATATAATCAAAATTATCTATTTTGCATTTCATAATGTTCCCTATCTCTTGTATGGTCATAAATTCTTCCTTTTTCCATAGATCTGACAGGTAAACTATTCCTTACTTTCTTAATTTGCTTGTGAGATCACCCTTTACGTGTAAATCATGCACCCATTTTGACCTTATTTGGTCTATGCCTAATTTCTGCCATACCATTTTCCAGTTTTCCCAGTAGTTTTTGTCCAATAGTAAGTTTTCACATGGGTTCTTTGATTAGTTTGGATTCCTGGCCTACTAAAATGTTGATATTAAATGATAATTATTTCTACATTGATTTACAAAATAATGATAAAAAACTAATAATTGCAGAGATGTAAAATGCATTTTTTGTCATTTCAGAATGACAGACACAATATATATTTTTTAATGAATTGAGTTAATTTCTTTTTCCCATTTCCTATCTTTTGATCAATGATACATATCTTGAAATTTAATCTTTTTAAAAATTTAATTATATATTTTTAGTTTTCAACATTCATTTCCACAAGATTTTGCATTCCAAATTTTCTCCCCATCTCTCCCTTTCCTCCACCCCAAAACACCATGCATTCTGATCACCTCTTCCCCCAATCTATCCTCCCTTCTATCACACCCCTCCTTTACCTTATTCCAATCTTCTCTCTTTTCTTATAGGACAAGATAGATTACTATACCCCATTACCTGTATTTCTTATTTCCCAGTTACGTGCAAAAACAGTTCTCAACATTCATTCCTAAAACTTGAGTTCTAACTTCTCTCCCTTTCTCCCTCCTCACCTACCCTCACTAAGAAGGCAAGCAATTCAAGATTACATATGTGTAATTTTGCTAAAGAGTTCCATAATAGTCATGTTGTGAAAGACTAACTTATATTTCCCTCCATCCTGTCATGCGCCCCTCATTTATTCTATTTTCTCTTTTGAACTTATTTTTCCCCAAGTGTTTACTTCTAATTCCCCCCCTATCATTTGCCCTCCCTTCTATCTTTCCCCCCCCGACACTCCACTTATCCCCTTCTCCCCTACTTTCCTATAGTGTAAGATAGATTTTCATACCAAATTGAGTGAGCATGTTATTCCCTCCTTAAGCCAAATGTGATGAGGGTAAGCTTCACTTTTTCCCTCTCTCTTCTTCTTTTTCCCCTCCATTGAAAAAGTTTTTTCTTGCCTCTTTTATGAGAGATAATTTGCTCTATTCCATTTCTCCTCTTCTCCTCCCATTACATTTCTCTCTCACCTCTTAATTATATATTTTTAGATATCATTCCTTCCTATTCAACTCACTCTGTCCCTCTGTCTATATGTGTGTGTGTGTGTGTGTGTGTGTGTGTGTGTGTGTGTGTGTGTGTATGTGTGTATGTATAATCCCTCCAGCTACCCAAATACTGAGAAAAGTTTCAAGTGCTACAAAAATTACCTTTCCAGGTAGGAATGTAAATAGTTCAACTTTAGTAGGTTCCTTATGATTTCTCTTTCCTATTTACCTTTTCATACTTCTCTTGATTCTTTTGTTTGAAAGTCAAATTTTCTATTCGGCTCTAGTCTTTTCATCAAGAATGTTTGAAAGTGGGGGCGGAGCCAAGATGGCGGAGTAGAAAGACTCATTTTTACTAGCTCCGAACCCACAGCCCATGGATTTCCTCTAAAAAGAACTCCTGACAAATTCTGGAACAGTGGAAGCCGCGCAGAAACACAGTGAAGGAGATTTCTGTTGCAGAGAGCCCTGAAAAACCGCCCCCAGGGGCCCATCGTGCCCCAGACGGGAGAGGAGCCCTCCCCTCTCCCTCCCCTGGCCGCACCGCACTGAGAGGAGCGAGCAGACCCAAGCAGGCTTCCCGGACTGTAATCTCCGGTGGCCGCGAAGGTCCCATCACCCACAGACTCACAGGTCAGTGAGAGAGACGGGCTGAGAGGGGAGCGGGGTATCTCCGGGACTCGGACCCCCTGGGAAGCAGCCGCTGCGGCAGAGGCTGAGGCAGCTCGGCCAGAGGCAGAGGCAGCTCGGCCAGAGACTCTCAGAGCTGGCAGGAGCTCCACCCCAGCTCCATTACAAAAGATCTCTGCATAACCCCCCTAAGGGAACTGAGCCTGAGAGGCGGCCCTGCCCCCACCTGAGAACCAGCAGATAAGCTCCCATTGAATAGCAGCCAGGCCTGCCGCCAAAAGCCCTGAGGCTGGGGAGCAGCATTTGAATCCCAGACCCCAAGCACTAGCTGGGCGGATCTAGGCCAGGGAGTGGAGAGGACTCTCAGAAGTCAAGTAACTGTCTGGGAAAATGCCGAGAAAAGGGAAAAAAACTAACACCATAGAAGGTTATTTTCTTGAGAAGATGATTCCCTCATTCATCTCTGGCGACGAAGAGATATGCTTACCATCAGGTAAAGACATAGGAGTCAAGGCCTCTGTATCCCAAATATCTGAAATAGATACCCCATGGCTCAGGCCATGAAGGAGCTCAAAACGGATTTTGAAAATCAAGTTAGACAGATGGAGGAAAAACTGGGAAGAGAAATGAGAGAGATGCAAGAAAAGCATGAAAAACGGGTCAATACCTTCATAAAGGAGGCCCAAAAAAATGCTGAAGAAAATAACACCTTGAAAAATAGGCTAACTCAATTGGCAAAAGAGGTTCAAAAAGCCAATGAGGAGAAGAATGCTTTCAAAAGCAGAGTTAGCCAAGTGGAAAAAGAGGTGCAAAAGCTCACTGAAGAAAATAGTTCTCTCAAAATTAGAATGGAACAGATGGAGGCCAATGACTTTCTGAG
>CM053773.1:61214048-61421335 GCA_028658325.1 Potorous gilbertii
TATGGCCTATATTGAATTGCCTGCCTTCCCAAAGGGAATGGGTGGGGAGGGAGGGATGGGGAGAAGTTGGAACTCAAAGTTTTAGGACCAACTGTTGAGTATTGTTCTTGCTACTAGGAAATAAGAAATACAGGTAATGGGGAATAGAAAGTTATCTGGCCCTACAGGACAAAAGAGAAGATGGGGTAAGGGAAGGGAGGGATGATAGAAGAGAGGGCAAATTGGTGATAGGGGTAATTAGAATGTCCAGTGTATTGGGGAGGAGGGAGGGGACAAATGGGGAGAAAATTTTGGAACCCAAAATCTTGTGAAAATGAATGTAAAAAGTTAAATAAAAATCAAAATCAAAAAAAAAGAATGCTTGAAAGTCCTCTCTTTCATTGAATGACCATTTTTTTCTGTAAAGTATTATACTCAGTTTTGCTGGGTAGGTGATTCTTGGTTTTAATCCTAGTCCCTATGACTTCTGCAACATTATATTCTAAATCCTTTGATTTCTTAATGTAAAAGCTGCTAGATCTTGTGTTTCTATTTTCTAAATATCTAAATTGTATTTCTATAATATTCAAATTGTTTCTTTCTACCTGCTTGCAATATTTTCTCCTTGACCTGGGAACTCTGGAATTTGGCTATAATATTCCTAGGAGTTTCTCTTTTTGGATCTCTTTCAAGAGGTGATCAGTAGATTACTTCAATATTTATTTTACCTTCTAGTTCTAGAATATCAGGACAGTTTTCTTTGATAATTTCATGAAAGATGATGTCTGGGCTCTTTTTTTGATCATGGTTTCAGGTAGTCCCATAATTTTTAAATTGTCTCTCTTTGATCTATTTTCCAAGTCAGTTGTTCTTCTAATGAGATATTTCACATTGTCTTCTATTCTTTCGTTCTTTTGATTTTGTCTTGCAATTTCTTGGTTTCTCATAAAGTCATTAGCTTCCATCTGCTCCATTCTAACTTTTAAAGAACTGTTTTCTTCAGTGAGCTTTTCAACCTCCTTTTCCATTTGGTTAATTCTGCTTTTTAAAGCATTCTTCTCCTCATTGCCTTTTTCGTGCCTCTTTTGTCATTTGGGTTAGTCTATTTTTAAAGGTGTTAATTTCTTCAGTATTTTTTTGGATCTCTTCTAGCAAGCTGTTGACTCACTTTTCATGGTTTTCTTGCATCACTCTCACTTCTCTTCTCAATTTTTCCTCCACCTCTCTTACCTGATTTTCAAAATTGTTTTTGAGCTCTTCTGTGGCCTGAGAACTTGCATATTTATTTTGGAGGTTTTAGATGCAGAAGCCTTGACTTTAAGTCTTCCTCTGATGATGTGCATTATTCTTCCTCATCTGAAAGGATGGAAGAAAATATCCACTCCCCAAGAATGTATTCTTCTATTTTCTTATTCTTTTCCCATTTTTTGGGCATTTTCTTAGCCAATTACTTGATTTTTGAGTTCTTTGTCAAGAGTAGGGTCTACTGGGGGGACCTATAAGTTCTCCGTTCCTCCAAGGTGGCACAATCAAAGGAGAGGAGTTCATTCCTCTCCTGACCTGCACTGTGGTCTGGGAGCAACTACAAGCACTCTTTTCTGCCCAGGATCTACCAGTAGAATTACCTCTCCAGAGTTTCCACCAGCTACACCATGCCAGCCAGCACTCCTCCTCACCCCAGGGCTGCCACTCATGGCTGAGATTCACATCACAAGCTTAATTTCCCCCAGGATCTTTAGGCCAGGGCTCCAAAAAATGGAAACTGTCCCCTGAGACTGCCTAGGACAGGGGCTAGACAGCTGAGTTCCCTTCTCACTCAGGTGAAAGAGATTTGTCACTGACCTTTGAAGATGCCTTTGGCATTTGTGTGTTGAGGAATCTGAGAATTTCAGGTGCTAATGGTGGTGACTTGAAGCCTTCTCCAGTCCTGTCCTTGCTTTGGTTTGGCCAAGGCCCAGCTGCACTCTGCTCCATGCTGATGTGATAGAACTTTCCTGTTCAGCCTTTCAGGCTGCCTTGGGCTGGAAATCTCTTTCACTCTGTAGTTTTGTGGCTTCTGCTGATCTAGAATTTTTTCAGAGTCATTTTTTACAGGTATTTTATGGGCTGTGGAGGGTAAGTTTCTAGAGATGCTTCCTTCTACTCCGCCATCTTGGCTCCACCCCAAATTGAATCTTTTTTGATGTGTAGAAGTCCCTAATAATCAGAAAATGTAAGCATTTTATTGTTCATTTTTCAGTGGGGTCTGACTCTTTATGATCTCATTTAGGTTTTCCTGGCAAAGACAATGGAGTGGTTCACCATTCCCTTCTCTCGCTCATTTTTTAGATGAGGAAACTGAGGCAAACAGGATCACACAGGAAGTGTCTAAGGCTAGATTTGAACTCAGGAAGATGAGTCTTCCTGACTCCAGGCCAGGCACTCTATTCACTGTACCACCTACCTGCTCCTAAACCCTAGTTTTTTTATAAATTTTATGTAAATCTAATATTGCCTACAAAAAGAAGTTGTTGTACATCTGTGTAGTATAATAGAAAGAGTACTGAATTTGGAGCCAGAGGAAGGAAGCGAGCATTTATGAAGCACCTATTATGTAACAGGTACTGCACTAGGTGCTTTACAAATGTTATCTCCTTTGATCTTCATCACAACCTGGAATGGCAGGCACTATTATCAGCTCCATGCTATAGCTGAGGAGTCAGAGGTAAAGTGACTTGTCTAGGGCTACATAGCTTCTAAATGTCTGGGGCCAAATTTGAAATCTGCTAACTAGCCACTAACTAACCACCTAGTTGCCTGGGTTTAGTTTCATGTTTTTCCTGCTCCCCACTGTGTGACCATGTATAAATCATGTCTCTGAACCTCAGGTGCTCCATCTGAAAAATGAGGAAGGTAGACGAGCTGGTTTCTAAGGTCCCACCTGGTTCAAAATCCATGATCTAACACCATCTTCTCATTAGTTTCTGTTAAAAAAAAAAAAAGAAAGGAACATGCTAAGTCTATCTACAATTCATGAACTGTACTTATAGTGATAAAAGGTTGGCATGAGAATAGATGTACATTTTTACAAACTCAAAGATACTCAGAGATGGAAGATATTTTATGGGTGATATGATATAACTCCATTTTACAGAGGAGAAAGCTGAGGTCCAGAGAAGGTAAGCCACTTGTTATTTATATAGATAAGCATTATTTGTCCTGTGAAGACTTTAAACAAAAGGTGAATGGCCATTGGACATTTAAGGATATGAATAGGACCTAGGTATTCTTTCCAGTATAGCACATAGTCTCCAATCTTTCAAATACTGGTATTTTCCCGTGTTCATGTCTTCTTTGGAAAATTACTGTAGGATAAAAGCCTTGTCATTGCCCTAATCCCATGCAATCTGCAAAAATCTTCTGAGAGGAGCTGTACATGCTTGCTTTTCCCTAGGTGACTATTTTTTGCTTATTATGGCCTTTGTGGACTTGGGGCATCAGAATGCTAATTATGATACCAATGGAAATATAAAAATCCATAAATGTAAAATTTCATTCAGTTTGTAGACTGTTGTTGTTCAGTTATGTCTGACTCTTCATGACCCCATTTAGGGTTTTCTTGGCAAAGATCCTGGAGTGGTCTGCATTTCCATCTCCAGCTCATTTTACAGATGAGGAAAACGAGGCAAGCAGGACTAAGTGACTTGCTTAGGGTTACATGGCTCTTAAGTATATGAGGCCAGATTTTTAAGTCAGGAAGATAAGTCTGAGGTTGAAGTCATGAAGATGTCTTCCTGATTTTAGGTCCAGCACTCTATCTACTTGCCACTATGTGCCACTTATCTGCCCCAGATTGTAGAAGCCATAGTTATTTGTTAAGTATGTCATTTAGAATCACAGGGCCAGATTTAGAGCTAAGAGGGACCTCAGAAATCATCTAGTTAAATCCCTTCAGTTTGCAGATGGGGGAATTGATTGCAAGTGGTGAATGCTCCAAGCAGGAAGGATCTGAACCCAGGCCCTGTGACTACTAAGTCAGTGATTTTTCCATTGTTCCATGGTGTCCATGCTCTTTTCATAATCAAGAGAGAGACACTGCTTTATATATACTTTTACTCAAGTTAAAATTACGTAGTTAATATCACCTTTATTTTCACAGCATTACTGTAAAGTAGGGAGGAGAAAATGTGATTAAGTTCATTTTACAGATAGAAAAACTTTGCTAGAACAAAGCTGGTCATGAACAAAACCAGGTTTCTGGTTGCCTGCTCTAATCATGGAACCCCATTGCTTCTCACTACCTAGAAGAAATGCCATTACTAGAAATTAATTAATTATCTTCATAGGAGAGGTCCCTTTGTTCAGACACACCTGGAATCATTACAGCACAAGACAAACTACAGAAACACCTCTCTTATCTTTTGACAAATTACATAAAAGGGAATTTTCCAGATAAAGAAATCTGACCCCTTTAAACTCTAAAACTTTTAATAATTTAAACATTTTTGATGAAAATCTTTGTTAAAAAAATGGCATACTCCTTTACTTTCTAAGCCAGAATACTGCTAAATATAATTTAAGATTTTCTTGACAACTGAGGGTCATGATTGTGAAATTCTGATTTTTTTAAAGATTTTTTAAAAAATTCTTTAGTGTTGGGCTGCTCTCAGAGTACCTGTTTCTACCAGTGTCATATTTATTTTAATCCATGACTTTGATTTTCAATAGTGACAAAAATAATCATATTTGTTAGTCATATATATGAAACAGGACTCAGTTCAGTCTTTTTCAGTTGTTTCTGACTCTGGGTGACCTGATCTGGATTTTGTTTTGTTTTTTTAAAGATACTGAAGTGGTATATCATTTCTGTCTCCAGCTCATTTTAAACATGAGGGAACTGAGGCAAACGGGGTGAAGTGACTTGCCCACATGGAGTGTCTGAGGTGAGACTGGAACTGAGATCTTCTGACCTCATTCTATCTGCTGTGGTTCATCCTTCATTTCTGAAGAGCACCAGTGACATCATGAGGTGGTATCTTGATTTGTGGGTGAATTGGATTTAAGTGAGGCAGTTACACAAAGTAGCGAGCTTCATTCTCACCAAAGTTTAGTGGCAGAACAAAAGTCAAGTTGATGGGTAATGGCCCAGGAGGCAGTGGGTGATCTTGGTTTCTTCAATGTCTGATGACCAAACTCTAAGAATTCCACTGTGCCTGCTTCGGCTGCCTTCATGGCCCTTAGAACAAATTGTCCTCATTTGCCCATTCTGCTAGAAGTCTTCAAATGCTTGGGGTAGACATCCCCCAACTCACTGAAGTGTTTGGGGCTCATTGGTTATCCTCAGCTTGGTTTAGTTGTCTGCATATGCTACAGCTTCTTGAAGCCACAGGTGAGAACTGGGTGACAGGGAGACACCAAATGTGGATAAGCAGCCCTGAAAAGGGCTCCCTTCACACCAGAGGCACTAGTCTTCCTTGAATACCCCATACACACCATCTATGTGTGTTATACCACCTAGCTGTAGCACATCATTTGTATCCCAGTGCTTAAACACAAAGCCTCACATATAGCAAACACTCAATAAACTGAAGTGAATTATTGGAAAATGGTTGTTTTGGAAACTTTCTCCTTTGAATACAAATAAAAACAAAATGGCAGTCCTTGAATACTAGGGCTGACATGACTGGTGGTGTTCAGTGGCATCTAAAACCACAATGTGATGAAAAAACCCAAAAGCCATGAGTTGGTCAACTGGGATAGGAACCACTTATTAGCTATGTGACCTTGAGTAACTCACATAACCTCTTCAAGTCTCAGTTTCCATAACTGTACAATCAGATTACCAATAACTGTCCTGCCTAATTCACAGGGTTCTTGTGATCTTCAAATATGATCATATCACACCAGGAGACCTAGGTCCTAACTCTGTCACTTACAAGTTGTGTGAGCTCGGTAAAGTCACTTAGTTTCTCTAAACCTCGTGGCATCGTTAAAAAAATGAGTTGTTTGGGCTAGATGACCTAAAAGTTCCCTTTAGCCTCTAACATTGTGTAATTCTTGGATTCTACTCCAAAGTGCTTTTTAAAAACTATGAAACACTCTACAAATGTAATGTATTATTAATAACATCTTGAATTTATATGTTCTTGATTCTGAGGACTTAAAAGCATAAAGAAGAAACTTCAGGCACAAAAACAACACGGATAAAAATTTGTCTCAGTTAGGATTAATGGTAAATTTGTGATAACAATATATTCTGTAATAACACTTTTCTAAATAATCTCCCATTCAGATAACAATGATATAATAAGGACGTTCATCTTTATAGTGCTTTAAGATTTGTAAAGTGTTTTTAAGTATCATCTCATTCCACCCTCACAACCGTGGGAGGTGGGTATTGTTATTACATCCTTTTTACAGATGAGGAACCTGAGCAGACAAAGGTTAGACTTAACCCAGTGTCACATAGCTAGTAAATATCTGAAGCTAGACTTGAATGCAAGTTTCCCTGACTTTGGGGCAGATAGGTGTTACAGCGGATACAGTACCAGGTCTGGAACTGGGAAGACTCATGTTCCTAAGTTCAAATCCTGACTCAGACACTTCCTAGCTGTGTGACCCTGGACAACTCTCTTAACTCCATTTGTCTCAGTTTCCTCATTTGCAAAATGAGCTGGAGAAGGAAATGGCAAACCACTCCAGAATCTTTGCCAAGAAAACTTCAAATGGGGTCATAAAGAGTGGGACACAACTGAACAACAACAGAAGGCTTGTGATTTCATTGGTATAGTAGAGAAAATACTCTCTACTAATGCAGTCTACAACTTAAGTATTAAATTCCCCAGGTTCACACAATGAGTATGTTATATTGGCACAAGATCTGAATCCAGGCCTTCATGGTTCCAAGATCATCTCCCTTTACATGATACCATGCTGGGATTTTTCCTTGGTAGGAGGAGAGAACTACATTTTAAACTCACAAATTCAAATTCCTCCTCCCCAAATTTCTTCTTTCTGAATGTGATTAAACATGTGCTAGTTTAAACACTGTTTATTGACTCCACTCTTAATTGACCCTGAGAGGTAATTTAGTGTATTAGATAAAGGACCAATCTTGGTTTCCGCCTTCGCCTTCGACATTTACTAGCTGGCCTCAGGATCAACTCAAGAAGATCTGGCTTCCAGGGCTTCTACACTGACTGGTTGAGTGACCACATCCCCAGGCAACTCTGTAGGACTGGGAATTATAAATAACTTGCCAACCTAAGTCTAGTAAAGTAAGTTTCTATGCAGGGAGTTCCACCCCTCCCCTTTCCCACTTAAATCACAGATCTGATTTTTTAAAAAAATAAACACTAGGCTAACATGAGTTGAAACTCAGTTGTAAGTTGTATGTGTAGAAAGGGGAATAAACTAGAATCTCTCTTAGGTTCCCTCTAAACGCTAAATCTAGGGTATTATTTCATGACCTTAGTTCTAGGTCAGCTACTTGCTGTGTGACCTTGGGGAAATTCCCTAGGTCCTTAGTAAGGACTTCCCCTCCCCCCCTCCCCGCACCAGACAGTCATTCATTCACTTGTAAAATAAGAGAGTCGGGCTGTGACCGCCCAGAGATTCCTGGGTACTTCGATAGGCTTTCTTAAATCGGAATGGGTGAGGGTGAAGTGTTTTTACCTGTGGGAAGGGGGAATTTACCCTATCCTCCGGAAAATCAAGTTTACTGGAATTTACTAAATACTAAATAAACACGAACAGGACCAGATTCAATATTTCCTTGGGGGTAGTGGGAGAGGAGGGAGGAGGCGGAGATGGGGGTCCTATTTTTCTTCCTCCCTTTCCTAGACCACACATTATCTTTCACTCTTGAGCAGGGCCCCTCTTTTCTCATCTGGGGCAAGAACTAAAGAATGATTTCATTGGTCTCCCTCCGGGCTGCCAGGCAGGAAACGCTCTCAGCGCTCGGATAAGCCTGGGTTTGGAAAGGGGGGAAAAAAGAAAGGAAAAGGAAAAGGAAAAAAAATAAGGAACAAAGCCAGAAAAACTTGACCAGGGGCGCTTGCTCCGAGCCCAGCGGGATTACTACAGGTTTCTAGTTTCCTAGAAACACGGATCCGACCCCCCCCCCCCATCCCAACGCTGCAGGGCTTGTGGGCGGTGTTTTTAAATATATGCTAATACAGCTGACAGGAGGTGCTGCCTAGGCTCGCTCTCCCGGGTCTTCCCTGACAGCGAACCGGGAGGGTGTAGAAGCGAGTGGAGACCTAGCCTCCGACGTGCATGGCCTGGGGTTGCCCCGGGGTCGGCAGAGCCACCGAATCCGTCCATGCCGGCCTTTGCCTTTCTGGTCTGGGAGTGAGGGAGACATGCGCCTCTGAGAATGGAGATCAAGGACTCCGGCAGCGTGGTCCTGACCGCCTACCACTCTTACGCACCGTCTAGGATACCCAGAATCCAGCCGAGCTTCGTGCCGGAGATCGCGGCCGCCTCGCCGTCGGGCCAGCCGGTCAGCAGCAGGTAAAGCGCCCAAGAGGCTGGATTCGGAAGCGGTGCCGGGCTCGGTTTGGTTTCGGTTTGGGGAGGAGTAGCTCTCTTGTCCCGGCCCGGTAATGATCCCTTGGCGGCTGATTAGCTTGGCCTCTTAGTCACCTTATCACGCCTGGATTGTTGTTGCACATTCTTCCGCCCGCCTGCGTGATGGGAACTCGGTTAGACAGCTCTGCCTGTGTGTGTGTGTGTGTGTGTGTGTGTGTGGTGTATGTGTGTGCGTGTGTGGTGTATGTGTGTGCATGTGTGTGCGTCTGTGGTGTATGTGTGGTGTATGTGTGTGCATGTGTGGTGTATGTGTGTGCGTGTGTGGTGTAGGTGTGTGCGTGTGTGGTGTAGGTGTGTGTGCGTGTGTGTGTGTGTGTGGTGTATGTGTGTGCGTGTGTGGTGTAGGTGTGTGCGTGTGTGGTGTAGGTGTGTGTGCGTGTGTGTGTGTGTGTGGTGTAGGTGTGTGTGTGTGTGGTGTAGGTGTGTGCGTGTGTGGTGTAGGTGTGTGCGTGTGTGGTGTAGGTGTGTGTGCGTGTGCGCGCGTGCCCGCACGTTCTTGAGAAATGAGTATTGGAACTGGAGATTGATCACCCCATATCTGGCTTGCAGAGAGCCAAACGCGTCCATCACAAGAACGAATAGAATTTATTTTAAAACACAGCGCTTCCTGAAAACAAAACAAAAAAGTTCCACCAGTAGGTTGTTATAGAAAACTTTTGGGAGAACTCTCTTCGATAGCTTCTAAGCACGTACAAAAGAAGTGGAGGAAGTTTTTAAAAATTAAATTGCAGTAGAAATGTTGCCCCTCCTCCCCCTTCTTTCTGTAGATATCCCCCCCACCCCCACCCACCCTCGGATTCCGTGCAGTGAACCCTTTGGTCTTGTAACGCGTGCGAGCGTCAGGGCGCTATTATGTTGCAATTGGATTTACTTTTTCACCTGATTTCAGTTAGTGAATTTCACTGGTCTTACAACGTGTATGAGGGTCAGGGCGCTACTATGTTGCACTTGGATTCACTCTTTGCCGGGTGACTTTCTCCTGATTCCATGTAGTGAATTCGGTTGGTCCTCATAATGAGTGAGGCTTAGGGCGCCTCTGTCTTACTTCTGTAATCACTTTTTTGCTCGGCAAATGGAAGCGTTCTTGACGCCTTTTGTTTTGAAAGGGTACGACGGCAGGGAGCCTATCTCCCAGTGTCCTTTGGATGAAGTAAAGCTGGGATCTGTCTTAAACTATTGTACCATGTTTCAACTTTTTCTTCCTTTCAGAGGGCAGGGACGCCTCCATTTACTAAAACAAAGGAGGGACTTTTGGAAGGTGCAGCTAACTTGTTAAATACTGACTTGGAAGAGGAAGAGGAAAAGTGCTTACGGAGGGTGACACTTGGATAAATGGGGGAGGGGGGGCCAGATTCCCTAGTGGGTGCTTCTGCTTTGGTTCCGGCAGTAATTTACGAAGTGTTTTCCTTAAGAAAGATAACAATCTTTAATTGTCTCTTCCTATCCCTTGAACTTCTCTTCAGTTTTGTGACTATGATTGCTTCTGCTTCCTAATTTAATTGACTCTTGAGGTTTCAGGCGATTATATCCTTTTATTTGAAGGAGTTAAATTTTGGCCTACGCTCCTAAGAATGCCTACAAGAAAACCCTGGTGACTATGGTGAACAAAGAAAATATTATTTCTTCCCCGAGAGTTAGCCCAGTGAAACCTTTTTTAAAAATTCTATGGAAATGAGAAAGTGACATTTTGCTTTCATTTTCCCCTTTCAGCAAATTATTTTAAAGGCAACTTGAGGGTGCAAGTTGATAGACCTGCATTTCTTGAATCTGTAGAGTATACTCCATATTCCACAAGGCTAGTGATAATCACCCAGATTAGGTAGAACCTAAGTAGAAAGGATATTAGTGATGTGAGAGGCACAGCATACTTTGGAAGCCTGACCCCTTAGTTAAGACTTGTGCAATTTGAAAATGGCTCTGGGGTTGTTATCTTGTCTGTAAAGTCCAGCAGCTGTCTGGTTGTAATAGCCAGATTCTGCCATATGGACAGTCAGAAACAACATCCGTGTTTCCAAAGCGAGCTCTGGGGAGAGGGCTTATTAACGCAGCATGTGGCTTTGTGGAATGCATAATAGATGAAGGCCAAAGAATTGCATGTTTTGCTAGCATACAGTACAGTTGTCAATTTATTCTTGATTATTCCAAATCCTTGTCCTATGGTATGCCTCTTCACTCCCCAGAAGAAACTTTTTTTGCAGTCTGCCTTTTGAGACGGATTTAGGCCTCTATATGCCTTTCTGAATCATATTCCAAGAGTGTAATTCATTGGTTCCCAGCAACACCAACCTAAGAGAGAAGGCTCTGTGTTTACTTAGCCGGAGGCCATCGTTAATCCTGTGTCTGATAACAGAAAATAATCGGACCTAAGTTATTAACCTTTGACTTACTAACTGCTGATCAATAAACTCCTTCAGGGCTTTAGGATCTTTGTGTGCCAGTTGTAAAGAGAACTCTCTCCCCTCTTTTCATCTGATTGCTAGTCTTTTCCAAGGGTCATAGTTGCTGAGCATCAAGAGGGATACCCTGACTTTGCAAGAATCATCCTTCGCAATCACTGCCTCACTTAAATCCATTTCAAAGAAATCTATTTCCCTTTAGTTCTTCCATTTATCCATGGCTATCTGCCAAGCTTATGGAAGGCCTACAAGACAAAGTTGGGTTAAAAGACTAACAACAATAAACTCATTAAAAATCCAATGAGCATCTCACTACGAATCTTGGCATCTGTTAAAATAAGTATAGAATATTCATAGAATCCATTGACTGAATGAAACTTTTTGAGAAACCTCCATACAATTACATCATTTCAACTGCCCTTAGTAAGAGATAGGGGTAGCCCCACCATGCCAGGTTGGGATTGCCAATAAATCACTCCAAGATTAAGATGAATTTAAACTGTGGGTTTGCATTAGATGACTTCGGAGGCCCCATACCTAGAACTAGTATCCTGTTTCCGTCACCTAATAGTGATTTCATCCTTGGTCCACAGGAACAACTTCTCTTGAGACAAATGGAAGTTCTGCATGTTCTTTGGATTGTGGTGTCATAGAGTTGGAATCTGGGAGGGTGGGGATAGGGAAGATGCATTTACAAAGCACCTACGATGTGTCACATACTGAGCCAAGGGCTTTACAAATATTATTTCATTTGATTCCCCCAACCATGGAGATGTAGGTGCAGTTATCATTATTCCCACTTTATGGTTGAGGAAATTGAGGTTAAGTGACTCCCTCAGGGTCACACACAATTTAAAAGTGTCTTAAACTGAATTTGAACTCAAGTCTTCTTGACTTCAGGCCTAGCTGCCCTCTAGGGACTTCTGAGGCAATCTAAGTCCACCACCCTCATTTTACAGAGGAGGGCACTAAAATCCAGGGAGATTAAGTACTTTATGCAAGGTACTGGAAGAAGTCACTTGGCAGAGTGACATCATTAGACTAGAAGTCAGAAGACTTAGGTTCTAGGTTGGTGACACAGTGGAGTCAGGAAGACCTGGGTGGAAATTCAGCCTCCAATACTCACTAGCTGTGTCATTTTGGTCAAGTCACTTAACCTCTGTTTGCCTCCTTTTCTTCAACTGAAAAAAAATGAGGATAACAACCTCTCTATTTCACTGGTTGTTGTGAGAATTAAATGAGATGATATTTGTAAAGCATCTGGCACACAGCAGGCACTATATAAATGCTTATTTCCTACCCCTCCTCTCCCCTTTCCAGTTCTAGTGATTTCTCCACCCTCTATGTCTTGACCCTGAGGAGAGAACTTTAATTTATTTAATGTCTCAATCTGTAAGAGGGGATAACCACATCTCACTGGTTTGTGGTGAGGATCATATGAGATAATGTCTGGTCAAATGAGAAATTGCTCTACCAACATAAACAAGATCCTCTAGAAAGTCAGCTCCTTGAGGGCAGGGAACTGTTTTTACCTTTTGTCTCCAAGCAGTTTCTTCCTGGCACTTTTATTTCTTTGTGTTGCTTTGTGGAGAAGTTACCTGCAGATGTGCTCAGTAAATGTTTTCCTGCTTTTTCACTTCTTCCTTTTAATGTCTAAGGTCATCTACTGTGGGCTTCCATGGGGTATCTTCTTCATGTATTCAAAAATTATTTTTATTTGCAAAATTTTATAGCCTATTTTTTAGAGAATAAAGAGACATAGACTTTCTTCCTCATTGTCACAATCTAATCTGATTCATCCTGGAAATAAATTTATTTTATAATCATCTCCATAAATGTGAGATTTCTTCCTTCTCCTTTTTTCATTTTGTTAAAAGTCATAATTTTCCTGTAACTTCATATAGTGGCTAAAATATTTCACTTTGACCTGCCAATCCAAAGTCCATGAATGAGAACTAACATGTATATTGATCTGCTTCATTAACTGAAGTAGGCTATTAAGATAATTTTCATTGATTTTTTTTTTCCTGGAGCTAAAAGCCAAAGGAAAGCCTTTAAAACATGAAAGTTGTTTTCATGCAAATCCAGTAATTTATGGTGAGGTATTAAATAACTCTGAGCAAGTTTTCCCTTGGAAAAGGAGAACTGCATCTGTAGATAAATAAGACTTGACCAAAACGATTTCAAAGAAGAATTTCCATCTGAGATATTTTCCGTCTGAGTTAACTAACTTCAGATAACAACTATGTAGGAGCATTGTGTTACTATGCAGAATTCTAGGTTATTGGGTAGATAACTTAACTTTGTACCTAATTAGCAAAAAATAGCCTTTTATTCTGAGCACCACCTATTCATTTAGCTAATTGAACTTAAATAAAAACCGTGGTGTCCCATGTGTTCAATCCATTTAGAAGATAGGGTGGGATAACTGACTGTTGACCAAGCAAACAGCATTTGGTAGTTGAAGGAAATCTCATTTCCAGTTTTATCCACACTTTCTATAGAAAAGGACCTGAGAGAATGAAAAAGGATGAATGAACTCAGCTCCATTAAAAAAAAAAAGTTGAGAAGAGAAATAGCATTGTTGCAGAGAGTTCCTTTGCACTAAACATTCTCCCTGGTCTGGTTCAAACTTTCAGGGGAAGTACCATGAGACACACAAATACACACACACACAGGGGAAGTACCATTAGATACACACACACACACACACACACACACACACACACACACACGTTCATCCCACCCACAAAATGAAAATTCTCTAAAGATAACAAGCTATCTGAAGCCTTCACGAATTTTCCAAGTTATATACAAATGATAAAAAGCATTTCTTCTGTGAAGGTGTAGTGTAAACAGCTTGAAGTATTTCTGATGTTTATCTCATTATACCATAAACTTCCTGAGAAGGCAAAAATAGTAGAGGAAAAGAACCCACTCTTCCTTAAAAACAAGTATAAAAGCTGCCCAAGGTGATCATGGAAATTCAAAGGCTATCCCACTATTTTTTGACTTTCCTATGAAGTATTGCATTCTAACTCATCTCAAAATCACTTCAAAACAAGTCTGGAGAGATTTAATTGAAACATCCAATTAGAATATGCATTTTTTATTTTAAAGAGATTATTACATTTGATTTTAAAGAGATTACTAGCAACTTCATTTTGTCAACTGGCACTCATCTAGGATGGAGTTTTATTATTTAGTTAAGATGATATTTATTTTTAACTGTAAATTCTTGCTAAATCAGGCATTTGCACAAGGAGTGTGCATGTGTGCAGGAGGCTGTATGTACACCCATGTACACATTCCAGGCAATGGTAGACAACGTTTTTTTTTCCTGTAGGCTTTAAAAATGCCCATGGAATGTCCTCTGGGGTACTTATGAGGGAATATAAGGTATTTATAGACCATTCTTCATGTTATGGTTGAAACTAGAGTTAGATTCTCTGGTTTCCTTTTACTGTGGTACTCCTGCTGATCTTCTTGGTACCTCCACATGTAGAGCTGATGGAAAACATCTGGTGCTGTCCCTTAGAGATCCTTTTATTTGGCTGGTTGCCCAATCCACTTTCAACTAGGTCATTTCTCTCTGATTACAGGATGGTTGGATTTGCCCACAAAAATGTAGGAAGCTAAAGATGCTGTAGAATCGCCATAACAGGGATCCTGACTTCATGCCTCACAGCAGCCATTTATGGCATTCTTGCAGAAGAGGGTTTTTCCACCTCCAAATTCTCCCTTGTAAAAAAGTCATCTTCATACTCCCAGGTTTCAGTTTCATTTAGCACAGTGCCCTTCCTCCAAATAAGTTTTGTTTTCTCTATCCAAATTTCGCCCCAGTGTACCAGAAAAGTCCTGGTATTCCTAATGATGACACCAGTGCATAATACTGATGTTGGAGTTCATGAAAATTCTAAGGTCTATCTCTCCTGAGTTTTGAAGGAGCTATGTATTATTAGAGGTGGTATTTTATTAGAGGCACAGCTCATTGAAAGCTGGCCTTGTCACTAGGAAGACCCAGTGAGTCCAAGTCCCATCTCTGATACACTCTAATTGTATGAAGCCAGGGAAGTCATTTAACCTCTGAGTTTGTTAGGCCAGGGTCAAGGATTTCTGGGGGTCTCTAAGACCCTGTCAGTGGGTCCTCAAAGTCAAAATTTTTTATTATAATACTAAGATGTTGTAATTTCTAATATGATCAAATAGCAACAGATATAACCCACATTAACAATAGCTCTTTGAAGGGTCCTCAATAATTTTTAGGAGTATCAAGGGCCCTGAGACCAAGAAAGTTTGAGAACATTTCTCTCGGCACTCTCTAAAACCAGGAGTCTTAGAGAAAGTGCTTACCTTCTTTGGTAGATGGAGTTTCTTCACTTGAAAATCCCCTCTATCAGTGAAGTTATAGACCCAGCCCCTAAAAACAAAGTTCAAAAATGTTTAGACCTGTCATAGAGTATTTAAGTCATGTCTTTTTAATGCACCTTCATCTATCAGATTGTTCCTTCTTTGTCTCCTTTGTTGGTTCTTCTTCCTTGTTAGATTTATTAACTGTGGGATTTCCCCCAAGGGCCTGTCCTTTGCCTTTTCTTATTTTCATTCTCATCTATCTCATGGGTAATCTCCTCAGTTCCTGTTTTCATTACTGTTCAGGCATTTTCAGTCATTTCTGACTCTTCCTGACTCCATTTGGGGTTTTCTTGGTGAAGATGCTTGAGTGGTTTGCCATTTCCTTTTCCAGCTCATTTTATAGATGGGGAAACTGAGGCAAATAGAGTTAAATGACTTGCCAAAGTTCATACAGGTAGTATCTGAGGCTAGATTTGAATTCAGGAAGATGAGTCTCCTGACTCCAGGCCTGGCACTCTATCCACTGCACCACCTAGCTTGCCCTATGTGATTGCTCTATGTTCCTCTGGGTTTGATTGTTAAATCAATTCAGATGATATAGTACATCCAGCCCTAGTCTCTCTCCTGAGCTCCAGTCAGCTGCCTTTTGGACATCTCAATCTGGATGAATTGTTGGCATCTCAAACTCACTATGTCCAAAACAGGTCTTATTATCTTTTCCCTCTCCACCCACCCTGCCAAGCCCTCCTCTCTTCCAAATTTCCCTAAGAGAACATTACCATACAATAAAGTATAGGAGAATATCATTCTCTTATTCACCTATGTTTGAAACTTACCTAATTAGTGGCTAAATCTCTCTTTTTCCAAATCTACCAGCATCTACACGTCTCCCTTTTCTACCAACATATCTGTAACCATCATCCTATAAAAGATCCCTGTCCCCTCCCACAAAGGCTATCGAAATAGCCTCCCAATTGATCTTCCTGTTTCTAGTCTTTCCTCACTGGAGTCTCTCCACTCAGGTGCCAAACTGGTTTTCCCAAAGACCAGTTTGGACCATATCTCCTCCTCCCCACCAATAATCTCCATTGACTCTCAATTACATTCAGAATCAATGATAAAACTCCTGTATTTGAGGATCCTCCTAATCTGCCCCTTCTTACCTTTCTTTCCAGTCTTCTTACACTTCCCTTCCCCCTCATGCAGCTGTGACATACCTACAGTGGCATCCTTTCTGTATTGCTCACATATGATGTCCTATGTCCCATCGATGTCTTTGTGGACTTTTCTCCATTTCCTTCCTCTTCCTCTTTGCTACCTTTTGGAATCCCTTATTTTCTTCAATCCACAGTCAGACAAAATTTCTCTGGCACAAGGAGACCTTTCCCAGTCCTTCCAGACACCACTGCCTTCCTCTCATGTTCTTGTTCATCTACTCTACTTCTTTTATATACCTAATTATTTATGTGTTGTGTTCTTCATTAGAATATGAACTACTTAAGGACAGAGATTGTTTTTGTCTATCCTCAGCATTTAGCTCTCCTGGAATACAGGAAGCGCTTAATAAATGCTCATTGGTTGATTGATACTGCTGATATAATTTTTTTCTGAAAATACATGAATGAGTTTCTTCCTCATTTCAGATGAAAATCCAGTTTCTATTATGATGATTAAATTGTATCCTCTCTGATCAATACTCTGTGGTTGGCATTAACCTCCCTCACAACCTGCTCTCGTCCTACTTCCCTACATTAATTTCTTCAGTTGCCCTCCAGTGTCCCAGAAGACTGGACTTTCTAATCTTTACACAAAACCCTCCCTCCCTCATTTCCAGGCCTTTGACCTGGTTGAATTCCATGACTAGAGTACATTTCTCCTTCTCCTTGCCTCTGCCTTTTGGAATCACTGGTTTTCTTCAGTACTTAGCCCAAGCACCAACATCTACATGAAGCCTTTCTTGGTCCCCTTAGCTGCTTAGTTCCCCTCCACTTCCTTTCCTTCCTCTCCACTCTTGTATCTGCTTTGTGTTTTGTACATGTGTCTCTGTACCTGTTCTCTCCTGTTAGAATATAAGGTCCTGGAACGGAGACCATTCCTCTTTTACCTTTGTATACTCCTTCCCCCTTCCCCATTCCTGTCTCATAGTAGGCACTTAATAAATACTTGTTGATCGTTCAACTAATTGATCAATGAAAAGCAGTATTTTTTTTCCTTACCAGTTTTCCAAAAATGCTTTTCAGAGTACTCCCTTTTTTCCTCTCTGAAATTTGAGATAAACCATGTATTTTGTATGCAGTAAAAATTTCTATCGTTTCTCTCACATGAAACCAATTCCTTTGTGAGGTCCATGTCTGGGATAATTCTTTTTTTTTTTTTTTTTTTACTAATTTTCTGATCCTGCATTCTCCTGGAGTTCTGGAACCTGGGGGGAACTTTTCTTTGGTGGTAGTGATGGGGGGAGGGAAGTCAAGAGGAAAAGTCAAGGGAGCTGAGGAATTGGAAAGCCTGTTTACCTCAGTTCATACTGTATTTGTGTCCATTAGAGTGTAAGTTCCATAAAGACAAGTGCTGTTTTTTCAACTTTGTCCCCTTAGAACAATATAGAAAAGTAGATTGAGGATGAACTGAATTATTACAAACATCATTTCTTTTTTTTTAAAATCATGCTCTTGAATGAATTTTATTAGTGTTCTGCATTAACAAATATAGTATGAAGGCATTGATTGTTTAATGTTTTCAATGTATGGCACAGACAGAAACCAATAGATTTAGAAGCAGTTTAGCACTTACTTAAATGTGAGATTAACAAAGGAGGCACATCTGATTATATTTAGCAATTTATACCAGCTATCAGAAGACATTTTGCAAGCAACAGACCACATTTATTTGCATTAAGTAAAAACATATTTTGAGCAAGAAAATTATATTTTTTTTCAGATTTTCCTTTATATCACAAATCTCAGGGTAAGGCAGATCCTTAATGAATCATATGGTAAAAACCTTATTCTCCAAGAAAATATATTAAACATATTGTGCTAACTGTAATTTTTCAAAGCACAGCTGACGTACACCACATAACAAACATCATTTCTTGTAGAATTTATGTTTCTTGAGTTCAGGAATAGTCTCCCTTTTTCTTTTTCTCTCCAATGTCTGCCTAGCCCAGCGCCTGGGAAATATGACACACTTCACAAATGCTACTTATTGATTCATTTTCTCCTCTGCTCTTTCTAAACCATGCTTGCCTGCACTTCAGACTTCCTCCTCATTCTTCTCCCACAGGAACTTAGAACTGCCCCTAGGAACATGGCCTCTGGGAGGTGAGCTTTTGTCTTATCTTGTCTAGATGGGGGCTGCTACACCATTTCTAAGCCATGATATGGCATGTGTAACCGTCCCTTTTTCTAGCTCCTGTTATATATATTGTCACCCCCCCTTAGAAAATAACCTCCTTGAGGGTAGGTACTACCTTGCTTGGTCATATTTACCAACCCCAGTGCTTAGCACATTTCCTGCCACATTGTAAGCTCTTAATAAATGCTATTTCATTCATTTCCAGATTCTTCCTTTGATAGATTGATAGTATACAATGGTGATCTCAGACGCTAACAATGTAAGGTGTGAGACTATTTGACTGTACACTTAATGGAGTAGATCACGATTGTTTTCGAGTACTGATGCCTGCTTTTTGTAGTTTTCCTATCTTTTTTTACTTCTTGCAGAATTCAGTTCAGTAGCAACCAGCTTCTCTGAATTTGTTCAAAAAATTTTTGATTTAGCTTTGGAAGGAGGGATCTGAGAAATCATTCTAGTTGAACCTTCTCATTCTTCAGTTAAGAAAACCCGGAGAGACAAAGTTCTTTTTGCCCAAGGTCAAACGGTAGCAAAGTCAGGATTTGAATTCAAGTTCTTGGACTCCAAATTCTGTTTTGTTTTCACCCATTTTGGTGAAATGACAGTTTTTTGTGTTGTTTTGTTTTACTACATTGCAATAAAAAATGAAGGATAATACTTTTGTTCCTACAACCAATTCTTAATTATTTAGCACTTAATTATCTTTTTATGAGTTAATGAGATTTATTAGACCCTTTGTCTGCCTTTTCAGTGTTGTGCTGTTACTAAATATTGCTACCTTTAGCTAACCAGAGTAAAGTTTATATACCATGTAACATACAAGTAAGTGGATTATTTGGAAGTCAAAGTCATCTATTGGAGGAATAGAAAATCATATAACTGAATTTTAGTTATGGGTAAAATAATACTGAATTGATTCTGAATAAGGACCGGAGGAACTCTCGGATGATTAATTAATTAATAATAGCAATAATAAAAACAACATTTTTGCAGCACCTTAAGGGTTTGCAAAGTGCTTACCAATATCTCATTTTGCCATCACAACAACCCTGAGAGGTAGGTACTGTTGCTATACCCATTTTACAGATGAGGAAACTGAAATGGATGGAGATTAAGTGGCTTGTGCAGGGTCACACAACTAGGAAGCAACTGAAGTCAGATTTCGAATTCAGGTCTTCTGACTCTTCACCGTGCCACATAGCGAGCGGCCGTGTTCATGGATCTGATTTGCCCATGTCTTGCTTGAACGTGGTTCTGTCTTGTTTGTTTTCTCTTTTCTTGGGTTCTGGATAGCTGAAGTTAATAACTTCTCCATCCATGTGTTGTTGCTATAATATCTTTCTGTACATGTAACTGTATATACAATATATGTGTGTGTGTGCGTTTTATTTTTACCAATTCTTGAAAGATGTACAAAAATGTGAGTTAATCATTTCTATACTTCTTTGTATGTGAGGTAACAGAAAGTTGATTGGGTGAGATCTGAAGCCAAAAAATGTAGTTTGAAACCTTGGCTCTTCTGTATACTACTTTTGTGACTTTGGATGAATTGATTCTCCTTTCTCAGTTTCTTTGTAAAATGAAGCAGTTCTTCTAGATGATGGTTCTCCTTTCTAGAGTGAGAGGGAAGAGAAGAAAAGGAAAATGAGGAAAACAGTAGTCTTTTATTGCCAATTCATTCTGTCATGTATTTGGAAATTATGACATACAATTTAAAATTTCATGTAGTACATATATCTCTCTTCTCTCCCCAAATCAACAAAAGATATAATTTATGTGGAAGGCATCAGTTTCTTTTCTAATTACTACAGTTATGGGGAGTGGTGTGGGCATACCCTAGAGAACCAGATGGAGCATCTCATGTTGTCCATCAGTAATACATAAGCTAATTATGGTCTCTACAGGATATTCTTTCCAAGACCTCTTGTCCAGACAGATTGCGACTGCACACATGGAGGATGAAATCTTAACAGTGAGAGTTAATCAACAATTTGACAAAAAATAATTGATTAAAAAAATGTATTAAGTCATTCCTGAGGAGCATTGAGCTAGGTGTTAGGGAAGTACAAAATTTAGATTAGGTTCAATTCTCTCCCTCGTGGAATTAACAGTATATATACATGATATATAAGATAATTCAAAGTATTAGGCACTGGGGATACAGAGAAGGGCAAAAAACAGTCTGCAGTCTCAAGGAGCTCGCAATCCAAACAACTATGTACATAAAAGCTGTATGTAAAATAAATCAGAGATACCAGATTCAAACAATGCAATTCAACAAACATTTATAAAGAACCTGCTGTGTGCTGAGCCCTGCACTAGGACTAGGGGAGATAAAGTTTAGGTGAGACATAATCCCTGCCCACATGGAACTTCCTCTTAAAAAGGGGGAAATGACATTGGTACAAATAACTCCAGAATGAAATGAAAGTGCAAATATTAAATGGCAAATGATTATGTAAAGATGGGATGGAGAAAAGTGAAAAGACTCAGGAATCAGAGAAGACTTCATGGGAGAAGTAGTACTTAAACTTTTTTTAAAAAAGTATTAATTAATTTATTTTTAGTTTTCAACATTCACTTCCATAAGTTTTAAATTTTCTCTGCCTCCCTCCCCTCTTCTGTCCTCAGAATGTGCACAATCCAATATAGGCACTACATATACATTCTTATTAAACATATTTTCACATTAGTCATGTTGTATAGAAGAATTAGAATTGAATGGAAGGAATCATGAGAAAGAAAAAACAAAAACAACAAAAAAAATCAAACAATGTGCTTTGATCTGCATTCAGACTCCATCTTTCTTTCTCTGAATGTGGGTAGCATTTTCCGTCATGAGTCTTTTGGAGTTCTCTTAGATCCTTGCATTGCTGAGAAGAGCCAAATCTACCAAAGTCAGTCATTGCACAAAGTGCCGGTTACTGTATACAGTGTTCTCCTGGTTCTGCTCATTTCACTTAGCATCAGTTCATGTAAGTTTAAGGTGGATTTTTGAAAAGGTAGGTAAAAATTAAATAGGTGAGAGATGGGGGGAGAAGGGTGTTGTAGGTGTAGAGGACAATGTAAGCAAAGAGACAGGGGATGGTAAAGTCCAGAAGAAGAGATAGCAAATAGTTCAGTTTGTGAAATATATGGAAACGAATAGTTTGAGATGAGACCAGAAAGACAGAGTGGTGTAGATAATAGAGGGCTTTCAACGATCTTTAACTTGGTGGGCATTAGGGAGCTTCCGCAGTGTGTCAAATAGTATAAAGCAAATATGCCAGTCTGAATAATAGACTAGAGAGAGGAAAGACTGAAGGCAGAGATTACTACTTAAGAGATAGTGTCAGAGATAAACAAATTCTGTAATTAATAATTGTATGGAACTGCACCAGTAACTGAATTTTGGTCCTAAACTTTCATGCATACAAGCGAGCTGGCAACTGCTCACCTGTGTGAAAATCCTGTGACCAATCTATAATCCTATGTTAAATATTTGGGGAGAAAAGTCACAGAGTTCGGGGGGCAGAGCCAAGATGGCGGAGTAGAAAGACTCACATTTGCTAGCTCCGAATCCACAGCCCATAGATTCCCTGTAAAAAGAAAAGTCACAGAGTTCTTAGTGACCTGCAAGGCCATCTCTTCCTAGTTGTACCAAAGCAGGAACTGTGCTCCCCTCCTCCCACTAAACAGACCCAACCTATAGTCATCCAACCTTCATTTGAGTATCTCTGTTACTTGGGAAGGCATTCCATTCCATTCTTGCACAGCTCTAACTAAGATGTTTTTCTTTACCTTGAGCTTAAATTTGCTTCTCTGCACATTCCATGCATTGCTACTGGTTCTGACCTCTGCAGTCAAACAGAACAGGATGAATCCTTCTTGCACATACCAGACTTCCAAATAATTGAATTGCTATTAGATACAAAAGGCATCTAGAGAGCATTGAATAGAGAGCTGGACCTGGAGTCAAGAAGAGTTCAAATCCTGCCTCAAATACTCAGTGACTGTGTGACCCTGGGCAAGTCACTTAATTTAGGTCTGCCTCAGTTTCCTTTTCTATAAAATGGAGATGGAGATGGATAAAATGAGATATGATTGGTAAAGTGCTTTGCAAATCTCAAAAACCTCCTGCTAGCATTCCCATTTTTGTTTCTACTAAATCTTTTCCAGTTTCCCAAGTTCTTTCAATGCAAAAAAAAATTTGCAAAGCAAATTACGTATGAAACTATGCTAGTTTCCAAGGATACAAAAATGGTGAAACCATTCCTTCCCCCAAAATGTTTGCATTAAACTAGGAGATAAAACAGATAAGTAAATGTAAAGGAGGGAGAGTGCATTAACAACTGAGAGTATTCAGAAAACTTTGCCTTAGGATGTAGCTGAGTATTAAAAGGTAAAGGTGAGATGGGAAGTGTTTCAGGATTGTGGTGTACAGTCTGTATGAAGGAAATGGAATGTTCGGTTTGAGAAAAGGTTGGTAGACCAGTTTTTGTTGGAACACAATGTCTGGAAAGGTAGGCGAGAGCCAGATTGTGGGGGGCTTTAAATGACAGTCCGAGGAGATTGTTTTTTATCCAAGACGCCATTGGGAGCCCCTGAAGACTTTTGAACCAAGGAGTGACATAGTTAGACCTGTGTTTTAGGAACATTTGTTTGCCATCTGTATGGAGGATGGGTTGGGGATGAGAGAAATTCTAAACCAGGAGAACAGTTAAGAGGCTATTATGGCGGAGGTGATGAGATTCTGTTCTAGGGCTGATGTATGTGAGAGTGGGGGAAAAAAGGATCAGTTCCTTTGCAAGATACAGTCCCTAATCCTTGAGCCAGCTTTCTGTCTACTTTTCGTAGGAGGCATAACTCATTCATGAGAAGTATAACACTTGTCATTGTGCCATATGATTACACTTTAATGAAACCATTGGGGAGGTGTTGATGAAGGGGTAGATGGATAGGACTGTGGGAGTGGGGATAAGACCACTCAGAAATGAAAAGTTTTTGCATGAATTCTGAGTCTTTCTTTCCTTCTTTCTTTTTCCCTTTCTTCTGAATGAATTTTGATCCTTCCTTCCTTCCCTCCTTCCTCCCTTCCTTCCCTCCTTCCTTCCTTTCTTCCCTCCCTCCCTCCCTTCTTTCCTTCCTTCCTTCCTTCCCTCCTTCCTTCCTTCCCCCCTTCCTTCCTTCCCTCCTTCCTTCTCTCCTTCCTTCCCTCCTTCCTTCCTTCTTTCTTCTCTCTCTCCCTCTTTCCCTTCCTTCCTTCCTTCCTCTTGTCCAGGATCACACACCTAATAAGTGTCTGAACCTCGATTTAAACTTGGGTCCTCTTCATTTCAGGGCTGTGTTCTCTCTACTGTGTCAACTAGCTGCCCCTTGAGGCTATATTTCAATTTGTATTGAAGTTTTTCAATTCTACCCTCTCCTCTTTGAACCCACCTCTAACTTTCTTACCTCTCCATCTTGGGTCCCCTCCAAAAAAAAAAAAAGAATTACATTGCAGCTCGTGCTGACAATAGATCTGGCCATTGTGATCAAATATACATTTCTGGGAAAAAAAAGATGAAAAGTGGTCAGAGAGGTAGGACTAAATCTGTTCCGTATTACCTTCTGAAGCTCCCCTGAAAACTACTATGTAATTCTGTATAATTCTCACCGCCTTGTGAGATGTCTCCAGTTGTTTTCTTGAACTATTGCTTAAATAAGTTCTCAGGAATTTAATTTAATTAACATGTTTATATACTATCTCCCACCTAGATTCTAAGCTCTTGTGGGTCAGGATTCTATCTTATACTCAAATGAGATAATAGTTGTAAGAGCATAATAAAAATTACAAAAATAAAAGTACAATAAAACAATATTTGTAAAAAGGACAGTGTCTGGCCCCTGGAAGGCACTAAATAACTACTCCATCCCTTTTCCTTCTCCTTACTTGGCATATCTCCCTACTACACTCATCCCAGGGCCTTGAGCTTAATAGATTCTGCACTACTGTTTGTTGATTTGATTTTGTGCTGTCAGTTAATGGCCATTTCTCTGTCCTGTGATACAGGGTCAGATGTAAATGACTTATTCAGAGATTCTTGGGATCACTTGGAGGATTAAAAAGGACATTTTTAAGATTCAAGAGTCAATTACTTAGTCAATCCCATCTCTTATTTACCCGAGTGGTAGTAGTGTGTGAAAGCAGATGTTCCAAAAGAGATATTCAAATTATTTACATAATAGATTCAAGCAACTAGGAACAAGGATATCTTTCCCTAAGTTGAAGAAATATCCCTTAGCTCATGTTCTTCATAACTTGCTCTTGGACTTGATTTTCTTATGTTAATTGCTTGTTTTCTGAAACTAATGAGCAAAATAATGCTGTATTACAAATTATCCTTCATGGATTTAACAGTGTTATTCCATGACTCCTTGTAATGTGATTTACAATTAGAATTTTTCGGGACGAGAGATGTGGAGGCATGAAATCCCACTTTGAAGTAACTCATAGTGCCATCTCTCCTCCCTCTTTTAAGTATAGGCCTGCTTTTACTCAGCCCTGATTGGACGAAGACCTAGGAGCTTCAGCCAGGATCATCTCTAGTTTGGAGGATTCCCAAGGCAGAAGATGAGGCCTAAATCTGATACACAAATTTGAGTCCAATCTGTGGCACTCTTGGGAATTGATGACGTCAGAGTCTTCTACTATAATTTGATATCCATGAATTTCATTAATAATAATACTTCTCCCCTAATGAAGATCTTAGCAGACCATCCTTGTGGGGTACGATGAAGAAAAAATTCATCACTCTATGGCTAACCTGGTAATATTTTTTTTTGAGCTATATAGAGTAGCCTTTAGACAAAATATAAAGTCAAATCCCAGATCTGTATTCAATGCAGTTTTGTAGGATCTCCTTGAACATATGCTCCATTGATAGAATGTTCAAGGAGCAAAAGGTTCCCTCCTTAGCTAGAATTTTATTTGTATCTAGGATAAGCTTCAAAAAATGCATCTGGAGCAAGTTTCACAAAGGTAAAAAATATAACAAGCACCCCTCCACCCCCCAAAAATAACACATTTTAAGAACAAATTGAATTGATGTAGGAGGGAAACAGGGCAGAGATCTCAGACAGGATAAGGTCCAGTGTGCTATAGGGAAGGCTGTCACAACACAGGTCAAGGAAGGAAGAAACAAAAGAAAGAAGGAATGAAGGAATGAAAAAGCATTTATTAAATGCTTACTGTATGCCAGGCAATGAGGATATCAATAGAGAAAGCAAATCAGACCCTGCCCTCACAGGCTCACCCTCTAATTGAGGGAGACAATATGCAAAAGAAAGTTCAGCTTCAAGGAAGACTGAAAGTCTTAGAAGTTCTAAGGGAACAGCTGCTGGGAGGATGGCAAGGCCCAGAGGTCCTTAAGTTACATAAGTAGGTCATCTGAGAGTGCTGGGGGACTGTACAACTTGGAGACAGGGCAGATGGTAAAGCCTGGAGGACACTGGGAAACAGTGGCAGGACAGATGGTAAGGCCTGGTGGTTCTCCTCCAGGGACAGGATAGAGTTGTTGACCTAGTCTATCTCATCCAAGCCCTATTAGCAGTCAAACAACACTGAAGGGAGAAGGCAAGGGGGAAATAGGATTAGGGAGGATGTGGTGGTAGTGAGTGGGAGGTAGTCTTCTCACATCTCCCCCTAATCCATCCTAGATAGATTCGGGACATCCTGAGGCTGGAGGGGGAAGGAACAAGATGGAGGAGAGAGGGGAGCCTTCACCTGGCAGACCTGGATTGGTTCTGGGACTGTCAGGGTTTTGGGAAAGGAAAGAGGAAGACAAAGGCAGAAGAGCTACTAGGGTATTGAGTGGTCTTCCTTTTCTACTCTGTTGTGCCCAATAGGGTCTAGAAAGGAAATAAACTACCTGGAAGCTTCCTGTTTTAACTATTTTTGCTCTGTAGACACTAAATTGATTCTGTGCTATTGAAGGAATTTTAGAATTTGAATTTTCACAGAATTTTAGTGTTGGAAGAGAGCTCAATGGCCTACTAATCCAACCTATACCCGAAAGGAATTCCTACTAAAACATACCCATTAAGTGGTTATTCAGCCAGTTTTTGTAGGGTACCATACCAGTTTCTTGAGGCTGCTCATTCCTCTTTTGGAGCGCTCTCTTCATTAGGAAATTTTTCTTGACGTCAAGCCTAAACTTGCCTCTTTGCAGTCTGAAGTACAAAGTGACCAACACCCTCAAGAAAAGTCCTGGTCATTCCACCATATTTGAGGCTTTAGGTGTGATTTCTAATACATTTGAGGAATAAAAATAGGCCCTCATCCATTTTATATTCTTGAGTTCATCCCAGTGTCTCAGAGAATCTCAGCAACACCATCCTATGACCCTGTGATAGCTTGGCCCTTGAGGGGTCCATGTGGAAGCAAAACTCCTCCTCAGTCAACGTCAGACTAGCCTTGAGGTGGGACAGGACTAAAATTGTGCTTGTTTTTAAAGGAATTAATCCCGTGCTGTTTAGGACACTAGAACCATACCAAGTTCTCAGAATCTGGGCAAAAACCCAGTCCTCTTCCTCCCATATACTTCACACTGGCTAGCCTTCCCTCTCAGCCAGTTGCTTTATCCTTAGCTTTTGTTCTATTCTCCAGAAGCATCTGTGAATTCCAAAGTAAATTACAAAAAAGAAGGGCCATTTTGTGAGAACTAAGTAAGAAAGAAGGGCACAACGTCATGATAAGGGGAAAACAAAGTGAGACTAAGTACCTTAGCCCAGCTCCTACAGTCAGTAACTGGTTGAGCAAGAATTAGAATTAAAAACTGCTGACACCCAGGTAGCTGGTATAACCACAATGGCGCTGGCTTCCTCTCCAACGCAGTGGTAGAGTCTATGCAGAGAACAAGAAGGCAAAACACAGGAAATTAAGGAGGAAAAGAAGAATGATAGTTGATATTTTCATATTTTCTATATTTTTGTATTTTTATGTATTTTATATTATATGAATATATAAATATTATCTATATTTTATATGTACATATATTTGTATTTTTATATTTATACATATATATGTATATGTGTATATATACACACATATAAATGTGCACATACACACATATATTTCTTTAAAGTTTGCAATATACTTTACAATTATCTCATTTGATTCCCACAACAACCCTTTGAAGTCAGTTCTGTTACTACCCTCATTTTACAAATGAAGAAACAGACTGAAATGTTAAGTAACCTGCTCCTAGAGTTGTAAAGTGTCTGAGGTAGGATTTGAGTTTGTTTTCTTGACTGAGTGCAGCATTCTATCAACTACATCCATTTGTTGTGGCTCAGCCATTTCAGTTATATCTGATCGTTTGTGACCCCATCTGGTTCTTGGCCAGGATACTGGAGTGGTTTGCCATTCCTTCTCTAGCTCATTTTACAGATGAGGAAACTGAGACAAACAGGGTTTGGTGACTTGCCCAGGGTCACATAGCAAGTGAGTGTCTGAGGCTGAATTTGAACCTAGGAAGATGAGTCTTCCTGACTCCAGGCTTGGCTTTCTATCCACTTCTCCCCCTAACGTTGCCTTAACTACTCAGATAATGCATTTCCTAACTAAGAAGTAACCTACTGTGAGAAATAATCTACCAAATTTAACCAGAGAAAAAAATGATTTGGATTTTGAGGAGGGAGGTACTTGAATTTTAACTTTTCAGATGTTACAGTTGTCTAATTTGTGTTCATCTTAATATCAGTATCTTGGAGAGCTTTGAAACAGTGACAGGGACTTTTCATGAGCAACTTGAGGAATAATATTTTCTGACCTCAAAAGAGTAAGCAATTTTATTAAAAAAAGAAGCTGACTAAGTTTCTTGAGGCTGCTTGGGCCTTGGTATTTCAAAATAACCACAACTCAAAATCTCTCTCCCTCCTTTCTTTTAAAGTTCAGTGATTACAAGGTCAGCTTTCCACGTGGGCATGATGCTTCACTGTGGAAAGTTTTACCATAATGGACTCCCAACTCTCTCTTGTTGCTACAGCTATATAATTTGGAAAAGAGGGCTCTGCCAAATATGTCTGAAGTTAACTGTGTCATCTCTTAGGAGGCACTGAGTCAATACTGGCTAACCCAGCATGATGATCCATTGTCTATGGGAAGCCTAAGTAACGCTTGAGTCCATTATGTCATCACTCGTGAAGTAGACAGTACAATTCTACATAAATATAATCCTTCTCTAAACCAGACTCTGAAAAAACTCTAATAAGGGAGTTTTTTGGAAAACAATTCCATGATAATTTTCTTTAGTGTCAACAGAAATGGATTGCTGCCCAATGAAACTGTTTCTAATCCCCCAAAGGGAAATAACTTTCCAATCATCCACACCCCTCATTTTTTCCCACCTCCTCATCTTTTTACACGTGCGCACACACACACACACACACACACACACACACACACACACACACATACACACACACACACGTTGCAGATTTGGTAGCCAGTTACTTTTTTAAAATTTATTTTTAATTTATGGAACAAAACAAGCATTTCCCTAACATAGTATAATAAAAAAGATGATTACACATGAAACTACAAATCTGTTATGTACAACTTGCTATTTTTTAAAAATATATAATAAGGTTATCATGTAAATTTCTTTTTTTTTTCCTTCCTCCTCTACTTTGTTTTTCAGTCTGATGCTGATCTTACTGAGGGTTTAGAGGTCTTATCATCCTCATCTAAAGGAGTCACTCTAGAGAGCACTGTCTGCTTGCCATTTGCGTGCCATAAAATCCCTCTCATGTAATTTCCCATCCCATTCAGGGTCTGACGGCTTTTGCAAAAGAAATGAGGTAAATTCCCATCATTTAGAGCAGTGGTCTCCAAAATGGCAGATGAGCCCAAGGGGGTTTATGGTCTGGCTTCATGGAGTACATGATTAACCAATAGGAAGATGGAAAGATGGGTCACCTCATACCCTCCCCA
Source organism: Potorous gilbertii (assembly GCA_028658325.1). NCBI lineage: Eukaryota > Metazoa > Chordata > Mammalia > Diprotodontia > Potoroidae > Potorous > Potorous gilbertii. The sequence goes on from CM053773.1 coordinate 61,243,656, forward strand.
GAAGCATGTCTCTAACACAACCCCATCTATCTCCCAACACTTCCTTCATTCTGTAAGCTACAAATTTTTCCCACCTGATCTGGGCATTAGTCCCTCAGGAAAGTTATACCCTAAGGAGATCTGGGCACCCACAGTAAAAATACCATTGGGAAACTTTTTCTCCCTTCCCATATACCCTCCATATGTATATCCACTCCTTACCCCTCTTATCATCTTGTGGTTGTGATAGAGCCTGGCTCTATACTTTGGAGTCAGTGACTAGTGATTTAGAGCCCTGCTCCTGTGTTTTCATTTTGAATGAATTAGAACAGGTATACATTAGTTGAAGTAGACTGTAGATCTCTGATTGTCTTTTTCCCCAAGCTTACTCCTCTTCTAAACTAAATGAAGGACACCGACATCTTTCTGATCATTCAGGTCTGAAAACTCAGTGTCATCTTTAACACTTTTCTCTTAGCCACATATCTAATTGATCGTCAGATCTTGCCATTTTTATTGTCACATCTGTCTCATCTGCCTCCTTCTTTGTTTGTTGGTGGTGTTTGTTTTGTGTTCTCAAAGAGGACCAGTGCATCGGGAGAGTGATGCCTTGACTTGCAAGTGAATTGGATTTAAGTGAGGCAGAGCTGTACAAAGCCATCAGCCTCACTCTGTCCTCCAGGGTCATTGGAGTCCAGTGGCAAGACTTAGGTTAAGATGTGACTGGCCATGGCTCCAGATGGGGACCGTGGCCTTTTTAAGCTAAGATCTTTCCCAGGTCTCAGATAGTCTGAGGCAATACCCATTCAGTGATTAAAGGCTAGGTAAGAATTGAGACTAAAGATTCCCTTCACAAAAAAGTCAATCTAGGAGAGCAAGACTCTCCTCTTCTAAACAGAACAGAAACAATTGCCATTTCCATTCACTCTGAGCTATTATAACCCAAACACTATCTCACCTCTTGATTATTGCCGTAGACTCCTAAAATTGGTCTCCCCTGCCTCAGGTGTCTCTTCCCTCTCCATTCCATCCTCCACAGAGCTACCAAAATAGTTTTCCTCCCACATCTTCCTCTTTTCCTCTTTCTTAGCTTTATTATTTTACTGAGAAAATTGGGGTCATTTTAAGTGAGCTCTGGTGAGTTCCCTCTCCCCTATTCTCTTTATCTGATAACCCCTTACCATCACCTCCCTCTCCTCTTTTCCCCTAAGATCTGGTACCTAAGGGACCCACATCACCTCTCTATGGAGTCCAACCTTTCTACATATATACCTGAGGCTATCACCTCCCTTCTTCTCTAATAGATTGCCTTCACAATCATCCCCTTTGCCTTTTGAATAGTCAACTTCTCCCTATCAACTGATTCTTCCCCTAGTGCCTTCAAACATGTTCACTTCTCCTCCACCCTTAAAAAAAACCAACCCAAACAAATAATCAACAAAAAAGCCCCACCTTCCATTAGACCCTACCATCCCTTCAAGATATTGTCCCATCTTTCTTCATTTTCACTTTCTGATTTCTTGAAAAAGTTGTCTAATTCCCCTCCTTCCAGAACTTCCTCTCTTCTCACCACCCCTCTACCACTTGTAATCTCGTTTTTCACCTCATCACTTAACTGCTCTCTCCAAAGTTACCAATGATCTCTTAATTGACAAATTTGATGGTCTTTTGTCAGTCTTAATTCTTCTGGATCTCTCTTCTTTATTTGATACTTACTCATCCCCTCCTTCTGGATACTCTCACCTCCCTGAATTTTCATGGATCTAGTCTCTTCTGGCTCGCCTCCTACCTCTCCATCTTTTCTTTTTCAGCCTCCTTTGTTGGCTCAACGTCTATATCATGACCCCTAATTCTTGGTGTTTCCTAAGATCCCATTCTAGGTTATCTTCTCTCTTTATACATAATCTCAACAGTTCAAATAGGTTTAATGACTGAGATCTATCCATTCTCAGCACTAGGCTCTCCCTTGAACTTTTGTCCTATATCACTAATTTTCCATTACATATTTAAAACTAGGTATCTTAAATTCATCATGTCTAGAACTAGATTCTTTATCTTTCCCCCTAAACCCTCTCTTTTTCCAATCTTCTCTTTTTCTTTTCAAGGCTCCCAAGTTCATAATCCTGGCATTATTTTTGACGCCTCCATACTCGGAACCCAGTATATCTCCCAGGTTCGTAATCTTGGAATTATTTTTGACTTTTCAGTCTCTGAAACCCAACATAGCTAATCAGTTGCCAAATCTTTGTGTTTTTCCCCACCTTAACAAGCTTTCTTGCATTCAGCTCTTGAACAATAGCCAGCTTAGTTTAGGCTCTTACCATTTTTCACCTAGCTTATTGCAACAGCCGTATGAATGGTCTTCCTTCCTCAAGTCTCTATCCACTCGAGTCCACCCCATACACTGATGCCAAAATAACTTTCCTTAAACATACGTCTGACTATGTGATTCTCCTATTCAATCAACTCCAGTGAATTCCTTTTGCCTTGCAGATAAAATATAAATTTCTCTGTTTATCTTTTAAAGTTCTCTACAATCCAGCCTCACGCTATATTTTCAATGTCATTGTATATTACCCCTCCTCCTCCATTTTGGAATCCAGCCAAACTGGCTTCTCTCTGTTTCTCATTCAAAATCCTCCACATATCTCTTTTTGCATGGTTTGGAATGACCTTGTCTCTTTACCTCTACCTCAAAGTCCCTCCCTTCCTTTACTTAGCTTCGGTACCTTCTTCTGTAATGCCCTTATTGATCTCCCAGCTGTTAAGCTCTCCCTACCTTGTATCTGACAACTTTGCCTATATTTGTATTTATTGACTTGGCGATGTATATATTTTTATGTGTGCTTGCCGCCTCCCCCAATTAGAACGCAAGCTTCTTGCTTGTAGGTGTTGTTTCCTTCTTTTTCTCTTGTATGCCAAGCACCTGGCATAATGATTGGCATAGAGTAGGCATTTAATAAATACCCTGAAATCTAACCACGTCACTCTGCTACTTCAATTCCAGTGGCTCCCTATTGACTCCAAAGCCAAATGTTATTCTGTCTGTATTTTATTTGTCGTTTCCAATTTTTGTCCGTTTCCCAGTATACATATTTATTAGTACGGTCGTAGCATATATGTATCTAATTTATAAATAAGTAAATACACAGACATGGGGAATGAACGCTCAAGCGTTATTTACTAATTGGTATGCACCATCAAAAAAGTCTTCAGGCTGTTAGTTTAGAGCATTCTGTGAAACGTCCAGGGACAGCTTTTCCTTCCAGATTCATCTGAAAAAAATTCAAGTTACCCATTCCTTCCTCTCACCCCAGTGGGCAGTCAAACAAATCTCCATTTAGATAAAGCTCAATCCTGGTCCCATTGCTCATTAGTGATTCCGGGAAAAAGCAAAGGGAATAAAGGCAAGGAGCCATGGGATATGAAAAAAGAAAAATAAAAAAACATTTATCATGGCCATGGCATTTTCTAAGGCTATGAGAGAGTTTAGAAAATGAGTTGAAAGTCTGTACTGCCAGCCATAATTCTTTGTGTGAATAAATCCAGGTGCTGGTTTTCCTTTCAGCATGGGATTTCGTATTAAAATTAATATTAGTAGAGTTTATTTATAGAGTGACTTTCAGATCCTTTAGGACAGTAGCATTTTTAACATATGGTCCATTGTCTGAATAGGACTCACAAAGTATGATTGTTTGGCCTATGAGTACATATTTATCATGTTAAAAATTCAATATAAAGTTACATCATTATTGGACGAGTCACTTCTACACCATATGGGACTTGGAATCTTAAACTAACAGTTTGAAGACTATTGTTTACAAGGAGAGAATCTCCCCAAGGTGAGGTGAAGGAGAAAACACACTCATGAGGTGAAAGGTTGAAGGTCTTTTTTCTCTTGAGAAACAAAGGAACCATGTTGGAGTTAGGAAGCTTGGGCAAATGTTTCCAAACTTCCCTGTGATGTTTGACTTTCAGATGTCTATTTTTTTTCTCTCTCTCCATATTGTCCACACATTTGAGAGGGTATTAGAGATAAGTTTGGGCAATACTGAATTGGCAGCTAAACAAGAGTGACTCACTGACAGCCAATCAGGGAATTATGCACAGAAAGCTTCTGTCAATAAAGCAGAGACAAACATTGAGAGAAGATTTTAATGGAACATTTTCCCTGAGTTAAAAAATGTTCCTGTGGTAAAAGACCAGAAAACACAACTGTATACACAGACTGATTCCTTCCTGAAATATTTTGCATGAAAGCTCTGTAAGCCCCAAACCCTTGATATTGGCTTTACCTTTTTGATCTCACATAATAACAGCTCTTCTCTTTATAGGATTTTACAAAGCGTCTTCCTCACAACAACTCTGTGGAAGAAGAGGGTGCAAACTATTTTAGCAGATGAGAAAGCTAAGGCTCAGAGGGTGCCAGCAGTCAGTGGCAGATGGAGGATTTGAATATAGGTCCTGCAGATGCCAAGTTCAGTATTCTTTTCACCTCGTCTTTATATATAGAAAAGGAGAAAAGGTGGCAGACAAAGGACCTGTCTGGTCAAACGTGCCTCTCTAGCTGATGCTTTAGCAACTGAAGAGAGGAGGGAACAAGAGAAGTAACAAAAGTCATGGGAAATTCTGGAATTAAAATAACCCCAAACTGTATATTCCATATTGTAATAGGTCATTTTCCCCTTCCCAGAATTAAATTGCACGTATACTTCTATCACCAGCTGGAGTATATCTAGGAAAGTTTCTTTGATGGGTGCTAGGGAAAAGAACTGAACGGTGGGTGTCATGGAATGATCCACATAAAGACAACCTTAATTAGAACCAATTACAATGGAAGCTGTGATATTTTGAAAGAAACAATTCATTGATAAGCTGCAAAGGAGAAAAATGCCTTAGGGTAGAGCCAAGATGGCAGAATAGAAAGACACACCTATAAAAGTTCTCTCCTATAGCCCATAAAATACCTGTGAAAAAATGACTCTGAACAAATTCTAGAGCAGCCAAAGCCACAAAACGACAGAGTGAAAGAGATTTCCAGCCCAAGACAGCCTGAAAAGCCAATAGGAGAGGTCTATCACACTGGGCGCAGAGAGAAGCACAATCCAGAGTGGGCCATGGCACAGCAGGGACAGAACCCAGAACAGGCATCAGGGAGCCACCGGTGGCAGAAGTTCTCAGGTTGCTCAACCTACAAATGCCAAAGACAGCTTCAAAGGTCAGTGAGAAAGCTCTTTCACCCAGAAGAATGGAAAGCAGTCTGGACCGCCTAGCTGAATGGCAGTGTCCATTTTTGAAACCCTCTACCTAAAATCTTTGGGGGAATTGAGCTGCTGATCCAGGTCTCAGACCTGAGTGGGGACCTGGGAGTGAGGAGAAGCACTGGCATGGTGGAGCTGGAGGTGATTGTGGAGAGAGAATTCTACTCACAGATTCTGGGCAGAAAAGTTTTTGCTTGCTCCCAGACCTGTGCACAGGCCAGCAGAGGAGTAAACTCCTCTCCCTTGATTGTGCCACCTTGGAGGAACTGAGAACTTCTAGATCCCCAGAGTATACTTTCCTCTTGACAAAGGACTCAAAAGTCAAGCAACTGGCTGGAAAAATGCCCCAAAAACCGGGAAAACAATAAGACTATAATAGGTTACTTTCTTGGTGAACAAGTATTTTCTTCCTTCTTTTTGGATAGGGAAGAGCAATGCAAAGGTTTCTGTATCCAAAGCCTCCAAAATAAATATGCAATGGTCTCAGGCCATGGAAGAGCTCAAAAATAATTTTGAAAATCAAGAGAGGTGGAGGAAAAATTGGGAAGAGAAATGAAAGCAATGTAAGAAAATCATGAAAAGTGAGCCAACAGCTTGCTAAAGTAGACCCAAAAAAATGCTGAAGAAAATAACACCTTTAAAAATAGACTAACCCAAATGGCAAAAGAGGTCCAAAAAGTCAGTGAGGAGAAGAATGCTTTAAAAAAGCAGAATTAGTCAAATGGAAAAGGAGGTTGAAAAGTTCACTGAAGAAAATAGTTCTTTAAAAATTAAAGTGGAGCAGATGGAAGCTTATGACTTTATGAGAAACCAAAAAATTACAAAACAAAATCAAAAGAATGAAAAAATAGAAGATAGTATGAAATATCTCATTGGAAAGACAACTGACCTGGAAAATAGACCCAGGAGAGACAATTTAAAAATTATGGGACTACCTGAAACCATGATCAAAAAAGAACTTAGACATCATCTTTCATGAAATTATCAAAGAAAACTGTCCTGATATTCTAGAACCAGAGGGCAAAATAAATATTGAATCTATGGATCACCTCCTGAAAGAGATCCAAAAAGAGAAACCCCTAGGAATATTGTAGTCAAATTCCAGAGTTCCCAGGTCAAGGAGAAAATATTTCAAAGAGCTAGAAAGAAACAATTTGAGTATTGTGGAAATACAATCAGGATAACACAAGATCTAGCAGTTTCTACATTAAGGGATCAAAGGGCTTGGAATAGGATATTCCAAAAGTCAAAGGAACTGGGATTAAAGCCAAGAATCACCTCCCCAGCAAAACTGAATGTAATAATTTAGGGAAAAAATGGTCAGTGGGAGTGGGTGGGCAAGAAGGAAGGGAGAGAAGTTGGAATTGAAAGTCTTAGGAGCAAATGTTGAGAATTGTTTTTGTATACAACTGGGAAATAAGAAATATAGGTAATGGGGCATAGAAATCTATCTTGTCCTATAAGAAAAGATAGAAGATGGGGATAAGGGAATGGAGGAGTATAATAGAAGGGAGAGCAGATTGGTGGTAGGGGTAATCAGAATGCACGATGTTTTGGGGGTGAGGGGAGGGGAGAGGAAGGGAGAAAATTTGAAACTCAATCTTGTGAAAATGAATGTTGAAAACTAAAAATAAATAAATAAACATTAAAAAATTAAAGAAAAAGAAAAACTGCAAAGAACAGATGATGGTGAGCATGATCCAGGAATCATAGGTTCTAGACCAGAGATGGAGTGATTCTAACATGGAATAGAAAGCATATAACTGCGTGGAAAGTTACCCCTATCAGAACTGAAAATGGGGAGTGTTGAGGAGAAAGAAAACAACTCATATTGTTGTATACAATCACTAAGCCAGTCATGACAAAGAGGAGCAGTTACAATGTAGGACCGATAATACTGATGACAATCAATAATTCACAAGCTGCGGTGTCCATGAAGAAGGGCAATGGTTATACATCATTGGCCTCAGCCATCTGTAATTGAAGTCAGAGTACTGATAGTCAACAAAGTGAAATGGAAATCTTCATGCTGTGTTAAATATAATCTGTAAGTATAATTAAGATATGGTAGGATGTCATTTTTAAAGGTAATGAGGAATGGAATTCAACCTACAAGCATTTTTAAAGTACCTACTATGTGGAAGACATTGTGCTAGGTGGGAGTAGAAGAGGGACCAGAAAAAAATAAAAAATGAGATAGTCCCTAATCTCAAGCAGTTTACATTCTATTGGGGTTTATTTAATAAACATTCTATTTACATTCTATTACATTCTAACATGTGCATATGTATGTATAGACAGAATAAATACAAGGTAATTCTGTGCTAGTTTTGGCCTAATAATTAACACCTAGAAAACACAGGTGCTCCATCAGCCACCACCACCATCCATATGTGGAACCATCAGCTACAACAAATGGAGAAGTTTTGAATGCTGTGGATAAATTCACTTACCTTGGTAGTATACTTTCCAGAGATTTACACATTGACAATGAGGTTGATACACTGCCAGAGCTAGCTCAGTATTTGGTAGGTTCCAAAGAAAAGTTTGGAAGAGAAGAGGTATTAGACTAACTACCAAACTGAAGGTCTACAGAGCCATTGGTTGATCTCATTGTTGTAGACCTGTGAAACAAGGTAATTAAGGAGGAAGAGAAATAGTATTTGGAGGGGGTGTGTGTGTGTGTGTGTGTGTGTGTGTGTGTGTGTGTGTGTTTGGTGGGCTGAGGAGATAACAAATTCGGTTTTGGATACATCGAATTTTAGATGTCTCTGGGACAAGAAGTTTGAAATATTCAGTAGGCAGTTGGTGATAACATGACTATAGCTCTGGAGAATCATAGACATGATAGTTAAACCTGCAGGAATTGATGGGATCACTCAGAGAAAGGATGGAGAAAGAAGAGAGTAGACCTTTTATTCTATATTTTTGGGGAGAGAACATCTGAGGCGATTGGGGTTAAGTGACTTGACCAAGGTCACACAGCTAGTAAGTGTCTGGTGTCTGAGGTCAGATTTGAATTCAGGTCCTCCTGACTATCCTGAGCTATAGGATAGTCACCTATCCTATCTAGGCGATAGATATCCTGATAGTATAGCTATCCTGAGAGTACACCTAGCTATCCTGAGAGTACACCTTATTAAAACGAAGCAGATTAGAGAAAATACACTTTTGTGTGAAAGTGCATGAACTGCTAGGGGAAAAGAAACAATGATGTGGTGGGCAGACCAGCTAGTCAGAAAGAGGAAATGGTAGATGGGTTTCAAGTGGATTGTTAAGCCAGTCTAAAATAAGATGTAATTAGTTATGGGTATGTCAACTATCCAGGTACATTCTAGAGGTCTTAGGAGCCGAGAAATTCTTGACTTTGCCTTGCTGGTAATTTAATGTTTTAGGAAGTAGAGAAGACTAAAAGGATGGTTGCTCTGGAACTTATTTTTGCTCAATAAAGAGAACTGCTAAAGTACAGATGATGGGGAACTTGAAAGAGGAAGAAGGAACAAGATCATCCTAAGAGTCTGCTGGATTATTGGGGAAAGCTAGGCATAGTCCAACTCGCCACCTAGATTGTGGGAGCATGGATTTTGAAGAATTCAGACTTAGGATAGATATGATCTCATGACCTAAAATAAATATGATGGGAATAAGTTCAAGAGAAATGGGATGCTCTGAAAAATGGCATTTTGAAGACATAAACACAAATGATTCTTATGAGGAAGAAATTGGGTAGCTATGAAAAGAGTCAAATTCTAAAATAAATCAGGAATCCATCAACAAGCATTTATTAAACACTTACTGTGTGTTGGGTGCTGTGCTAAGCAATGGGGATACAAAGACAAATTATGTAATAATCCCTATTCACATACAAAAAAAGTCACAAACAAAGGTGGGGAGCTAAGGGTTAATGTTTTGTTGTTTTTTTAAAAGGGCATTCTTGTAAGAATATGAGGAATGACAAGTTTAGAATACTCAGATTTCTGATCAAATGTTAAGAATGAAAAAATGACTTTAAAAAATAGCTGGGGGAAATAAAGCTACTGTTGGGAGATGATGACAATGATAATTGATACCTAAGAGAAGGCAGAAATACTCAACTCCTATCTTTTGATTTCTCTACCATGGAAATAATTTTCAGACTAGAGAAGAAAAGGGAAAAGTGATTTAGAGGACTTTGAAACCCAAAGTAAGCAAAATATTGTTAAGAGGGCACCTCGCTGTCTTTAATCAATCAAGAGACATTTATTATGCACCTGTAATGTTTCAGGAATCATGATAGGTCCCTGAAACATACCTGAAATAAATACAAAATTTAAATGTTAGAAACATGAGAACATCTCTGTTCTCAAGGTACTTATATTCAATAAATTGAATCACTAGGCTCAGATAACTGTTATCTCAGGGTACAGGGGGAAAAATACAAACTAGTTGATGTGACTTCTTCAAAAACCCCTGGAAAATATCAGATATGCTATAGGATTGCGGGGGTGGGGGGGTGACAAATGTGATCTCAAATAATTTTCGTTTCTTTTCTTTGAAGTTTTTTGTTCATCTCTTTTGTATTTCTATACCTTTATTCTCCAATATCCACCGCCTCCCCCAGCCTCCTCCAGCTATAGAACCAATCCTTATAACAAGAATATTTAAAGAGGGAGGTGAATTTTTTCCAATGATAGACCAGTGAGCTTGACTTTAATTCTTGGCGAAATTCCAGAGTATGTTATTAAAAAGGTGATTTGTGAGCACTTAGAAAAGAAAGCAGTGATGACTCTTGAGTCAGAATGGGTTCATCAGGAACAAATTGTATCAATCTAACAATTTTCTTTTTTGATCAGTATTTAAACAGGAAGATGAGGGGAGAATGGCTTAGACTTAGTATATCTAGATTTCATCAAGGTATTTAACAAAGTCATTCATGATATTCATATGGACAAAGTGAAGAGAATGTGGACTCAATGATAGTATGTACAGTTAGGTAGATTTGAAATTGGTTGAATTGTAGGATCCAGTGACTATGAATTTAATGGATCTTTGTCAATCTGGATGAAGTTCGCTGTTGGAGCATCATAAGTCCTTGGCTTGTTTTGTTAATGTGTGTGTGTGTGTGTGTGTGTGTGTGTGTGTGTGTGTGTGTGTGTGTGTGTGAAAGACAGTCAACTAATAATGTAAGCTTTTTAAGAGCATGCATTTTGTTTTTCTCCTTGTGTTCTCAGCACTGAGCATGATACTTTGCACACAAGTGTTTAATAAATGTTTGTTGAATGCAACTAATAGAATCTGGAGCCAAAAAGAGGAAAGATGATCACTTGTTGGGAATATTATAGAAGAGATTCAGGCTTTAGGAAGGAATTAGATTAGATTACCTCTCAAAATCCAATCTCACTCTATGATTCAATGTTTTCATCACTCCTAGGAAGAGTTTTAGTTATAAAGAAAAAATGGCCCTTTCTTCATCTCTTTACACTCTGAGAGCATTCTCTCAATTCTACTTTACACTCACTGAAATGAGCTGAGATCTCAGTGGAACAGTGAAGTAACCACATCTTTGGCTAATTGCAATGCAGTGAACAGTGATCCAACCTTGTAAATAGAATCAATAGTGATAATGTCACATGAAATTCTTGGATAATGCTATTTCCACTGAGGTTCCCTTGACCCCACACCGTATCTGAAATCTTGTATTTGCTATTCTGTAAAGTAAGCAGTATCCTATTCTCACCCTACAGTACTTGATTTCTCAGGATCTCCCTTGGAGTTCATGTGTACATACAATGGCTTGAACTGTTGACAGTGTGACCATGTGGAAATATGAGTAGAGTAGGAATTCAAAACCTGTGCTTGAGGTCTGGATCTTTTATTTTCTAGCTTTTGAAGCTAGGGCAAGTCATTTCCTCCCTCTGAGACACAGTTTTCTTACCTGTAGAATGAGGGTCATAGTTATTGGTTATACTAAGGACTTAACAAGGTGATGTTGAAGAAAGTGCTTTTTTAAGCCTTAAAATGCTTTAGAAATGCTTTAGAACTGCTGCCTAAATAAGAACAATGAGAAACAATCAGACCCAGCTACAGATATAAAGAAAGTGCTTTGGAATATAAACGTGGAGGCAACTTAGAACTGATATTTACAAAATTTAAAAAGGCCACCATAATGCACTTCTGATAAAAATTCACCTGAAAGGCATTGCAGGAAAATATGCTAATGAGCTCCAACTATAGAATTGAATCTCATGATTATAGGAAAAAAATATTTTACACTTTTTGCCAACTCTACACTAAGTGAATTAGGAAACTGAGGCAATTAGAAAGTGTAGGGTTTTCAGTTAAAGCAGATATTTTTGGCTTAAGTAATACCAAGTTTCAGTGAAGTAACCACATCTTTGGCTAATTGCAATGCAGTGAACAGTGATCCAAGAAATGTACAGCAGGCTTAATGGACTTTATTATTTCAAGGATTTGTGATTCCTTTGGTGTGGATGGTGTGAATATTCCCTCCGCTGGCATAGATTGCAACTCAATCTCCTCTCTGTGACTTTGATGATCTTTGAGAGTTACTAAGGTTGAAAAATTCCTCAACTCGTAGATAGTCTTGAGATAAGAGGCAGACATGATCTATCCCTGGGCCCACACTTGAAAACTTTATAGCTGGTGAAGACTTTGCCCAAGCTTGCAGTCCATTGTGAGAGCCTTGGAGGATGCAGGGCCTCCTCCCCATCACAGTGAGGGAGGGAGGGGATGCTGCCAATGGATTCACTGGTCAAGGCCTTTAATCAGGATATTACACAGTGAAATGTTCCCCTGACCTGTCTGTGAACCCTGCAGGCTGTTGGGTAAGTAGACCTGCTTTCTTTCTCAGCCTTCGTCCAGTAGTTATGGAAGGATCAGGGACTGACTCTGAAATCACTTTCTTGTCTTTCACATCCAAAGAGGCTGCTTGGAGGCAGAGGAGCTCAGGGAGGAGCTGGTCCAGCTTCTCATCTGTTACACTTGGAAAGGGATAGTCACAAGGGGACAAGTCTAAGGGGACAGGGGAAGGAGAGACAGACAGGAAAATAGAGATAGAGAGACAAAGAGACAGTGGGAGAGAGAGGCAGAGACACAGAGGGAGAGAGACAAAGATACACACAGAGAAACAAAGGGGAGGGAAGAGGAAAAAGGGGAGAGAGATGGAGAGATAAAAAGGCAGAGATGGGGAGGGAGAGAGGGAAGGAGAAAGAGAGGAGAGAGAGGAATGGGAGGGGAAGAAAAAAGGGAAGGAGAGAGAGTGAAAGGAGGAGGGAGAGAAAGACAGAGAGGACGTTAGAGAGACAGAAAAAAAGAGGAGAAAGAGACTGAGGGAGAGAGGGGGAGAGAGAAGGATGAGGGGGGAAGGAAAAGAGTAAAAGAGAGACAGAGAAGGGAGAGAGTGGGAGAGGGGGGAGAGAGAGAGGCAGAGACAGAAACAGAGAGAGAAGGAGAAGGAGAGAGAAAAGAGAAGAAGGAGAGAGAAATGATAGAGATAGAGAGATTAGAAAGATAGAAATAAATTTGATTATATTTATTATTGGTGTTATACGCAAGGATCAATAGTGATCTCAAGAGACTGGTGACAAAACATACCTTCTGTCTCCTGGTAGAGAGATGATGGACCAGAGGTGTGTAACTAGACATGCGTTCTTGGATGTAGTCAGTGTATTGGTTGGTTTTGCTTGACTTTGCCTATTAGTTATATGTTTTTTATGTGGAAAAGGAGGTTGAGGTGGAAGGTGAGTTGGTGCATAGTAATAGATATGGGGAAAAAAGGAAAAAAGTAAATTAAGATATCTTATTCATTGACAAATTAATTTAACTATAAATGACTTAGTTGATTATGCTGATGTTCAATATTGAATTTTTAATAGAACATTGAATAAAAATAGTAGCCTTGTGTAAGTATCATCCAGCATAAAGATATAGGTAAAATCTTTTGCATCACCTAATGTGAATAAAACGAATTTATCCTAATAAAGAGGTCTAAACAGAAGCAGAATGATGCATTTTACACAGGTCACTTGTGGCTTCTTTTATTTCCATCATCTGTCTCTCATATGTCAGCCAGCTGTCTCACAGCCGTGTGCTGTTAATCACATGGGGGACTGAGTGGGCAAGAATGTTGGTAGATTAGAACAAACTCATCACTAGTCCTAGAAAGCCAGCTAAGAGCTCATGCAAAGTAGTTTCTGTCATCTTTATGAACAAAGCTTGGGTAGCCATGGGCAAAATGTTGAAGCAGGTCAGAATGTTCTCAGGTGACTTTCTTCTACCTAGTTACCCACTTGGCTCACAGCTAGCTGTCAACTAACAATTAAGGTGTTCACTGATAATTAATTGCTTCTATATTTGCCTCTCCTAGAAATGCACCCCTCACTTCCTTTGAAAATGGTAGAATTAGCCTTCCCAAATGTTCTTATGGACTATTGGTGCCCAACCTGTGGAGCTTACATTGATTTGTTCAGCCATAGTCAGACATACACGCTATGTTGACCCTAACATTGTGATGTCACTTTGGTCTTTTTTGGCTACAAAGAACAAACAATATTAAGCAGGGTTATGAATTCTCTCTCAAGTTTTTATGGTGTCTGAAGACCATTTTCACTTGGTGCAGAGATAACTGAGTACACTACAAACAAAGGCATTATGGAGCTATGTATGACCCATGGTCCTGTAGTGAGCTTCCCCCAGCTCCCCAAGGGGAAAGTCTATGTCCCTCTCTTCTTTATTCTGTGCCCTTCCCACCCCACCTCTAGTACTGTAATATTAGAGTTACAGATCTTTGTTTCCCATTAATGGGCCTCACCTGAAGCCCATTAAGGGAAGTTTTTGTTAATTTCAGTTTCAAAATTTATTAATTTGTATTTCTAGCACTGGGTCTGGAGGATCATGATGCCCTCCAGCTCTGAAAAGTGAATATACATTCTGAGGTGAGGTTTTCCTTTGTGGCTTACTCATTGAAAGAAAGCTCTTGTGCTAGATGAGATGCTGGGCCGCCCTTAAGGATTCCCCTGACTTTGAAAACCCAGATGTTGATGCTTCTCTCTCTGGTAACTATGTATGTATGTAATGGTCAGACAGTGGGATCTGCCTGTTGATCTATGATGTATGTATTGCTTATGGTCAGATAGTTAGAAGCCCTTTCTGTCGGTCTTTCTCTGCTTGTATTTTCTCTGCTGGTGAATGTAATTAAAGTAGATTGGCCCCTCAAAAGTTGCTTTCCTTTTAGAAAAGCAGATCTAAGAACCTGTACAGCAGACCCTCCTGTGTATGCTGGGGTGCTTACTGATAGAAGTATCACAGTGTTTAGGACAGGAATTTTACCAATCCCAGCCCCTCTCATAGCTCAACTTCACCTCCCCACAAGCTGCTCTTTTGATTGGTGAGTCGGATATGGTTGCCAGTTTTTGAGGGGCCCTAGTCTTTTAATTCCTTTTACTCCTAGGTCAGCTAACTCTCAGCCCTCCTACAAAGTAACTAACTACCCTGTCAACTACCTTGTGTCCATGGGTACTGTACTTTCCTGCCTCCTCCCTTCCACTTATGTTCCTCTATCAGAGTGCAAGTTCTTTGAGAATAGGGAAGGTTTTCTTTTCTTGTGTTTGTATCTCCAGTGCATAATTCTGGGCATATGGTAATTCCTTAATAATTGCTCTATTTCTGTCATATATCTCTATCCCAGATACATCTGTCTTTCAAGACATGGTATTTATAATCAGCATAACCTAACCCTTGTTGGGAAGACCTGTTAGAATCAGGTTTTACTGAAAACTTCTTCCCCTGCCTCCACCCCCTCCCTCCCCGAGCCTTCTCACTGCTTTTTATGACATGAAAACCTTATGGAAACTTCCTTTGCATAATCTCTCCTGTAACCCACTTTCCAAAGGCTGCCCAAACAATGACCACCACTATGTTGTTCCAGACAGGGGCAGCTAGGTGGTTCAGTTAGATAAAATGTGGGACCTGGAGTGAGGAAGACTTGAATACAAATCTTGTTTTCAATACTTAACCATTGTGTCGTCCTGGGCAGGTCAGCCTCAGTTTTCCTTTCTGTAAAATGGCGGTATTAATAACCTTTACCTTACAGGGTTTTGTGAAGATTAAAGGGGGATAGTATTTATATAGCACTTTGGAAATCTTAAAGTGCTGTGTAAATGCTAGCTATTATTAGACGTCATCTGGGGACATACGGGGAGCGGGGAGGTCTAGTTGCCATTACAACTGTTGGTGATTCTTTATTCAAAACTTATTTTATACCTCTTAAAGAAGTATTTCCTTAACTGAATACATTACTACTTTTGTATTTAAAAATAAGGAAGGGTTTATTATTTTGCCTTTTTCAGGCAGTCAGAAGTAATTGCTCAAGATTAATGGTATTTTAAGCCTTTGACAAATTTTCACTTAGCAAGTTGTTTTCAGTGCACTAAATACTCTTGTAATTTGAGTGATGGAAGTATTTTAATTTATTTTAATGTGATCTTTAGAATGGACAAGCTGTCAAGTCCCAGTGGAACGAATGTCTAATGGTAAAAGTGCATTCATCAAGTGTAGGGTGAAGGGAGATATTCTGGAACCTGGGGAATTGTTTAAGACTCCTCAATTCCTATCACATCCATAGCTTCTGACTTTGCCCACTGATAAGATCATCTCAGTTTAGCAAATGTGTCATAGACTATTTGAGATTTGTTTTTAAAACTCAGAAATAATAGAAATAATTCTACAATTATATTTAGAAAATTTAGTGGAGGAAGGAAATTTAGAAATGGCCTAGTCGAATCTATTTTACTTACATGAGTCCCAGAGAAGTTAACTGTCCTGGCCAAAATCACACACTTGTTAATAGCAGAGCTGGAACTAGCTCAGGATTCCTAACTCAGATTGAGATTTAAGGGCAACCATCTCTACCTCTATATTTTTATATGAGTCAAAATAAGATTAAAGTAGGAATTTGGGTGATAGCACCTAAGAAGTAGGTCAGCTGATAACACATGATAACTACAAATTTGGCAGAATGACAAGACAAAATTTTTATATTAAATGAGGGGAATGAGGAGGAATAGGGAACTATCTGGACCAGTGATTTTAGAGTGTAAGGAGCTACTGGTGTGGAAATTTCCTCCACCAGATCAGAAAGACAACTTTTCTGTAACTTGTAATTTTAAAGAGTTTCCTGGGATACTGAGAGATTAAGAAGCTTGCCTATGATCATGCTGTTAATATGGGTCAGAGGTGGTATTTGACCCAGGGTTTCCAGACTTCAAGGCCAGCCCTTTATCCACGATACCAAACCACCTCTCTAATTATGTTGAATTACCAAAAATCATGTTGCAGATATACTATGTGCAAGGATTGAATTGATATAATTTTTTTTTCTAATTTGGGAAACTTTTAAAATAATGGTTTATTTTCTCTTAATTACATGTAAAGACAATTTTTAACATTAATTTTTAAAAATTTTGAGTTCTAAATTTTCTCTCTCCATCCCTAATCTCTCCCTTCTCTGAGACAGTAAGCAATTTCTTATAGGTTATATGTGTTAAATTATGCAAAACATATTACCATATTGGTCATGTTATAAAAGAAGACACAGATCCAAAGGGGGAAAAAACACACACACAAAATGCAGAAGGTGAAAAATAGTATGCTTCATTCTGCACTAAGACTCCCATCAGTTCTATCTCTAGAGATGGATAGCATTTTTCATCATAGATCATTGTATTTCTGAGAAGAGCTAAGTCAGTTATGGCTGATCATTTGCACAATGCTGCTGTTGACTGTGCACAATGTTCTCCTGGTTCTGCTCATTTCACTTTGCATCAGTTCATATAAATCTTTCCAGATTTTTCTGAAATTCACCTGCTCATCATATCCATTACATTCGCATCCCACAACTTGTTCAGCCATGGATGGGCATCCTCTCACTGCCCAATTCTTGGCTACCACAAAAAAAGCTGCAGTAAGTTTCTTTCTTTTTTTTTTCTCTTCCTTCCTTCCTTCCTTCCTTCCTTCCTTCCTTCCTTCCTTCCTTCCTTCCTTCCTTCCTTCCTTCCTTTCTATAACAGATATTTCTTACAGCAGAAAATCTGTGTTGTAAGAATAGAAATTAAAGAGAAGTTGCCGACCTGCACTAGTAGAGGGGGTTTCACCACTTAGAAGTTCTCTGTTCCAGTGAAATCACAAGTCCAAAGCCCATCTCTAGCCCCTTCTGTCCCCTGTTAGGCTGGGAGCTCCTTGAGAACAAGGACTGTCTTTTACCTTTATTTGTATCCCCTGTGCTTAGCAGAGTGCCTCAAATTTAGTAGGTACTTAATAAGTACTTGTTAACTTCCTTAAAAGCACAAGAAAAATTCTGCTTAAGATCAGAAGGGGAAAAGGTTATGGCTGACTGGGGGTACATAAAGTTAAAGATACACAAAGGAGGTGCTTGTTAGCTCAATTCTAAAGAATGGATGGGATTTCAGCAGGTAGATGAGTGAGGGAAAAGGAATTCACTCAGATGGAGCAGCATGAGCAAAGTCACAGAGGCAGGAAATGATGGGACATGTAAGAGAAGGCAGGGAACAAGCATTATTAAGCATCTCCTTTGCATCAGGCAGCGGGGCACACAAGTGCTACACAATTAACTACCCTGTGAGGTAGGTGTTACCATCATCCCCTTTTTACAGATGAAGAAACTGAGACAAACAGAGCTTAAGGTACTTGCACAGAGTCACACAACTACAGATTGTCAGAGGCAGAATTTGAACTCAGATCATCCAGACTCTAGGTCGACTCCTATTAGATACCAATTCTTCTTATACCTGTAACGTATATGATTTTATGTTGTAGTTTTTATATATGCGTCATATCCCTTAACTACCCTGTAAGAACTTTTAAGGGACACAGTGAGTATTTCTTTTTAACTGGGAAAATAAAGTATGTGGAGAACCATAGTATCACATGGCTGTAAAGGAAGGGTTGGCACCAGATTGTGGAGAGACTTAAAGGTTAGGTTTAGAAATCTGAATTTTGTTCAGTAGGCAATAGAGAATCATTGAAGGTTTTTGAGTGAGAGTGACAAGACCGGATCTATGTTTGGGGAAGATTGTTTTAGCATCAGTTTGAAGAATGAATGAAAGGGAGAGCCAGAAGTGACTAAGAATGACTTACTTGTGGAGGGGTTGTTAAATAGTTTTGAGTATATTATATTAATTATATCATGTTATATTATATATTAGTGTAGTATATTATATAATTGATTAGTATAATATAGATAGTGTAGTATAGTGTATAATCAATCCCAATACTGCTTTAGTTCTGAAAGAATTAATGTAAAAATTAAAACACTTTGCATTTCTCCCACTGAAGAGCCAACACACTGGATGTAGCCAGGTCAGCCATTAGGACATGTTGGAATACCATTCACTCAGGCTCATGCTTCAATATTCAGTTTAGAAGTTTTGTAGCATTACAGCTTTTCTTCTCAGTGAGTCAAGTTTTCTTTGGGTTTCACATGACTGTGACCAGACGCTTCTTACAACGGAGCATCTCAGGGCTCTTCTGCAGCTTAGAAGGAGACACAAGGTGCAAAGAGATGGAAAATGCCCACTCAGCAGAACAAAGTTTTGGCCTGTGCCGACATTTTGGTAATTCTGTGGAGCCAGGGATGTTACTATTAACAGAACACATTTTGGAGACCATCTCGGACTCAGTCAGCTGTAGTTTAGCCTGTGTTGGAATGCTTCCCTGTTTGTATCTGGGAAACAGAGAGACAATTATAACATTTCTGCCCCTTTCCTGGTTACCCAAAAAGGTCTGGACTTCCAACTCAGGCAGATGTTATATGAACAAGCTGGTCTGTAATAAGGGAAGGGAGATTCTCACCTACTACGTGTTATTACTTTACAGTTATCTCAAAGACCCTCACAACAACCCTGTGACATAGGTACCCTTAATGTCCCCATTTTATAGCTGAGAAGACTCAGGCAAACAAAGGTTAAGGCACTTACCCAGGGTCACGCAGCTTGCCAGTGTCTGAGATCACATTTGAACTCAGGACTTCTGGACTTCAGGCTCAGTGCTCAATCCACTGTGACACCACCTGCTTGCCAAAGTGAATTGCATTGCATACCAGCATATTTTGGGAAGCCAGCTCAGCCCTAATCTTCAAATCTTCATTTTAGTCTTAGCAGCATGACCATGTTATATATTTGGGAAAAGATGTCAAAATACAAAAAAAAAAAATAAGTAAGTAAGCAAATAAATAAATAAAAAAGTGCCTTGAGATTAAGTTGGCAAGATTCATCTGGAGCCCTTCAAATAGAAAATAATGTAACTGAATATGACAATTTAGTTTGTTTTTGTGTTATTGTTTCTTAAAGTAATACTTTCAATTCATAAGCTAAAATACGTAGAAAATGCAAAAGAAAACAATTATGTTGAAATGCAGTTGCCAATTAAAAAAAGGTTTCTGTATCTCAGATTGATAACCCTAGGGTGAATGGGGCCTCCCCTGTCTCCATTTGAAGTCAAGCATTCCAAATATCAAGTCTTTATTGGATGGTTTCCTACCAGGTATAACTATTATGATTGAGACATTTCTGACTTACATGAAAAGCTGAGAAAGTCTGGGCTGGGGCTGACCAAGGAAAAGATGGAGGAGAGGAAGGGATGGGATGTCTCACTACACAGGTGAGGAGTATATATTTCTAAACTCATCAGTGAAAAGTTGGCAAAATGAAAACAAAAATTGTCAGTTGGAAGACCACCTTTTTATTTTCTTTTGTCTTTTTCCTTGGGAAAGTATAGAGAACAGTGTAAATCCTTGAAAGCTTCTCATGTGAGGTACTGAAAATATACATAAACTTTCCATCTGTAATTGTAGTTCATGTTTATATAATTGTTCAGTCATTTTGAGTTGTAATCGACTCTTCCTGACTCCCTTTGGGAGTTTTCTTGGCAAAGATAATAGAATAGTTTGCCATTTCCTTCTACAGCTCATTTTACAGATGAGGAAACTGAGGCAAACAGGGTTAAGTGACTTGCCAACGCTCACACAATTAGTATGTGTCTGAGGTCAAATTTGAACTCAGGTCTTTCTGACTCCAGAACCAGCACTCTATCTTCTCTGTGCTATCTGCCAGCCCATATATTAGATATTTAATAAATGTTTGTTTTATAGAGTGAAGGCCTACTATGTGCAGAGATTTTAGGTGCTAGAAGAGATTTACTATTTATGTAAGACTATATCTGTTCTCAAGGACCTTATAGTATAATAGAATTCAAAATGCAATTAAATACCATTGGAATCAAAATATATTTACAATAAAAATAATAGTAATTAACATTTATATAGCACTTTAAGGTTTGCAAAATGCTTTTCATTTTATTTTTTATCTTCACAAGGGTAGGTTCTATTATCATCCTCATTTTACATTTAGGAAAACTGAGACCAAGTGACTTGCCCAGGGTCACACAGCTATGTAAAGAATTTGAAGCAAAGATTCAGTTTTTGGCTTTTTATTGACTCCAGGTCCCACTCTGTACGCCCTGTCCCACCTACCTCCCTGTTCACTGTACTACAAAGAGTATGAAGATTTATTTCATCAATTTTTTAAGAAAGTTGTCTTTATCTTTTTGTGCATGTCTCTTTGCAGTGTTGCTTCATAGCTGTGTAGATAAAATATTTATTAAGTGCTTCCTCTGTTCTGGGCATTGTGCAATTTTATAATTTCCCTTTCTATTGCCTTTCTTATGTGGCATCCCAATGTATCATGGCCATACCACAAATGGTAAGATAACATGGACATCATCCAAATCCAGTCATGCAGGAGCTCAGTCCTGCACTCCTTTCCCTGACTTAGGGCATTTGTGGCATTCATTATGACAAAGTTATCTTTCCAAAAAAGCAATATTTCCATACTGGAAAAATGACTGTTTTGTGTTAAAAAAGATAATCTACAAACCACTTCCTTTCAGAGACGTTCTTTATAGGGTAATGGGATTACAACATACCCACCCTATACCCTTATACAAAGCCGTGTTTGTTGAGACCTACAGGATAAACTCATTGCCTCAGTGTTTTGTCTTTATTTCTCTTTTTTCTTCTGGTTTTCTCATTTTCCTTTCATCCACCTCCTATAGAGTCCCATATTTCCCTTTTTCCAGTGGGAATTTCATTTTGAAAGTCACTGTAGATATTATGACACTCTCTCAAGGGTAGCACCATTCTTCCAGTTCCCCAGGTTCAAAACCATTCCATCTTCAACTCTTCATCCCCATAACCATTGTGGCTAGCTGGGTGATGTGGTGGATAGTTTGCTGGGTCTGGAATCAAGAAGATCTGAATATAAATTTGACTTCAGACACTTAGTAGCAATATGACCTTGGGCTAGTCATTTTTACCCTGTTTTCCTCAGTTTCCTCATCTGGAAAATGAGCTGGAGAAGGAAATGGCAAATGACTCCAGTATCTTTGCCAAGCAAACCCCAAATAGGGTCATGAAGAATCAGACATGACTGAAAGACTATTGAATAACAAGAAATCCATTGCTAAGTTTTGTTAATGTTACTACCTCCTCCACATTTCTCATCTATTCCTTTCTTTCAACTCATACCACAGCTAACCAGGTCTAGATCTTCAAGACTTCTCATCCTTGACCGTGTCACTCTATTTTATGGAGGCCAGAAACAAACTGTCCTACCCTGAGAATATCTAGCAGGCCAATTTGAAGCATAGAATATGTGAGGGGGAATAATTTTTAATTATCCTGTGAATGTAAGCTGCCTCCAGATCATGAAGAGATTTAAATGAAAAACGAGTAGTTTATATTTTAACCGAAAAGCAATCAGAAGCCATTGAAGTTTGATGAGAAGAAGACCATGGTCAGATTTAGGAATATCAATTTTGCATCTGTAAGGATGGTGGATTTGAGAGAGGAGAGACTGGATTCAGGGAAACTAATTAGGAAGTGATTGCAATTATCTAGGCAAGAGTCAGTCAATAAACATTTATTAATTGCCTACAATGTGCTAGGCACTGTGGAGATACAATGAGGATACAAAAAAAAGCAAAAGAAAATTTCTACCCTCAAATGCATGAAAAAGTCCTACATTCAGGTAGGAAATGATGAGGCTGCCCTGAGCCCCTTCTTTCAAACAAGAATCTGAGAGGAGCTCCCTCATGCCTCTCTTTCACCCTCTCCAGTCAGAAGAAGGGAAGATGATAAGATCCAAGAGGTGATGAGGGTAGACTTAGGTAGTTGGGTATTAGTGAACAGGAAGGATTGTTAGTGAGAGATGTTGAGGAAGTAGAATCTGTAAGAGGTATCCCTGATTAAATTAGAAAAATGGTATCACCCTCAACAGAAATGAGGAACTGAGAAGAATAGAATTTAGTGGGGGGGAAAGTAGTCCTGTTTTGGACATGTTAAATTTAAGATGTCTAGGGAATAGACATATGTGGGACATTGGATATAGGATGTGGGACAGCTAGGTGGTGTAGTGGATAGAGTGGTGGACCTGGAGCTAGGAAGACTCATCTTCCTGAGTTCAAATCCAGCCTCAGATATGTACTGTGTGACCCCAGGCAACTCACTTACCTTTGTTTGCCTCAGTTTCCCCATCTGTTGAATGAGTTGGAGAAGTAATGACAAACCACTCCAATACCTTTGCCAAGAAAACCCCAAATGGGATCATGAAAAATTGAACACGACTGAAAAACGTCACAACAACAACATGGAATATGCAGATGAAGATGCCAGGCAAGTGATTGAAAATGTAGAACTGGAGCTCAGAAGAGAGACAAGAGCTGGACATGAAGATCTGGAAGGTGCTTTTTGAGCCTATGAGCACTGATGAGATCACCAAAAGAGACTGGAAAGAGAAAGAAAGGGGAGAGCCTGTTACAGAACCTTGAGGCATGCTTGTGCAGTGGAGACAGCTTACAGAGAGTACCTGGAAGGGTAAGAGCTTGTAATTAGATGGAGGAATTTAGGTGTTGAGATTGTCAAGGTGCACATTTATGTGAGTGATGACATGATGGAAGGCAAAACCATTCTTGTTTATGGCTTGAAAGTAGGGATGAAGAGCACAGACATAGGAGTTGAAGACTTTAACTAAACTGGGCAGTATTGGAGGTGATATCAATAATGTAAGTTGAAGTTCCAACTTAAAGGGCAGAGTTTGGGGAGGAGAGATTGTAAACTAAGTTCTGAACTCTGATCTGGGGGCCACTGAGAACCTCGACTGAAACAGGAATGGGGTGATCTATCTGAATGGATTGAACATCAAAGGAGGCGAGATTGCTGAGTAAAGGTGGTAGAAGGAGGACCAAGTAGAAGTATGGGTGCTGGCTAGATTTGTCTATGGGCATGAGAGAAATACAGTCAATTCTGGAAAGGATGGCCAGGGACATAGTATCATCAAGAGATAGCTGGCTTTATCTGATTGCAAGGAGACAAAATGTAGGAGAGAAAGAGGTCTAGACTGGAATGCTGGGGGATTGAGTGTATTTGTTAAAAATTGAATGAGAGTTCCACAGAGCACAAAGAAAGTGGAGGGTAGAGTTTGATAGCGGTCCAGGATGGATAGGGCTGATGTGGACAGGTTTAAGGAAAGACACCGTACATGGGCATTGTGTGTGTAAATCATCTGGGTGCCATGTGCCTTTCTAAATGTCATTTATGCTCTTTTTTGCTTGAAGATTTAGTGAACCTGATAGCTCATGGGTTAAGCTCTTACCAGTGAGTAGTAGTTAAGAAAAGCAACTTTCTTTTGCTTCCGAAAAACAGTAGTGCAATCTATTTTTTTCATTCTCTAGTGATATGTAGGATACTTTAAAAGAAAGCTAAGGTAATATTTTCGTCAGAAGATACCTGGGAAACATATTTGCACCTACTGCCATGGAAATAAGAAAAAAGATGTGCTGTATTTATAGAGTAGATGTATTATGTATTAGTTATTACACTTAGGAATAGTGAGTTTGCTTATTCTGTACCTTATGCATTTAATTGATATTAAGTCATATTATTCATGTAATCTAAGTTCCGTTAGCAGCTTTGCTAATGCCTAGTCATCCGTGTTAATGTCTCATAATATTTCTACGTCACTACACTCATTATTACTCTTTACTACTGCTGTGGGGGTGAAAACTTGGTGGAGCCGGATGGAATTCTTGCCCTATCCAGTTCAGCATTCATGATTTCTGGAGCCGTTTCAAAGAAACACGGGTATTATCACAAGCTACCACAGGGCCCCCAAACCTGAATGAGAACAATGAAGGAGCACAGACCTTCCTTCCTCTCCTGATTACATCATTGGAGTCACTAGTTAATAAAGGGACACTGTATTTGATTTTAAAACTTCCTTATAGGCTCTCTGTCTCTCCTTTCTTGTCCCTCCCAATTTGCCTCCGATGTCTGCTTACACACACAAACACACAAACACACACACACACACACACATACACACACACACACTCCTCTCATGTTTCCTGTCTTCATTCCTGGGCATTTGCCCAGGTGATTGATTAAGTCTCGAGTACAAAGGAGGGACAATCCTGGGAGCAGCAAACGCTGGAATGAATGGTCTCTCCTCCAAAGCCACCCAGAGCTCTGACTTTAGGACCTTGTACAGGAATGTGGGCAGGCCAAGCAAAAGGTGTACAATGAAATGTGCCCTGGACACTTCAGATGCCTTGGGTCATTTTGTGAGTGTTCATCTCTGAACCCAGGAGTGACATGCCAGGCTTTGCTCCTTCCTTTTACTTAAAGAAGGTACAAATAGGTAACAAAAGGGTGGCTGTTTTCAGTTTCTCTTGGTCTCTGCTTCACTGCTATCCCTCGTCACAACTGCAAGGATGAGTGATTAGATTTCTAAGGAATTATGTGAGTATCATTTTCTAAGTATGTCTTTTTGCTGCCAGCTCCTACCCCCAACTCCCTTTATACTCTTAATAGTTCTATTGGCTTTTGTCTTCCACTCACTGACTTGACTGAATGCTTTCCCCACTTCTGTTGTTGCTATAAACCCTATACTTAGGCCTTCTGGAGGAAGTAAAAATAGAGTTTTAGACCTTTCAGACTAAATCAGTTGCTATTGTGTCTTACAGAAATGCTGCCCATTCGAGTGGGTATGATTGCAGGCAATAACTGAGGAGAGAACAGAGAAAGGAGGGCTTGGTAATAGCTGGGTGCCTGATTTGAAATGGCATACCATGGATTTATTTTGGGAGTAGATTGTGGCAGGAGATGGCAAAGAGTGGCCCTGAAATTAGATCTTTCAGTCTTCTCTTGTTTACATCAAGTAAAATAATTAAGTTTTAGAAGGAATAAGTGACATAAGGAAAATGAAGTGGAAATGAGAACCTTGGCTCTTGGTTAATTAAAAATGAATTCCTTCTAGCTCAGCTTTAAAAAACACTGTTTTAGATAAGCTTACATTGACTGCTAATGGGGGTAGAGTAGGTACATTGTCTTCTCACTGAGACCAAAGAAAGAGAAATCACATTTTTCTCTGAATAATCTCAGTTCCCTACTTTAGGAACTCTGGGACAATTCAGTCTTAGACAAACGGTGAGTAGTGAAATTTCAATTTGTGGAATTGCACAACCCGAAGTTAATAAAAATATAATATTGAAAGACTAGCTGGGAGTAAGGTTTATTTTGCTTAACTTTTTAGCATTTCCATTGGATGATAATGGTTTTTTCTTAAAACAAATGAACAAATAAATGAGTTTCAAAGATCTGAAATTGAAATGTTTGGGTATCTTGTTTATGGGTAGAAATTCCAGCAATTTTTTTCCAGGTTGAATTCTGGGCATCCGTATAGAAAACAATATAAAGTTGTTGGAGTCTTTTCAGATGGTTGCTTTATATAAACACAGAAAGGCACAGTTTACATGGCTCTATTCCAAACTTTTATTGATCAGAGTTTTGTGAGATTCCAGGCTTTGTTAGTAGTCTCATAGTTACTTTAGGTATCTCTAAAACAGATAATGTTGCAATAGATTCTGTCTTTGCCATGTATTCACCATAATTCCTTATGTTTACTTAAATGAAATGAGAATATTTGCATGAAAGAACAAGGGAGCAGGTAATTACTTGGGAAGAAATGACATGAGTGATTCAAACATTATTATATGATTGAACATATAATTTATTCTTCCTTGATCCTTGGTCATGTCACTCTGAAGTTGTAATTAAATTCCTTAAAATTTTCTTCATAAATTATCCTAGATAATGTAATCATCAGTCTCTCTCAATTTCTTCAAATAAGTGATCCACAAATTTATCTTTTACAGATTCAATAAATCATCCATTATAAATCACTGCAATTGTTGTTTAGTGATGCTGTAACATGATAAGAAGAGGTTAAAAAAAGAAAGAAAAAAATAAGATATAAACAGGTAGCCTTCAACTTAAGAGTGTTTAAAAAGTTTGGAACAGAAACTATCAATTTAGAATTCCAAGTGTATTTTCCTCGTAGAAGCCATTTTGTTATTGATATTACATTTTTACCTCCAAATTACCCTTTTGACTCATAATGAAATTCAATTTCAGTACTAATTATACTAATCGAGGCCCAATAATGTATCCTAAGGACAAGGGGTACTGAGGTACAAGATAAGCACAAAGGAAGAAATGTGTTTTCTCCTCCTTTTCTTGGACATGCCATGGCCCAGACATAGGCAACCTTTTCCGTACTCTTCTAACATCTGCTCAGCCTCTCAAGTCATTTAATTCAAAACACATTTTTCAAGAACCTTAGATCCTCACTTTACAGTAGAGAAAACTGAGGTAGATAGAGCTTGAGTGACTTTTTCAGGGCCACCCACCTCACTGAATTGTTATGAGCATCAAATGAGATATCTGTAAAGCAGTGTTTGCTTCCCACAGTAAATTGACACATAGTAGGCCTTAATAAATGTTTATTCCCTTTCCCCTCTAAAGTGCTTAGCAGACCTTAAAATACCCCACAAATGTTAGCTATTGTTATTCCATTCCACTTTGAGGGTCTAAGATATTTATGAAGAAACGTGTAACCCAAAACAAGTTGTAATAAGGATAAATAAGGCGATAAATAGGAAAATTTGTGGAAGGAGTGAACACTTTTTCTATTGATAATCAGAGAAGGTGTCACAGAGCAGTAACCATTGAGTTGAACCTCAAAAGGAAAGAAGGATTCTTGAAAATTGACATGAGGAATGAATTTCAGACATAGGGTTGTTGAAATATAAGGTCTGCCCTATTAACCCAACGTACTGCATGTTACAAAATGACCTACTTTTCATCTCAGTCAAAACTCCCACTCCCTTCGTGCAGGGAATTTCAATGAACTGTTTGCTACCAAGGTGTATATGAATAATTTCTCCTTTATTCCATAGGTATTTATATTTTTTAAAGAAAATCCTTGTTAAACCAAATGAATCAATGTTGGTCATACTTTAGGTAGGATAATTAAGAGAAAAAAGTAATTAGGCATTATAACAACCATGATCCAATGGGTTTACAAAGAGTTGGACACAGCCAAAACCACTGAACAACAAACACGACCCATGACTAATATAACACGCAAACAAACCTAATGGTATTTGATTTTAGAAAATAAAAATCTGCCTAGTATTTGGATGGAAGATTACCTGAGAATGCTGGATGTCATCATGGGAAGAGATGATCACACTTCATCAAGATTGGGTCATAGCTGGCTAACCCCATTTCCTTTTCTGTCAGGATTACTAGACTACAAAATCTGGAGGATGCTGTAGATGTCATTTACTTAGGTTTTAGCAAAGCATTTGATAGTCTCTCATGCTGTTCTTGCAGACAAGATGGAGGGATGTAGACCAGACCATAGGATAGTTAGGCCAGTTCAGAACTGGTTAAGTGTCCGGATCCCAGAATAGTCATTAGTGGCTGGCTTTCAGCTGGCAAGAAGGTTTCTGGGGGAGTGCCCAGGGGATCTGTATGGTACAATTTACTATTTTTATCAATGACTTACAGATATAGATGACATTCTTATCAAATTTGTCATTTGAGCCAAACCTGGCTTTCATGTGTGCTTCAGAAATAAGCAAATCCTTTCAAATCAGAGTTCAGTTTTTTGGTTTGTTGATTGTGTAGACATAAGAAAGTGTTAACAATGCATATTAAACTTAAAATTGTCTGTGTGTATGTGCATGCGCGTGTGTATGTGCATGCGCATGTGTATGCGCTTGCGCACTCATTGTTCTTCCCCTGCCCCTCCCACTCGGTCTGATTGTTGAACATTCACCACCCTAAGTATATTGCTCCCTAAGTCATTGCCAGACTTCAGGATGGTAATAAATATTATTAATTATCATAGAGAAGGAGAAGAAAGAGAAAGAGGTAAAGGAAGAGAAGGAAGAGAATAAGGAGGAGGAGGGAGAGGAAAATGATAAAGAAGAAGAGGAGCTGTCTTAGGTAGTACAGGTTTGCATACGTTATCTCATTGGAGGCTCACAAATAGCTAACCCATTGGATGACTGAATCAGGAGATCAAGAGAGCTCATTTAGCAGAAACTAACAAAATGAAATTTGATGAATATAAGTGCAAAGTCTTGCCCTTGGGTTCAAGAAATCAATTTTGAAAGCATAATTTTTATGGGAAAAGCGTAGTTGCAGGGCAGTTTGTCTGAAAATGAAATGGGAATTTTAGGGGATTGTTAGCCCAATCACCAAGGTGACAGGGCAAGAAAAGAAGAGAAAATTAAAGGAAAGAAAAGAAAATTGTGTTCTTAAGAAAAGCATAGTGTCCTGGATTACAAAGGCAATAGTCCCATTGTACTCTGCTTGGTCAGATCACCCCAGGAGTAATTATGTTCAATTTTGGAGACTGTGTTTTAGGAAGGTTAATGATAAAGCTGTTTCATATTCCAGAGGATGGCAACCAGGATAACCAGTGGCCTGGACATTATGTTTTGTTGTGATCAGTTGAGGAAACTGGAAAGAAAGGGAAAACCTCAGTGCTCAAGTGAGGGAACGACTTGCTTTGCTTGGCCCCAAAGGACAGAACTGGGAGCAATGTCTGGAGGGTGCAGGGATGTAGGCTTATTGTAAACAGCAAATTAGAGCCATCCAAGAATGGAATGGGCTGCCTTGGAATGCTAACAATTGTGGATTTCATAAGTATCTCCATAGATATTGTCATTCTCCAAAGATAAAGATTTTATAAATTAGAACATGGAGGGAACTTTATTTACAAGAAATATTTAAGCCTCAGTGGGTTTCCCCTTCCCTGGAAGACTTCAAGAAAAGGCAAGATGACCACTTGTCAGGAATATTGTGTGTGTGTGTGTGTGTGTGTGTGTGTGTGTGTGTATGTGTGTGTGTTAGTAGTGGTGGTGGAAATCCCTGTTCAATTTGTTTGGAATAGATGACTTTCTAAGATGTCTTCCAAATTGTGAGAATCTGTGATTATCTGGGGGAATTTTTTTTTCTACAGGAGTGGTCATTTGATAAGACAAGCATGGTATAGAGATGCCCCTGAACTATCTCCTTTAATCTTTTCTTCAGAGCTTTTTTCTCTTCCTCTTAATTTTTCTTCAGCCAGAAGTTCTTTGAAAGCTATCATTCTTCCCCTCCCCCTCAAAATTCTCAGTGACTCCAGAGGATGTCCCAACCTGGCATTCTGTCTGGGTTGATCGTGCCGTATGGATCTGCTCAGTTGTACGGAGAGTTTGAGTCATCTGTAAGTCCAGCTTTTGCATGTTGGAGACTGCATAGATGTATAGTGTTTTCTTTCCAATTACATTTAATAGTAAGTTTTATACAAATGCATGATGAGAAATTTTCTTTTAAAGTGGGGCCTTCTTCATTTTTTTAAGGCTTAATTATTTTGATGGACAATTATGAATCAGCAATTATGACACAATATACTTTTCCTCCTTGTGATAATCTCCTTTCACCGATAGAGGACTATTTTCCAAAACTAGTACAATGCAGTTTTAACATCTGTAGCTGCAGGAGCCAAATCTGGGTAAAGGTAATTAAGCCTCATGATTCCAGGTATACATATAAGCCGATTTTCCACAAGCTGTAAGGAAGGAATCTCCTTCCCAACTGTTGCTTTGAGCAGTCTTCTAAGATTCCTTGTAATCAACGAAGAAAACTTAAGCAGAATAGTAATAGCCAGGGCCCTGATCTGCTCATTTTTCAGGAATAAGCTTCTTGTCTATGTCCTTTTTGCCGCCACTTTAGTGCAGGCTCTCCTCTCCTCTCTTGGGCTATTTCAGTAGCCCTCTACTTAATCTCCTTTCTGTAAAGCTCTGCCTACTCCAGTCCATTCTCCACTCATCTGCCAAAGTGATTGTTTTTGGAATTGTAGGTCCAACCATGTTACCTCCCTACTCAATAAAATCCAGTGGCTTCCTACTACTTTCAACATCAATTGTAAATCACCTGTCATTGAAAACCCTTTACAGGTAGGCCCTCTCCTGCCTTTCTCGTCTTCTTACCCTTCATTCTTGCCTACGCGCTCCGTGATTTAGCTGCTCTGGCCCATTTGCTCTTTCTCATGTGCTCTCCTTCCTTACTGTCCCCTCCTAGCTTCTCCAGCTTCCTTTTGGACTCTGCTCAAACCCCACTTTCTACAGGAGAACTTCCTCAATCTCCTTCTTAGTGCCTTCCATCAGAAATGACGTTTCATTTAGTCTGTATATTCCTTGTGAGGCAGCTCGGTGGTGCAGTGGATAGAGCACCAGTGTAGGAGTCAGGGGACCTGAGTTCAAATGTCACCTCAGACACTTGACCCTCACTAGCTGTGTGACCTTGGACAAGTCACTTAACCCCAATGGCCTCATCCTGGGTCATCTCCAGTCATCCTCATGAATACCTGGTCACAGGATTCAGATGGCTCTGGAGGAGAAGGTAGGCTGGTGACCTGCATGGCCCTCCCTCACTCCAAACAAAGTCAAGTGCAGGTCATGTCATTATTTCTCTGATGGCATGGTCTTCTTCGGCAACAAAGGATGAACACACACATATTCCTTGTATAGAATGTGAGCTCCTTGAGAGCAAGGGATTGGTTTTGCCTTCCTCTGTTCTACAACAGGTAGCATAGTGTCTGGCCTATAGTAAGTACTTAATGCTTGGTGACTGACTGACATGACATTATGGTAGAGGATAAAGCTGATTTGTGTTCAAGGACAAGCTCATGCACAGCTCTTGGAAAGAAATTGGTGATTTCCCTCAAAGGATTGTAAAGGAATAGGGAAATAATAATATACTTACTAAAGAGATTGTTTTGAGTCAGAGGTACTAGGAAAAGTGTCTGGGACAAGGTAAAATGGGCTAGCAGATGGGAACCAGACTGTGAGCTCACGGCTCTCAAGGGTATGATTGTCAGAGAAGAAGGGGATTATAGGCCAAAAATAGGAGAAACCAGTGGTCTGGTCAAAGGACTGGAGGGAGATGGACTGCTGGAGATCAGGCAAGGAGCTATTGGATTAATTAAAACTCTCAGAGGTCTATGTGGGAAAGGGGACTGACTTGAGGTGAGGAAGAAGAAAAATCTGTCAAGTTCCTAGCGCCTGTTTCTTCCTAGGCTCATTAATACCCTTCAGATACCTTTCAACTTTTACAGGGGCATTGACTCAATTATTTTCTTTTATTGGTCTGTTTATAACCTTTTCACATGTGTGTTTTGCCAAACCTTGCAGAGGAACCTGCAAAAAGAGGACACAAGATCCCTTCTTACTAGTTTACAAGCTAAACAAAAGACAAGACAGATTCAGTATAATTTAGAGAGAGGCTATTTTTATACAAAGGCATGATGAGAAATTTTCTTTTAAAGTTTGGCCTTCTTCATTTTAATTATCCTACTAAATTGTCCCATTGAATTCCTGTGGGTAAGAGCGTCATCACAATATTTTTGCTTAGGAGTTTGTAGGAGTTTTGCTAGGGAGGAGGTAGGAATCTCAGGGGGGAGTGAGTAGAAAAGGAGGAAAGACAACACAACAGGAAACAGGTCTCAAGATAAGGGAAGAAAACGAATTCTGGGGAGTAAGCAGACATCAGTCAGCTTGTCAACTTTCTGTTAGGCATGTGCCAATGGCCTCAGGAGTTGTTGCACAAATCTTGGAAACCAGTGTGACAAAGAGATCCTATCTGAAACCTTAGGTCGATTGACTGCAGCTGTTTCCATTGGATTGGCATAAAGTAGAACACCATTGTATTCAATCCATATCTTGTGGCCTAGCTGTCAAGTCACTCCCGTGGGCTCCAATCGTAGGAGCACTTTCATAAGCATTCATTGTGAGGAAGCAGCCCAAAGGCCAGGGATTTTGGCAAACATACCAGAGACTAGGATTAATGTACTAATTGTGAAAGAATCTGAAAATGTACTTGAGAGCCCCAGAGAAGTTTCACTGTTACTTTCATGGATGATGAAATAATCACGAGAGCTCACTCAGACTTGATTATATTATGGTGACCTAATGGCCAATTCTTAAATGTTTAGCTTTTAATATAACTTGAACTCAAGAGGCTAGAAATTTCAAAATAGCCCTATTAGAATCAATACCCTTCTGTGAATATTTAGGGGAGAAACAGTCTTTCTAATCCCTCATCAGAGCCCTGCTGATGTCATGATCTTTACTGGTTACTGAAAAAGGAATTCTTTCTAGAAACTTATCATTCCCTTAAAGGAATTTACTTTTAACATGGAGAAGGTGCTGGGATATAGTAGTTAGAAAAATCCCTTTCAGCACGATTGGTGTGATGTAGAGGTTCTTCCCTTTTGGAGATCCATGGATGGATTTGGATCATAACACAAATTTCTAAAAAGTATATTTTAACTATTTCAGTGTAATTGATTTTCTTTATAAACCTGTTATTTAATTTGATGCATTTAAAAACCATTCTGAAAAGATCCATAGGCCTCATTAGATTTCCAAGGAGCTGGCACTCTCTCTCTCTCTCTCTCTCTCTCTCTCTCTCTCTCTCTCTCTCTCTCTCTCTCTCTCTTTGTCTCTCATACACACACACACACACACACACACACACACACACACACACACACACACACACACACACACTTTAATTCTACCTGGTATAGTAGGTAGAAGTCTTGGAGTCAGGAGTACGTAGGTTCAGGTATTGCTGCTGACACACATTATATGTATGACTACTGGCAAATCACTTAATATTCAGTGTCCCAGGCAACCCTTGAAGACTTAAATGTTACAGATGAGTTGTCAGTCTCCATTAGTGGAGAAAGCTTCATTCCTTTTTTCCTCTCTCCTTTTTTTCCATCTTTGCCTCTTCCTTCCTTTTTTCTTTCTTGTTTCACTTTCTTTCTTTCTTTTTTTCCTTCATTCTTTCATTTCACAGATAAGGAAACTGAGGCCTAGGCAGTTTAAGTGATTTATCCAAACCCGCACAGGTAATAAGCATCAGAGAGTAATATTAGAACATCATTCTTAACTCCATCATGCTTTCCATGATGCTACAATTGTATTAATAAAGTTTTAACACAGGACTCTAGATTTGGGAGTTATACTTCCAATATCAATTTCATAGCTCAGTTTCATGCCCCAAAACCCATTCAACATGTAACAGTTAAGGAAAGAGATCACTTAAATGGAGGATGCTACTTCTACTCTACACATTCTATTTAGTCAAATCAATACATACAGGTTATTTATTTCCTTCCAAAGAGCTAGTTTTCAAGAGCCTGGTAAAGGAGCTAGTCTTATTTCAAGCTGGGATATGACTGATTGACTCCTAGCAGTGGTGGTCAGCACTTTGTTTTATAAGATCCTTTTCACCAGTTTTAAAGGACACTGAAGTAAGTGGCTAAGAATGTTGGATACTCATCCTTTTCTAGTGGCTACTGTCACCAATGGTCCAGTTCACAACAGAAATATGGGAAAATGGAAAGAAGGAAATGAGGAAGGGAGGTATGGGGAGATAGGGTAGTGATGTTTTGGAAAGCATATGCCAAAGACGGTCAGAATTTTAGAATCTTTCCCCCTCTCTTAACCAGATTAATCTATCATTAAGCATTTATTAAATGCCTAGTATAGTATTAGGTGGTAAGGGTTCAGACAGTCACTTTGTTCTATAGGAAAGAAACTGAGGTCTCCACAGATGAAGTATCCAAGGTCACGTAGCTACCTAGTGGTGCAGCCAGCTCTAGAACTCAGATCAAGGCCTAACACAGTGTCCTTTCTACACTTTAAGCAGACCATTTGCTTAGAATTACAGAGCCATAGAATTTTCTGAGTTGGAAAGGGCTTCAGTGACCATTTAATCCAACCCTTGCCTGAGAAAGGATTCTTTCTATATCACCTTTTTTGGATGATAGACCTCTTTGACAGTCTTATAAAAGCTATGGACCCTTCAGAATAATGTTTTAATTATATAAAATAAAATACATTGGATTATAAAGGAAACCAATTATATTGAAGTGAAGCTATCAAAAAAATTTTTTTTCAAAACAAATTCACAAAACCCTAGGTTAAGAACTCTTATTCTACAACATAGTCAGTTAGGGCTTAACCAGATATTTCTTCAAGACTCCAAAAGAGGCAACCCATTCCACTTTTGGATTACTTTAATCCTAAGGAAATATTTCCTAACAGTAAGCCTAAAAAGTGCTTTCTCTCTCTTCCTCTGTGTTGTATAGTAGCCAGTACCTAGTTTGCAAGAGTAACATCAAGGAGGAAAGGAAAGATGAATCACAAACAACTAAGTTGTCTTAGTTGTTAAGGATTGCTGTGAGAATTAGAACTAAAACTTTGTGCTACTTGTGGATTTCATTTATTGGTGCTACCCAGATTCCTCTCAACCCCCCAAGTCAGATAATTGAGAACTGATTGTATTTGGTAATGTGGATGACTGCATACTACTACCACTACCACTACCACTACTACTGCTACTACTATACTACTACTACTACTGCTATTACTACTGCTTCTAACTATCACTATGGCAGTTAGTAGTAGTAGGTAGTAAAGTGGATAGAACATGGAGACACTCACTATGGCAGTTAGTAGTAGTAGTAGGTAGTAAAGTGGATAGAAGATGTAGACACTTGCTAGCCATGTGGTTCTGGGAAAGTCATTTAACCCCTGCCTAAAACTAGAGAAGGAAATGAGAAAATGCTCCAGTATCTTTGCCAAGAAAACCCCATGCACTTGTCTACAGTCATGAAGAGTCAGATAAAACTGAACATTTACTAAGTACTACTACACTTACTACACTGTATTTTAAGATGCTGGGGAATGAACAATTTAGGTTTTTTGGAAGATTATAATTCCATTATTTTAAAATTTACACAGAAATGCATAGCTCTTCTGCCACAAATTGATCCGGGTTTCAAAAAATAGTTAAATAAGTACCCAATCTTAAGGACAGTCTGGCCATGACCAAGAGGGTCTTTGTTTTATGATCTGGTTTTTATCAGCTTCCTGCCTGCCACATATATTGATAAAGTGAGTTTTCCCAATGCTGTTTCTGTAGCTACAATAACAAAAGTACCATGATTTGCTCTTAGTGGATCTATGACTCTCAAATCTTTTTTTTTTTTAAATGAGATCTGTTATTCATTTCCTATCAGGAGTTGTCTAACCTCCATCATGGTCAAATAAAAAAAAATTAGACCTTGAACTCTTAAAAGCTTCTCTATTTTTAAAATATCAGTAATTCACAGAGGCTTGTGGAATATTCTTTTTTTTTAGTATTGGAACCAACCCTGCAACACGTACATGACAGGAAATAAATCATATCATGGAAAGGAAAGGAAAAAAAAACCCAACTAGCAGTGGCATAGTTTTAAAAAATGTAAATCCGGTTACAGATTCCCATCTTGAAGTTAATGTAAGGAATAAGAGCAAATTAACGCCCTAGCTCATCAAGATGAGCTGCAGTGTCTTCTTCTGAAAAATGACCTTACCTGGGTAATGAGGCCCTAGGAGCTGATAGGGACTGATGTTGGTAAAGGCAAAGTGAGCAATGCCCAAATCCTAGGTGTAGGTAGAGATTGTCTTTCTAAAATGAGATTCATTAAAATGCCTCACTGGGTGCATCAAAGCTACACCTTCTTACCCCAGGACGGGTATAGATGGAATTAGTAATGGGTAATCTCATTAGTTTATACAGAGAAGTTTAGGGTAAAGAAAAGGAGATTGTGTTCAAATGACTTGACTTTCAACGAATTGGTTTCCCCCAGTGAGGAGAGGAGATACATGCTATACTCAAGCACAGTCCTGCCCTTTAATTGACCTATATTTTTAAATATAGTTAAGTAACACAGTACAACTTCAGGAAAAGGTAATTTTTCTGTTTTTCTTTTAATTTGATAGTTTAATAATACCTCCCCTAGAAGTCCAGTTGTGATGCCTAATGTGGGGAGGTGACCCTGTTCTCTCTAAAAGTCATATGGAGAACAAACTCCGTTAAGTTTTACCAAGATCTAAAGTGAGCCTGTATCTCTGGTGATCTTTGAAGCACTAGAATAATGGATACTTAATGTTTATTTAATATTTATAATCTCTACCAATAAGGAGAGAGGAGGCACTCCAAGAGACCTCTGCCCATTTCTAGTTTCAACCCTTCACAGATTTCAATCTATCTCCACGTCAGTCACCGTTGCCATCAGCTCCCCTTATCCCATCTATCCCTTGCCCTAAATTCCATCTACCTCTTTGCTTGTCTTTTTCTTTAGTCTTAGAGGATAAGGTAAGGCCATCCTTCCCTCTGTCATTTTCCCAACTGGTTAGGTAGAGGCCACTGCCCTGAGGCAAGAGGAGCCTCTCCCATGAGGAGGTGGAAGGTTGTTATGGAGTTGTTTCAGCCATGTCTGACTCTTCATGACCCCATTTGGGGTTTTCTTGGCAAAGATACTGGAGTGGTTTGTCATTTCCTTCTCCAGCTCATTTTTCAGATGTGGAAACTGAGGCAACCAGGTAAAGTGACTTGCCCTGGGTCACACATCTGGTAAGTGTTTGAAGCCAAATTTGAACTCAGTCCTGATTCTGGGGCTGGTACTCTATCCACTGAACCACTGAGTTGCCCTGCAATGTGTCCAAAACGAAAATCATCATATTATCCATCCTTCTTTCAAATTTGCTTCTTTTGAAGGGCCTATATTCCTCCCACTCACCCAGAAATAACCTTGGAATGATCTTTAACTCTTGGCACATAGTAAGTGCTTAATAAATATTGATTGATTGATCCTGTCTTCCTCTCCCATGTGTATCAAATCTGTTGGCAAGTCTTGTCAGTTCTCCCTCCATCACTTCTGAAATCTATTCCCTTCTCTCCTCTCACACAGCTATTCTCTGAGTCCAGGCTCTTAGGGTCTCTGGATTAAATTATTAGAATAACCTCCTAATTGACCTCTTTGCTTCCTATCTCTCTCTCCTACAGTCTTTTCTTCACACAACTACCAAAATATTCCCTTGTTGTCTTATTCATAAACTTTCTCTAGTTTCATATTGCCTTTAGAGTGTAAAATATAAATGAAATATAAATCAGGCCTTTCCATCATCTGACCTGATGCTGCCTTTCTGATGTTATTTCACCATACCCCTCCCCCCCATACTCAAACATCCAACCAAATGGGGCTATTGAGTGTTCTACATTTCATCTCTTAGCCTTCATCTATTTGAACAGATCTTCCCCCAAGCCTGGCATTCACCCCCTCCTTATCTCCATTTTTCACAATCTTTATCTTCTTTCATGATCAGATGCCACCTCTGCAGTGAAGCCCTTTCCTAATTGCTACCCAGTAGTGGTCTCTCCCTCCTCTAAGCACTTTGATCTCTCACTGATTTCCTACCCTCTCTACCCAGTATACATTTCTCTGCACATTTTGTATCCCCACATGGAATGTAAGCTTCTTGAGGACAGGCACTGTTTCCTTTTTGTCTTTTTGCTCCTACTGCCTAGAACGGTGTCTTACACATAGTAATCACTTCCTACATAATATTTATAATTGACATTGATACACTACTTTAAGCAAAGTATTTTTCATTTATTCCATTTGATACAACAATACTGGGAAGTGAGCGCAAAACCTTTCTTCATGAAGATGAATAATTAAATATCAAAGTTGTAAGTGCTTTTTTTTTCATTTTCACAGAAAATACATTTCCTCTCCCTCCACCAGCCCCTCCCCTCCATCCCCCCAACTTCTAAACAGGTCTTGATAAGAAAAGAAACATAACCCACAGATGAAATGTAAAGGTCAAGTTTTACTGAACCTAAAAAACATTCCACCAGGAAACTGTAAGGCATGTTTAAGAAAAAAAATCCGTAGAAAACAGGAAGTCAGTTTAAATGTATACAGTGTGCAGCTGTGTAATGTTGAAGTTGAAGGCATGGCTTATTTAAGAAGCATTTGCTCCATCAAACCAGATAAAATCTACTGAAGTTTACTATCTTTCCAGTGAAACTGATGGCTATTTTTACAACATGACAAAAAGCATTTAAAAAAAAGTCATTTCAACTTCCAGTCTCTTGGCAAAAGGAGGCAGCTAGGGGGCACGGAGGAAGGAATGCCTGTAGTTCAAATCCAGCCTCAGACAATTACTAGTTGTGAAGCCTCTTAACTTTGTGCCTCAGTTTCCTCAAATGCAAAATGGGGATGGTAATAGACTCTACCTCACAGAACTGTAGGGATAAAATGAGACAATATGTAAGGTATTTTGCAAACCTTAAAGCTTCTTATGAATGCTAGTTACTATTATTAATAAATAAGAATACAATTAGATTTGAGATAAAACATAAAGATATGACGAAGCAAAAAGATCCCCTTTTTTATACCAAGCTAAAAATAATACTAATTTTGAAGTTGTTTAAACTCAAAATTCATGCCTTGCTATATCTCTTTAACCATCCACTCATCCATCTGTCAGCCCATCCATTCACCCATCTATCCACAGAAAATGTTTATTGATTACTTGGAGCATATAGTAAGTTGCATGCTGTTCAAATTGCTTTCTTTAAGCTAATAAAAATATTTTCCCTTTAAAACCTTTTTCACTGCTATTTTACTTTCTAAACTGTAATTCATATGAAGGGATATGTGACAGTAAGGTAAGAGATTCCATCAAAGATAATTTTTAAAAAAAGGAGATTTCAAAAGAATCCTGAAACAAGCCTCCTTTCCCCTAAGCTTGAAGGGGATTAATTTAAGATCAATGCTTGTACCTATATTTCAGGTCATCAGATCTTCTGTACTTGTACACAAATATGACATTTATCCTTTTGTAAGATGCCTCAGAAGTCAGGAGAAAAAATTATAAGAATTATTCCAGAAAGTTAGCAAGGGAGATGTCCATGCTTTAGGTACAATTTCTAAATGAAATATTGTATAACCTCCTTGAGGGCAGTACTGGACTGTCCTTGGATTTGTCTTTGTATACCCAGGGCAGGACTTTGCCACAAAGAAGACATTTAACAAATGTTTATTAAATTGTACCCCGACAAACAGCATGGTGCTCGCTCCGTGGATCCTGATCTAGCAAGGAAATCTTTCTTGTGTCAGAATAGAGAAATATATAATAAATGGTGGAAAGCGATAGCCATTAGCATGCTAGACTGTTGTGCTCTGGTTCTCACATTTTAAGCATTTCTCTCAGCATGGAATTAGGGGGAGGAGAACAGACAACAGAAAAGTGAATGGTAGTTGAATAATCAGTTGTTAAAACTGTCTGCCATTGTACCTTGCTCTAACGTTGTACCTATACTTGAGCTACGATTTGATTGAAATTTGCAAAAATCCTTGAAAATAGAATATATGTACACTGCTAGGCAATTTAGTTTGATTATGGAAGGATTTTAGGACACTTATGATTAACCGATGAGATGTCCTAATTTCCAAGAAGTTGATAGACATTTCCTTTGTTTCAAAATATTTTGAAACATGTGTTATTGAAAATAGATACTTGTTCTAGAATATTCCAAGTCTGAAAACTTTCCTACAAATTCAGCGTACACTACATTACAATGGCAGCCATGCCCTCAGGGCTTCACAATTCAACTGAAAACAGAACCAGAACATTCCAAGGACAAAACTTGAAGGCAGAGTATGATTGTGACCATGAAAAATGTAGACATGTACACACTTCAGAGTTACAGAAAATTATGAAGGAATTATTTTTTACAGTATAAGAGGCAACAGGGCTGGTCTTGGAGTGAAAAGGATCTGGATTTAATTCCTACCTCTGACATACACTACCTGGGTGGCCTTGAGCAAGTCACTTATCCTCTTCCATGTCGGAGGCAATTTTCATCAGACTCCAAGTTCTGGATGAATTACTGATCTGTCTTAGGGTAGTGAATTCTTATGGCATGAAGTCACAGGTGCAGAAGAGTCCCCCCTCTGCTCACAGGGG
Source organism: Potorous gilbertii (assembly GCA_028658325.1). Taxonomy (NCBI): domain Eukaryota; kingdom Metazoa; phylum Chordata; class Mammalia; order Diprotodontia; family Potoroidae; genus Potorous; species Potorous gilbertii. The sequence goes on from CM053773.1 coordinate 61,284,239, forward strand.
GAAAAAAAACCACAACAAACCAATCAAATATTTCTAAGAATAACTTTAAAAATTATGACACTGTAATTTTATTTAAAAATTTTTTTTCAGTTCTAAATTCTCTCCTTACCACCCCATTCCCCACCTATTGAGAAGGCAAGAAATATGATACCCATTATACGTATGAAGTCATGCAAAACACTTTTCCACATCAGCTATGTTGCCAAAAAAAAAAAAAAAGAAAGTTAAAAAAAAAAAAAGGATGCTTCAATCTGCACTCATCAGTTCTGTCTCTCAGGGTGGATAGCATTTTCAGTATGAGTCTTTTGGAAGTGTCCAAGGATCCTTATGTTGGTTAGAGTAGCTGAGTCATTCACAATTTTTTGTCATACAGTATGACTGTTACTATGTACAATGTTCTCCTGGTTCTGCATATTTCACTTTGCATAAGCTCATGTAAATCTTCCCAAGTTTTTCTGAAACCATCCAAATTTTTCTCCAGAAGAGTTAGACTATATCATAACTCCACCAACAATACATTAGTGTCCCAGTTTTTCCACATCCTCTCCAGCATTTGCCATTTTCTTTTTTTGTCATGTTAGCTAATCTGATAGGTGGAGGTGGTATCTCAGACTTCATTTGCATTTCTCTCATCGGTAGTGATTTAGAACTTTTTTCATGTGACTATTGATAGCTTTGATTTCTTCTTCTGAAAACTGCCTGTTCATATCTTTTGACCATTTATCAATCAGGTAATCTATAAATTGAAACGACTTTATCTAAGTATTACACTTATAAAATTCACATTGACATTTTAAATTTGCTTCTGTGTTTCTGTTTTAGATTATATTTACTAATTCTACATTTTATTTTGAATCAAATTGATGATATATTGACACCTGGGTGCAAGTAAATATTATTTCATTATTTATACAGTGTCTAAGACAGAACCCAGCACATAGTAGGTAATTATTAAATACATGATTAATTAAATGGCATTATTTATATTAGCCAGTACTTCTTGCCACACAAATGAGGAGGAAGTATATCCCTGGCATTACTTCATGCTGATAGAAAGGAAGATTTCTAGTCCCTGCTCTGTACAAAATATAAAACAGTACTAATACTTATATGGACAGATACACACAGTAATCAGGTATCTCCATTATAACAAAGTAAAGAAAAGTTTTTGTATAAATGATAGCACATCACTGATCTAAGATTTGATTATTCATGTATATATTGGTGTATATATGTGATATTAGCACATAGATTGATGTCAGTTTGGTTATGTAAAAATAAAGGCATCTTTGGATTTTATACCATAGCACCTATTCAAACACTAAGTGTTTTTGGGAGGAAAAGCTCATGTCAATATCATGTGTATTTTTCCATGAGCAGAAACTATATTCTTTTACTTTTAGATGTATTGACAGAATCCAGATGTCTATTTCAAATCCCACTTATAACTTTTAATAAGTTGATTAATAATATTTTAGTATTGCTTATAGACACCAACCAATAAGAAAGAAGGTGAGAAGCAGTATAGTAGAAAAAGAACACTGGTCAGCTAACAATTATTAAGTGCCTACTGTATGCCAGGTGCTGTGTTAAGTATTGTGCACTCTGCCAAGCACTGATCTGAAATGAGAAAAGGCCTGTATTAGAATCCCATCTCCAACACTAATTTGTTATATTACCAATAGCAAGTCACATTACTGTCCCAAGACTCAGTTTTTACATCTGTAAAATGGGTATAATACTTGTAATATTACTATAGCCTATAGTATTATTAGTAGTTCACAAGGTATCGAATGGGATAGTGTATGAAAGCCATCGTTACGCTTAACATACTCATGAAATTACTCAAAACAGATCCTGGGATATCTGAGTTTGTCTAGTAGGACTTCTATTTATATACTTGAGCAAGTTGGAGCCTTTTTATCTTGGGAAACTTGATAATCTTAACTGGCCAAAGTGCTATAAATAGACATGGCATCCTTTTCTTTTTCCAAGACTTAGAATCAGTTAACAGTTTGCTGTTGAGAGCCAAATTGATTCCTTTTCCTTTTTCCTCTTGTGCTTACAAGAACCCTGAACTCTTCACTGGATAGGTTCGTCTTTCGGTTGCAATACAACACTTCTTAATGTTTTGTTTCTCTCTCATTTGCAAATGCCATTTATAGAACTTGGGGGGACACGACCATGACAGATTTTCTTCCTTTGACAAGTTGGTGTGCTTCTGAGAAGCTTATAGATGAATCCTTTTGTTAATTGCATATACTGTATTCTAGTTCTTTGCTATAATAGATGTATCAGGAGATGAAGCTAAATATAAAAATATCTGAGGAACTCATCGGGAGCTAGGTGGTTCAGTAGATAAAAAAAAAATCATGGTACAGCAGAAAAGTCATATAGGTAATTAAAGTAGATGACTAGAGCTCTAAGAAGCATTTCATCTAATTTACCATTCTGAAAACCAGAGGAGCTGAAAAACACCAATACAATGTCCATTGTTGATCCTGTCTTCTCGTTTCTGAATTTTTCTGTCCCAATCACTTTCATAGGTATGGTTGGTAAAGTCATGAACCTGGAACCAGAAAGGTTTGAATTCCAATCTTGCCTTTGGCTCTTCCTAACTAAATGACCTTGGTCAAGTCATTGGACTTCTGTCTGCCTCAGATTCCTCATCTGTAAAATGGGGAAGACGTGTACCTACTGCACTGTTGTGAGGACCCTGTTTGATAACATGTAAAGAGCTTTGCATAACCTCAAAGTACTATGGAAATGATAGCTATTGTTATTACTGGAGCAGCAAGGCACAATGAATAGAACACTGGCCTGGAATAAGGAAGACTCATCTTCCTGAGTTCAAATCTGGCCTCAGACACTTACTAGCTGTGTGGCCCTGGGCAAGTTACTCAATCCTGGTTGCCTCAGTTTCTTCATCTGTAAACTGAACTGGAGAAGGAAATGGCAAGAAAAAAAACGTTACTCTAATAACTTTGCCAAGAAAGCCCCAAATGGGATCACAAAGAGTCGGACACAACTGAAAAGTGACAACATTTATATTTTTATTATCTGGTCATGAAATCCTTGGGAGTCTGTAGCCGAGAAGAATAATTAGTAAATGAATCCACCATCCTTCTGTTTATAGACTTCGAAACCAGAGACTGTTGGTTTAATTTTGTTCCATATCACATCAGCTTTTCCATGTCAAAGTGTTAACTTGACTCCCTGGTATGAAATGCTAGTACATGACTTCATTCATTAGGGATCACTGGTGATTAGAAGTCATCAGCGATCCCTAGTGAATGATTGGGATCAAGGCAGGACATTAAGTAAAAATGGAACAACTGGAAACATAAATTCACCACCATTAACAAATTTGCTTATTGTTTGGAGACACTAATGATTTGATGCCATTAAATGATCCGTAATGGATGATTAAGATTTAAAAAGACCATGAGAAACCAGAAATCATAAATACATGATAATTAACAAATTTGTTTATTGTCCGAAGATATTAGTTATCACTCTGTATATGTGTCACTCAAGTGCCACAAGATACAGAAATCTTTTTTTGGATCTGTTGCGTGTTACCTATGGAAGAGTTAGTTAAGGCTGTTACGCACCTCAGAATCCAATAGCTTTGAAGACAGCTTTAGTACAATCATAGGGTAAACAGCAACAAATGATGATGTGGCATGAGGTGCTTACTTAACGTGTTATTCACTCAGTAATCATTGGCCTTAAGTGCTCGGTGCTCAAAGCTACTAAGTGTTCACAGCTTCCATAAACAAGAATTGGTTGCTAGCTTAGCTTTAGACCACATTTCCCTTGAGACAGTGAAATTAATTCCTAGTATGCCCAGTCGTCTCTCTGGACCCTTTCTTGGTGTCAAGGAAGCTACAGCCTCATTTCCAGGTTTTGTTACTCTAAAGCACAGACTGGCTAAGATGTTGACAATTACATTACAGTGTCTAGGAAAGAAAAAAAAATGCTGCCTATAATTATGGAGATTAGCTAATGATGCCTTTGTCCTAATTACACAAGTACTACTGGGGAGGCATGTTCCTCCTTCTTTTCCCTCCTCCTCTACCTTAAACTGTTACTTTATCATGTCTTTGAGATTTTTCATCCTTTGTTCCCATAAAACCTTTTGAAAATCGCTGTCTTGTCCTCCACATTTTTCCCTTCATAGAGGCCAAACTGTGCCAGGTGTGGAGCCATGTTAACTATGTGCCAGACCCTGTGTTACTTTATTTATATTTCAAGTGAGCTTCGTGATGATGCTGCCAAAAGTTTTTTATTTCATTAAAAATGGTCATGTTTGCATAGATAAAGCCAAACTTCCCAACTAGATTAGTAAATTAGTGTTTATTAAATACTCACTGGAAAAAAAATAATGGCATCTAATTTGAGAGCAGTTTTGGTCTGCAACTGTGATTTCAGCTATATAGGGAACTAATATGGAAAGTTCCTCCATCTTTGTGACCTAGACAAGTCACTTAACTTCTCAGTACTTTAGACAGCTTTCTAAGATTTATACACTGGAAGAGACAGTTCTGGGGCAGCTAGGTGGCACAGTGGATAGAGCACCTGTCATGGAGTCAGGAGGACCTGAGTTCAAATGTGACCTCAAACACTTACTAGCTGTGTGACCGTAGGCACCTGATTGCCTCCTCCTCACCCAAAAAACACGTAGAGAAAATGCCAACATGCATTAGTAGGGGTAGTTTCCTCCTTTGAGGACTTTGCTAAAATCACAGGTCCAGTCCCTGTTCCTAAAAATAAATTACTGTAAGTTCAATAAATGAAGGCGGTTTGGGGGCCATCTCCAGTCATTCTGATCTATATTTTGCCACTGGACCCTGATGGAGAAAGTGAGGCGGGTGACTTTGCACAGCACTGTCTCACTTAAATTCAGTTCATTTGCAAGTCATGGTATCTCCTTTCTGATGTCATAGTCCTCTTCTGTAAGAAAGAACAGACAACAACAGCTTGTTTGTTCATGCTTGTTTGTTTATTTTGAGCTCCTTGAGGACAGGGTTTGTCTTCTGCCAATTTTTATACGTATCCCCAACATTTAGCGAGGTATTGCACACATAGTAGGCCCTCAATAAATGTTTATCCACTGTTTATTCGGTGGTTACCTATGTTTCTAAACAGTGTCTGGGGTTCTTTATTCCATTAAACTGGAAACAACATCTCAACATCTGGAACAATTTTCTGGCTTCACAAAACAGCACCGTGAGGATTGTTGACCCTAGAATGACAGCTGTGTTGGCCTGGTTTTAAGCATCCCTGAGCCTATGATGAAGAGTTCCCAGAAGCGGCTGCTTCCCAAAACAAGGTAGCCTCTGCAGATGTTGGGGGCTGCAGCCACCAGCTCACCATGTTCTCTGTGATGTCACAGAGTGCTAGGAGGTCTGTGTGACCACCAACCAAGGGAATTCCATTCACATGGCCTGTAAATTTTGCAGAAAAATGAATTTGCTTGGAAGTTGCAACACATTTTCTCCACTTTGCAACTTCATGGAAAGAATTTGATTTCTTGTCAGTCTTTCAAAAATTTGTGATTATGTCAGCAAATTTACACTCAACCTCCACCCTCTCCCCGCCAAAAAAGATAAAGGTTCATAACAAACCGCATGATATTCTCAACCCTTTGAAGAAACTGATAATGTAGATGCAGAATCCTGGAGTATGTTTTCTAAATCTCTCACTTAGAAAAGTGCTTTCTCTCCTCTGGACACTTACCTTGTACTGACCTCTATTTTTGATATTTGTGTACGTTTCTCTACCAGACTATGAACTCTCAAGGACAGAGCATATTGCTCATTTGAAAAAATCCCCTCAGTATTTGGCTTAGTTTTTTGTAAGCTATTCAGTTAAAAAAAATAATTCATTAAAAAAAAAAATTTAAAAAAGTAACTGGCTGAATTTGTCTAGTTAGCTAATTATTATATCTATATTATATATGTAGCAGATGATAGATTCCTTGACTGAAGTATCTATGCCTTTAAGTCTATAATAGGAACATCCTACCACCAAATCCAAATAGTCTAGATCAGCTCTTCTGATCCCTTTAGAACAGACAAACTTTTTAAGTTTTCTGTTTAGGGACAGACCTTTAGTCCTTGGTCCCCTAGGGGACAGTTATATTGTCACCTGTCCCATTGGGCAGATCTCTAGGAGGCTAACTGGTTTTTGGACACCCTCCTGAGCTAGGGAACAGAACCCTGGCTGTCTGTCCACTAAAGACTGCCTGTTCACATGTTTTGTTTTCCATCTGTTAGGAAACAGGTTCCTGCCTGCTTCTGAATGGTCTAGGCATCTCCTATCCACTGAGGAATAGATTTGTAGCCATTCTATCAACAACCTTTTTCAGTTAGGGAAGATATCTTTGGATATTCCAACTAGATTAATCACTAGGAGTGTGTGGAACTCCCACAAGCCTACTTATCTACCCAAGACTATTCATACTCTGGACATTCTCTCAATTTTTCTTTTCTTTTAGGCAACAGATTTCTGGTTACCTGTCCATGGTCTAGGGACATACCTCTTTCCTCATCGTTACTACATGCACAGTTTTCCATGGGTCAGTCTTCTTGACTGTTTCCCATGGTTTTCTTCAGTTGGCTCTGGTCTATATTATCATGGCTACTAGGTGACACAGTGGGAGAGCAGTGGGCCTGCACTCAGGAAGACATGAGTTCAAATCTGGCCTCCCACACCCAAGCTGTGTCACCCTCCGCAGCCATTTGACCCCTTTATCTCAAGTTTTCTCAACTGTAAAGTCAGGATCAAATTTGCACATCCCCTATTGGGTTGTCATGAGGATCCAAGGAGATTTCTGCAAAGTACTTGGCACAATGACTGGCATACAGTTGGTGCTTAATAAATACTTATTACCTCCCTCCCCATTCTCAGTGGCTTTCTTTTTGGACACAGACAGCATAATGAGTATGTGAACTGAGGCATATTGTCAAAGATGAAAGAGATACTGTTTACAGGTTGTAGTATTTTAGCTAACACTACAGAGAGAAAGCCCTGTGAAAAATGGTGGAGGGAAGAATGAGAGCAAGTGAGGGGGAAGGAGGAGAAGCAGAAAGTGAGATAAAGACATATTTACACAGAAAACGCAGAGGAGAGAAAAAGGAGACAAAAGGGCAAGAGGCTGAACTATGCGGATTTATTACAAGAATTTTGTTTTTCTTTTTTTTCCCAGTAGGATTGGGAGGGAGGGGAAAAATACTTGTTAGTTGAAAAAATTAAGTAAAATTAAAAAAACTTACATGAAAAACTTTTTTTTTAAAGCAAAAAAGTAGATTCCAGCAAGTTGTTCCCATATATACAATCAATTTTCCTCCAGCAACAATCTCTTATTTGGCACTAGGCCACTATATGATGCTATTTCCTAATGTTCCGGCTCACTTTCTGTCCCTGAAAGAAAAATCTAGGAGAGAGGCCTCTCTCCCTTAATTCCCTCTTATACCAAATGACTTTTTGACTATTCCCATTAGGTTTCACCCAAACTAACAAGCCCACATAACTCTTGGTAAGCCTTCTCCTGCCTCCTAGACCTTGTATAGTCCATATAACTTCTCCCTGTCTCCCAAAGACTCTAAATCAGTGGTGTTTCTTTTAATGTTTATCTCTTTTGTCCTTGGAAAATGAGAAACTCTAAACCCTTATAATTAATTTACTCCCCCCAAATGTTTTCTGAGCAAATTAATTTTTAATAGTCACTTTCTATGTTAACATGTTATTCCTAATAAAACCAGATTGTAGTATTAAACTAATAAGGAAACAGCAGTCCCTTCTATAAAATTTAATGGATACCAGAAAGAAAAAAAAATCATTGCTATTCTCTTGTGGAAATGTATTCTGTACTATCCAGCAGTCTGGATACTCTGGAGTGACATGTTCTATATTATTTCCTCCCTTTGGTCATGCTCTGTAAATCTTCCCCTCCTACATGACTGGTTTTATGTTTTCAGTCCTATTAAGGTTAAAGGTTTATTAAAAGAAAACATGTTTTTGCTGCATTGTACAGTAGAAATAGCCCAACATGCCACATGCCTCTCGAATCAGTAATGTGATGTCAACTATCTATTTGCTAATCAGAGACAATGCTCTCTATAAAAGGTTAGGAACCTAGTTCTTGGCAGTCTGTGGGATCAAGTTACCCTATGGGAAAATGTCATTGACCACAACACCGAAGTGACATTAAGCATATTTCACTACAACCAGGCATTGTAGAAGAATTCATTCATTTTTCACTGGGGAAAGAATGTGTCAGTCAAATATTTACTAAGGGACAAGATTATCTTCTTTACATGAGTTCAATTTGAGATCTTAAGGAATAGTAAGAAATAGTTTCATATCATTTAAAGCACATATATGTGTATGTAGATATGTTGTTTGTGTATATATGTATATGTATACATAATGGTCACATGATCATTAATATTTTGTATGTGGATATATGCATATACAAATGCAAATATTTGTGTGTGTGTATTATGTAAATAGAGCTATATGTGTATACACAAACCTACATTCAGATATATATATATATGTGTTTGCATAGTTAATGTATTGTTCAGTTGATCCAGTCACATCTGACTCTTCGTGACCCCTTTTGGGGTTTTCTTGGCAAAGATACGGGAGTGCTTTGCTATTTCCTTCTGCAGCTCATTTTACAGATGAGGAAATGGAGGCAAACAGGGTTAAGTGACTTGCCCAGGTCATATGTGTAGTATGTGTCTGAAGCCAGATTTGAACTCAGGAAGATGTCTTCCTGACTCCAGACCAAGTGCTCTACACATTGTACCACCTAGTTGACTGAATGTATATACATATACATAAAGAAACAGCTCCACTTTAATAATTCTCAGTTCTTTCTTGAGGTGTTGCAGTATAGAGTGCTGAGACTAGAGTCAGAAAGACCCTTGTTCAAATCTGGCCTCAGACGCTTAATAATTGTGTGACCTTAAGCGAGCCACTTAACCTCTCTGAGTCACAATTTCTGAACTGGATAGAGTGCTGATCCAGAAGTCAGGAAGATCCAAGTTCAAATGTAACCTCAGACACATAATAGCGGTATGATCCTAAGCAAGTCATTTAACCCTGTTTGCTTCAGTTTTCTCATCTGTCAAATGAGCTGGAGAAGGGAATGGCAGATCGTTCCAGTGTCTTTGCTAGGGAAACCCTAAATGAGGTCACAAGAGAGTCAGACACAGCGGAAAAACACCCTGAATAACAAAATATGGGGATAAAAATAGCACCTACTTCCCAGGGTTGTCGTGAGGACTAAATGAACACAATGCTTGGCACACAGGCACTATATAAATACTAGATGATGAAGGTGGTGGTGGTGATGGTTGTCTCAACACGGTCAAACAATATATACTATATAAAAGTCCAGGCAATCCTAACTCGGTTCAGAACATAGTCTGTAGCCCAGAGCTTTAGGGTAGTGCTATTATACACTGGAAGACAAGCAGCTGGATTCTTTTTCAGATGCTCCATCAGATATGAAGGACTGTTGTAATATATAAATCATGAATACATTAGATAAAGGTACACAGCACTTCTTGGCAGAGTTTTTAAAATATATAGTGGGGTGAGAGGGAGTAGAGGTGATGGATGGACCAGGTTTTGCCTGCATTTATCTGTCACACGTTCTAGTTATTACCTGTCTCCCTCTTTCCTGTTGGTATATGGGCACCATCCAACTAGGATGCTTCAGCTGAATTCTTTTTCAGATGGCCTAAGAGGTATCAGGAACTTTTGTATTTTATTAATCATTAATGTTAAGTAAAGATAAATAAGACTTGTTGGTTGAGTTTTTTAAGTATATATTTGGGGGTGGGGGACAGTGGAGGTGATGGATGGCTTGGGGTTTTCTTGTACTCACTGATTATCCATGCTAGACATTTCTGTCTACTTCTCCCCCTTCTCTCTGTGCACAAATGGCGTCTGGCCAGAAGATTTCACTGTCAGTTTTTCGCCAAAGTGCTCATGCCTTATCTTTTGCAGCAGTTGTCTCAGAGGAGGACGAAGGCTCTGTAACAAAGCACCAACCTCAGGGAGTGGTACTAAACTTGAAAGGCTTCATATGTTGGAGAATTTGTCACCAGAATATCGGCAAACTGGTGGTAAATTTTGGGGCCACAGAAACTTCCAGGAAATGGAGGTCTTATAGCTAGCTGTTGGTGAAGAGAGAACCTGTAGAGTTTGTGAATTATTGAATAGTTCATTCATTCCAAGTCCAAATAGAGGCAAACTATAAGTCAATCGCAAGGGTCAAGCTACCTGAAGCAACCTATAACAGCGTTGAAGAATTTGAAAGCTGCAAATGGGACATAATTCAATTACTTTCAGTTCAGAAAGCACCTATTAAATAGCTGTTGTGCACAGAATACCAAGCTAGGCATTAGGAAAAATACAAAGTTTGGATAAGATGTAGTACTAGATATCATGAAAATTATAGTTTAAGAGAGAGGTTTGGTGAGACAGTCCATAGAGCTTTCAACCTGGAGACAGAAATACCCGAGTTCAAATTCTGCCTCAGATCCTTGCTAGCTGTGTGACTCTTGGGCAAATCATTTAACTTTACTCTGCTTCAATGTCCTCATCTGAAAAATGGGCATAATCATAGAGTCTACCTCACAAGGTTTCCGTGAGAATCAAGTGGGATAAGATACGTAAAGTGCTTTGCAAATAGGAAAATGCTAAACAAATGATGTTGGAAGCTTTCAGAATGCTTAGAAAGCCTTCTTCAAAGGCAGAAGAAAATAGCTCAGTGTTTGATCTTGGAGGAGTATTGATTTTCCCATCATTTAAGCAAATATTTTAACTTTCCACTGAAATTTTGATTAAAATTGATTCTATACAATTTTTTAATAGTTCTTTTATGGTCAACTTAAAATTATTTCCTGCTATTTCTTTCTTGGTAAATGATAATATTATACTAATAACAATAGTATTGACAATATATAAATAGCATTTATATAACTGTTATTTGTTCTTCCTTCTTGGAGAGGACCAGTGACATCATGAGGATGATCTCTTCACTTGTGCATGAATTGATTGAAGTGAGGCAGGGCTGCAAAGAGTCATCAGCCTCACTCTCTCCTCCAGAGTCATAAATGTCCTGTGGCAAGACAAAAGTCACGATGACTGGCAATGGCCTATGACGCACTTGAAGGGTCAAAGGACTCTTTAAATATCTCCTTTTTATCCTCACAATAACACTGGTTGATAGGGGCTATTATTAATTCCCATTTTTTTTCAGATGGGCAAATTTAGGCAGGCAGAGGTTAAGTGACTTGCCCAGGATCACACAGCTGATAAGTGTTTGAGGCATGATTGAAATTTGTCGTCTTATCTTCATGTTGAAAATTCAATCTGCTGTGCCACATAGCCACCTCATTACATTATAAATTTCATGAGGCCTAAGACCACATTCTATCCAACCTTTGCATTTTTTCAATGCCTAGCCTGGTTTCTGCGCACAATCACTACCTAATATGTGTTTTCTGAGCTGAAACTAATTGAATTATGTCCCATTTGCACCTTTCAAATACTAGAAAGTTGTCATAGCTTGCTTCAGGTAGCGTGGGCCCTTGTGATTGATTTATAGTTTGCCTTTCTTTGAGACTGGAACAAGTAAATCATGCAGTAATTTATAAGTTCTACAAATTCATACATTAACATCGAAACCTGGGCCTTCTTGACTCTAGGTCCAGGGTTCTCCTCAATGTGTCACATAGTTGCCTATATAAGGGGCAGAGGCAGGGGCAGGGAGGTCTGGACTGTAAGACCAGAGCTTGATAGTTCAGAAAAGGTATGGTCAATGATGAACATTGTTGTTATGTTTTTCTGGTTATTAGGTTTCCAGGATGGTAAATTAGATGAGCTACTTCTTGGAGCTCTAGTCATCCGCTTTAATGAACAGCTTTTCTGCCGTGCTAAGATTTTCTCATGGGATCATAGCTATAGAACTTTTTAATTCAGTAATTAAATAAGACGTTCTTCCCTGTCTTATTGAACTTTCAGAGCTTCCTTGATAACTGCAACTTTTAGGTTTTTGAGTATACAGACTCCTAATCAAGATTTTTATCCAAAAAATTACAAAAAATGGATTGAAGGACTAGCTCAAATCCAAGGTCAGGATGGGGCTAATTCAAATTAGTTCCTTCCTTCCCCTGGTTTTGAGCTTCAGTATACCCAAAAGATGGCCTCTAGGGAGTTAGGTAGATATTCAGTAGAGGTTTATGGGTAAAATATGGTCAGCATCTAAAGATGACAAGTAGTGGGGAAGGTTAGATCTTCAGAGGGATGAGCACCCACCTATCCACCCTCATCTCATTATGGGTCATTCAAAGTCTCTGACACCTGGTGCTCCCCATCCCTTTTCTCTCCGAGCAATTTTCTAATATAGACAGTTGTCCACATAGGTCACCTTCTCCCTTTATGTGTAATAGAATAATGAACAATCATGAAAAAGTATGGATGTTTAGCTTCTGGTGACCTTAGCTGAATTCAAGTTATAATGAAAAGGTGGAAGGTCCAATTTGGATGCAGTTATGTCCGATACAAGTGGTTGGATCACATATACTACCAGGAACCTGTGGTCATCCATATTTCATGTCTTCATAGTGCTTTTAACAAGATCAATATGTGTATTTTTAAATCAGATTTCATTGCCACCCATCTGGGACTCTAAAGAGAGTTTGCCTTTCTAACAGAAAAAAAGCCAGATGGACAGGTTCCAATACTTTGGTGACTCAAGCTAATTTTTTCCCCCAGCAAATTAATTCATATTAAATCTTGCTTATAAAACCCATGCCACAGAAAGGATTTGTTTGTACTTTAACCATCTGATTAGTCCGTTTAAACAGGGTGATCTAACAAACATAAAGTTGTTAATAGGCTTTGTTATTTTTGTGTAAATTCTGTCATATTTCCAACAACTGTTATCATGCCATGATACTTCTTTGCATATTACCTTAGAAATTTCTCTCGCTGAAATAAAGGTCCTCAATTCATTTATTCATTCATTTATTCCTGCAAGTGTGTCTTCTTTTTATTCATAAACTTACTCCATTCATTCACTCCATTCATTCAGCCTGTGTTTACAGACAGTTCATTTAATGCTGTGCATACACTGTAGCAGGTCTATGGGTTTAAATTATTTGTAATTCTTTTCTTTGCACACTTCAAGTTCAAGTTCTGGGGCAGGTAAAACTTTTCAAGTCCATAACAAATTAAGGGTTTGTTTGGTTTTTTTGAATGCTAATTTTTTAAAAAGTGCTTTCATAGATCCTCATGCCTTCTTTGTGGGAAAATTTTTTTTTTTTTTAAATCACTGGTTTTTTTTTTCTCCTTTCCCTTACACTGCGTGAGTTATCATAAATCCTAGGCCACTAGAAACTGATTAGACATTTCATTTTCTTCTTAGGAAATAGATGAAAGGTTTAAGTCCTGACACAAACAGGAAAGTACTGTAGCAAGTCATTTGTCCCCCAGGCACCGCCTCTTTAGGCTCAGGCTGTGTGAATGAGTTTTCCATTTAGACCAGAAACCCCATGGCTCTTTGTTCCTCTGGCTGTGTCTGACTGGAGGCACCAAACGTTATCCTATCCAGGAGTGTTTAGATAGTCTTCAGAATGTATGGGCTGGGGAATGTAGGCTGGAGGATGACCTCTTGCCACTAGGGCCATGGGGAAATTTGGTTGTAAAGATGTTTTGCCCTTCTCCCATAAGGAAAGGATATCACCAGTGGGGCTTTTAAGGTAAGATCCAGATCTTACTAAACCAGGAAATTTTGACCATTGATTTCATTTTAAAGCCTAGTTTCCTTTTATTTCCTCTTTTCCTTCTATTCCTCCCACTTTTCCTTCAAAGGCATGTGGAAGGGAGAGAGCAAATACTGGGGGATATTAGTTTTGGAAATTTTCATTAGTTTAAGAATGAGAAGGTGGCACTGTTTTGTAGGTAGTTAAAAAGCCAAAGGTAGTAAAGTAATATTTAACTTTCCTTGGGTCTTTAGAGGGAAGGATTCATTCTTGCTGAAGTAGAAACAGGCAACTAAATTCTGAAAGTGTGTAAAAACTGTAGGTTGGTCAGGTATGTTTTCTATTGCTTTAATACAGCAGGAAAACATAACACAAAAATTAAGCCTGGATACCTGTTTCCCTCTTTTAAACTAGCAATAGTCACTGAAGTTAATACATTTTCTAAATATGAAGAGAAAATTTTCCCAATTAGATTACACCTTTGAGCCACTGAGTGTTGTTGGGAAGGTGTTAAGGGTTTGAGGGGAATAGATCCCAGATTTAATCTGGTAATAATCAAGAGAGACTGGTTAAATGGTATGTTAATGGAAAACTAAAGAAGTGGGGAAAAGGGGGGAATGTGGGGGAGGGGTTGGAATCTACTTCCTGTCATAGTGTAGAAGCATTCCAGCTATCTAAACCAGTCCTTCCAGGTAATGATTTACCTATTTTTTGTAAATCTCCACTGAGAGTCATTCTGCAGCCTAAGTTATCTATTCCAGGCTCTAAGGGACTGAGCCAGCAGCTCCGTTTGCTCTTTAACCCAGCCATGCTCATCTTTCCTCCTCCTTGTCCAAGCTCCACTCTCTGCTTTCTACCAGAAGGTAATGGGGTGGAGGGCACCAGGCAGGATTAGGTTGCAGTAGCCTTTGCCCAGAAGAAATAGGTAGGTGAATAAGGAAAGTGTTCTTCCTCCTCATGCTCATACCTCCTATAGAAAATTTACTCACTTCTACACTTAGGTTGTATATTTTCGACTCCTGATTATGTCTTACTTCTTTGCCCTCTCTTAAAATATGGGTGGCTAGATTAGATCTCTTAAAATATGAATTGCTAGATTAGAGTGGTAGGAGAATATATAACCTTAATTCAGGTCTTTTCAGTAGCAAGGGACTACTTGATATATATTGCAAGCATACTGTTGCAAAGTATTCTTGATTGTCGATGTCTTTGTGTACTTACTTTGGGGGTGCGCTTTGATACGCTAGGCAGTTGTGATTTGGAAAGAGCTTCACATAGACCCTAAGATATGAGTTTGATTCCCTGTCTTTCTTTACCTCTTATATCCTCAGCTTTCTCATCTGTAAAATGGAAGTAATGATACCTGAACTCCTCCACTCAAGCCCTACTCAGGTGTTCCTTTGTGGGTGGAAGGGGGTGACCTTGGGTTCTCAAAGTCTAAGAAAGCAGAAGAGCTCAATTATTATTTATTAAGCATTTACTGTGTGCCAAGACACTGTGATAAACTCTGGGGATAAAAAGAAAGACAACAGCAAGGGTCCCTTGCCTTCAAGGCTCTCACATTGTAATGGAGGAAACAACAGGAGAACTTTTAGCTATGTACACATATGAAATTTATAATGTCAATAGAAAGTAATCTCCCTAAAGAAGGGGATGGGGATTGGACTGGGGAAAGGTCTTAAGCAGAAGGTGGAATTTGAGCTGGCTTTGTTGAAAAGTTGGGGAATGGAGTCTCATGTCATGCTGAAGAATGCCCAGATCGTTGAGTACCAAGGGGGGGTCAGGTGTGAGAAGACCTGAAAGGTAGGAAGGGAATAGTAGTTAAATGCTAAATGGAAGATTTTCTATTTGGTAGTGGAGGTCATAGAGAATATCTAAAGATGGAATACTTAGAGTGAGGGGGTAACATAGTCAGGTTCCCCCTTTGGGAATCTTTGGCAAGATCATTTTGAGACTGGATTGGGGACAGACTTGAGGCCAAGCAGCAGGCTAATGCAGCAGTTACTGATCCTACCAAACAAGAAAGACTGAGCACAGCCCAGCTGTGGAACCAAGACCTTGCTAAAAGCAAGGAAAGGGGAATCAGGATAGGCCTGGCCAGCCAGTGATTTATTAATCTCTCTGTTTGCCACATTGCCTCACAAAGACTAAAGTGTGGAGGGAGGACCCATACTGAAGCGATGCTTGTGCTACTTCCCAGACCTGCTTGTTCTAAGGATCCATTGGAGTAATGTATATAAAGGGCTTTGTTTTACCCAAAACACATATAAATACCAGCTATTGTTATTGTCTGTGCTGTATATTACTTACTGATAATATTTTGCTTCTAGTTTCCTTGTTTTGTGGGGTGTAAGGGAAGGGGAGTGGAGGAAGGTTTCTGTTTTGTTTTGAGTGGGGCTTGGGAGGGAAGAAGAGGAGAAAGATCTTGTGTCTGTTTTATTTGAATTTCCTTTCCTTTAATTTGGAGAGGTTGAGCTCCTGTGAAGTTGTAATCTTGTCCATCAGACCTTGATGTTCCTTTCTCTTTAAGTAGAATTGGAAGTGGACTTGTGATTTCATTGATACAGTGAAATCCCAGGTGAGAAAACTCTACCAATGCAGGTCTGCATCTTCTCTGAAATTTATAATCTTAGAAATTTACCCAGATTAATTCAACTCAAGTCAACAAGCATTTATTAAGCACTTACTGTGTGACAGGTCCATGGGACAGACAGTGAAAACCCTCAAATTAGGAGAGAAAAGTGTCCTGGGCAAGGTACAGACAGCAAGGTGACTGTGTCACTGGATCATGGAGTATAGGGAACACAGTAAGATAATGAACACTGGAAATGTGGGAAGGAGTTGTGAAAAGCCAAACAGGATTTTACATTTGATCGTGAAAATGATAGGCCCCTGGAGTTCACTGAATTGGGAAGTGGGGGAAGAAGGGTGGTGATATGGTCAGACCTGGGCATTATTAGCAAGGTCAATTTTATGATGGAATGGAGGATGTACTGGGAGTAGGGAGAGACTTGAGACCAGAAGACCAACCAGCAGACTATGGCAGTAGTCCAGGGATGAGGTGATGAAGGCTTGCATCAGGGTGATGGGGGTAAGGTAAGAGGAAAGAAGGCACATATAGGAGTGGTATGTCCTTTACAAGAGTTAATAAAGAGAAAGCTTTCTTAGGTCCCATTAGGTCTTCCTTTTGACTTGTTCCAGGTTAGTTTAATGGATGTTAAACAGACCTGGATGATTTCTAGGAGTTTTAAAACAGAAATGTAAGTTTTTAAGGAATAAATTATCCCAGAAAAGACAAAGTTCAGACTGGGAGAAATTTCTAGAGGTTTGTGGTCTAAGTAGAAAATGATATTCATACCTTGACCTGCTCATTTGTTTGTAAAATGAATACTTTAATTTTTATGTGCCTTAAGGAAAATTGTAAGAAATCTAATTCCCCTTTGGCTGTTAGGAAGTTGTTTCTAATTCATTCCACACCTTAATTTTCATGCTACCTTTAGTTGTGAATAAGATCACCATCCCCAGGTGGGTATCTAACCCTGGTTCAGATTCCTTGTTCTGGGATCAAGTGAATAACAGCTATGCTAATCAAAAGTAAGTTTCATAAGATAAGATTTTATGTTTAGATTTGAAAAAGTCAACAAAGAGCTTTGCTTTACTATTCTAAAACAGAAAAAAAAATCCATGGGACATGGAGGCATTGCAACTTTGGGGCCTCCCCAAGCCAGCGGAATTTCCATAGATAAGGAATTCCAAAGACAATGGGCATAGTGATCTAAGACTGTGTTAGCCAATGTCTTGGCAGAAATGCCAGAAATAGATAACAAAACAGCAGCAGCAACCCCCTCCTCCCTCCTTCCCCCACTGCCAAGCATGAGAGAGAGGAAAAAAACCATAGGTATTAGATGAACTCAAAAAGAACACACTATATTAATGTAAATAGCAGAATTACACACTAAAGTCTTGGGAAGACAGCCTCTTCCTTCTGCAGAATGCAGGAATATGTTTTAATTTCTGTTAAAAGCCCCTGTGTTGTGTCTTTGAATCATTGGTGATCCAGGTAAACACAGACCCTGCCTGGATGTTTTCCAAAGTTGGAAACGGTTCAGCCAAAATGCACAGTATTATTATAACAGAGGTATGGAGAAGCAATTCACTCCCCTCTGGAGACAGATAGCATTACAACCTTGGAAGAGCTGTCTATGGATAAAGCTCTTGTTTGTTGACTAAGCCTTGTGCTGGTGAAAAGATAGACTGATCACACCAGGAGTGATCATCCTCAGGATAGATATATATATCCAAGCTCAGATCAGAAGAGATAGATTGAGAGTTGTTTCTCAGTGGTACTAAAGACAAAATAAGAATAAACCTATGATTGAAAAAAAAAGCAACTCAATTGAAGAGTAAATGTTTCAACAGTGTAAACTTCGATTCAATAGACATTCCTTTCTAAGTAACTTGTTCAGTCATTTCTCAGTCATGTTCGATCTTTGTGCACCCCTTGAGGGTTTTCTTGGCAGAGATTCTGGAGGTTTGCCATTTCCTTCTCTAGCTCATTTTGCAAATGAGGGAACTGAGGTAAACCTGAAGTGCCCAGGGTCACGCAGCTAGCAAGTGTCTGAGGCCAGATGTGAATCTTCCTGACCCTAGGTCTGGCATTCTGTCCACTGTATCACCCAGGTGCCCAGGGGGAGAATAAATGCTAGATAAGAATGTCAGGTTTGGGCATCACAAAGGCCTAAAAAGAATTATCAGGTCACTCAGTCAGTATGCATTTCTTAAGTGTCTACTGTGTACAAGGCACTGGGTTGAGTGCTGGAATACAGTTTTATGAAACTTAACAGTCTAATGGAGAAAGAGAATACACAGAAAGAAATCAGAAAGCAGAAACCTTCCCTTTGAATTGGAGTTATGTGTAGCATATTTCATTATCTCCCCATTTACTAATTGAATAGATATGAAAATTTGAACACTAGTTTTTTGTTGTGGTAGGTGTTAGGATTGGTAATATTTTCTGCTGTTGGGACTAGTGAGGAGTCAGGATAAAACTTGATGAAGCAGTCAGTGCTGGAAGCAAGGGCCACTTTAATTTGGGGTGTTCCAGCTTCCCCAGAGACAACCTGAGAGTTTCATTTCTAATTGGGGAGACATATATAAATACATAAAGAGTGGATGGATACAAGGAAGTCTTCAAGAGGATAGCACTAGCCACTAGGAAGGTGTCATTTGAGCTGAGTCCTAAAGGAAGCCAGGAATTCTAAGTAGCAGAGGTGAGGAGGAAGAACATTACAGGCGTGAGCAAAATTCGGTGCTAAGCATCCAACTTTAATGCAATATAAAATAACTACCAAATAAGTAAAACTAAAGATGCTTCATTTAATAAAGCTCAACAACCTCATTTTAAAAGACTTAAACCCATTATATTTTAAGGATTTGTGCTTTAGAGAAGCACTTAGCTGTAAAGAAACCTGAACATGGGATGTCAGAGTTGTTTGAACTGATTCCAAATAGTCTTTCCCTTGATTTCAAAAAAGCTACCCGCAAAGATAGACTCATAGGGATGGGCTGCAGAGTGGGCCCCTTGAGAAGACCAAGGATTCTGGGAAACCTGAAGTTACTGCTGACCAAATGCCTGCACCATTTGGGTAGGATGCCCAAATAGCCTTGTGAATATTCAATTTGGCATGCTTTGTTATGAACATAATTAAAATGGTTCACAAGAACCCTTTCAACTAACAAGCACATCCTGTTAGGTTATTAATTGCCTTTCATTACATGCCTTGTCAACTTAGTATTATCAAATACCCTCACAGGGCATTTTAATTAATTTGTTATGGGATGCATGGTGGGACTCTTCACCCCCTTGCAAACTTTTTATTAACAAATTGACTGAGGCAAGGTCCCCTTGTGAAGCAGGTGACAAGGTGGGGATAGAATTTGGTAATAACAAAACATTTAAATGGTTTGGAACTTACAAAAAGCATGAAAGAGAAGAATATAGTATTTACTGAAATTCTAAGAGAAGATCTATAAGATTGCGATAATGTGTGGAGGACGCTGCAGATTAAAGCCCGGGACACAGGTGTGCTTAGCAGATGGTCCCACTACCACGATGTCCTCATGGATTGTATTCCAAGAGTATCACTAAACGGAGGCTTGGAATGATCCCAAATACTCTCCTAACCCCACCCCCCCTAGAAAACTACCGATTCTATGAATTGTGGGAAAAATCATTAGGTTAAGGGGTTTTTTTAATTTAAAATTTTTATTGACTTTTTTTTTTTGTTTTTACATCACTTTCATCCCTACATAGCCTTATGTCCTCTCCTCTTAAAATAAAGAATAAAAAAGAAAAATAAGAAAATCATTAAAGTTAACTAATGCATCAAATAGGTCAAATAGAAAGTGTGATTTTTCTCATCCATGTCTCATCACCTCTGAGAAGAAAGGTTTAGAAGATGAATTTTTCAGCCGTTTCTCATTTGAACAACTTTTAATTTCACTGCTTCAGTCAGTGGCAACACTAGTCATCATTCTCTCATGTGTATAATTTGGGAGTTGTCTTTAATTCTTCCTTCTCCTATACCTCTTTCTCTTTCTCCTCTCTCATATGAATTCCTTTTACTTTCTTTTGCCTTTTACCTTCATCTCTCATGACCAGTATCCTACTGGTTGTTCAATAGGTCCAACCCTTTGTGAATCCATTTACTTGGCAAAGATACTGAAATGGTTTGCCATGTTCTTCTCCACCTCCTTTGATAGATGAGGAAACACAGGTAAATAGGGTTAAGTGACTGGCCCAAGATCACATAGCCAGTAAGTCTCTGAGGCTAGATTTGAACTCACCTAGAGTTCTTGACTTTAGGCTTTTTGGCTTATTATGCACTATGGCACCACCTAACTGGTACAACTAAGTCCTCTTTGTCACTCCACTGAATTATTGCAATAGATTCTTGGTCTTCCTGCCTCTAGTATCTCTCTTTACATTCTCCTTTCAGATTACAACCAAATAATCTTCTGTATATGGAGAGTCATTCATATCACTCTTCTACTCAAGTTTTTACAGGTTCACTTTTAACACCTGAGTAAAACTCAAACTCCTTAGCCTAGCATTCAGGGCCCTCCAAAGTCTTGTCCCATCCTACTTTTCCAGACATCTCTCATAGAATTCCCCTCTAGGAACATAATACTACAAGCAAACTATTGACTTTCTGTGTTCTGAACATATCTAATCCCCCCTACACCTTTACTTACCCCCAACTTACTTTCCTTCTCAGACCTCGTGTACTACATTATTTTGCATTTTCTAATGAACTTGACATTGTGTATTTTGGTTATTTATATCCAAATTTGCATTAGACTGTAAGTTCCATAAGAGCAAGGGCCCTGTCTCAAATAAACTTTGCACTTTCCCCAGGACTTAAAACACTGTTAGAATACTAATATTAATATGTGGGCTTTTGTTTCTGTGTGTGTGTGTGTGTGTGTGTGTGTGTGTATTTCCATTTTGATTCTTCTGATGCTGGAGATATTAAGAACCAATGCAGTTAGAAATCTTGTCCTTTATATAGATTGCCCTGTATATATCTGTCTTTGTATTGTCTCCTCCTTTAGATTGTAAGCATCTTGAGGGCAGACCCTGTCTTTTGTCTCCTTTTGCATCCTCAGCACTTAGCTCAGGGCCTGTCACATATTGATACCTAATAAATGTAAGTCAATTGATTTATCTGCTAATGCACTGACAACTGCAACCCATCTGTTAGTTGATTATTACTGAGTATCTACTGTAGGACTAAGTGATATGGTATCTATGTATATTGGTAGTGCGGGTAACATATAAAGAAATATAAAATAAAATTTCTGTTCTTCATACTAGTTAATAATCCAGTTGGCGAGACAACACGTGGACTTTAATGGACAATATGAGGGATGTTTTTGATGAGTTTAGAGTAGTTTCATGAGATCTCCATGAGTTAGAGTGACATAACGAAGCTTCATGGAAGGAGATTGGTTTAGAGTTGGTGCTTCAAGATGTAGGTAGGAATTTGCTACATTGGAGTCAGGAGGATAAGCTGACCTAGGTCCATGAACTATGGTGACTAACTGGATAATAACCATGTTAGGAATGGATTGAGTTTGCATCTGGACTTTATGCCTAAGTCTAGAACTAAGAACTGAGATAAGCCTGAGGGCAGAGCCCAGGGGAGAAGCACTATCACTGGTCCTTCAAGCTATGGGTTTTGGGAAACATGGAGTCATGCCTCATTCCAACCCAAAGTTCAGGGAGGTTAGATGCAAAGCTGGACTCATGTCCAGTACTTGACTGTCAGTACATGCCTTTTGGCATTTACTACCTTCAGATCATGAGGTTCTCCTCACCATCCCCAACTTTTGGACAGAATTTTATCCTATTGTTATATTTGCCTGTGCAATCTAAGCTTCACCAAAAAAAATGAAGAAATATTTATCAAATATTTACCATATCTTTAATATTTCACCAGAAGCTATTAGGAAAAAATAAAAGAAAGTAATTCTGCAGCAGAGATAAATGCCCTTCTAGCAGATATATGACCTCTGCTCCAAAGTAGCATATAGTCTAGTTGGAAAAACAATATGAAAATAGAAACAATACAAGAGGCATATAGTTAGGCATTAAACTTACAACAGGCAATGCTGTGGCAGTTGAGGAGGAAGATCCAAACAGGTTGGAATTGTTAGATCAGGAAAGTTTAATGAAGGAGATGAAACTAGATGAATGGGCAAGATTTGGATGAGTGGAGAGGAGAAAAAAAGAGCAGTCTGGTAAAGGGAACAACACAAGTGAAGACTAGACTTGGAATCAAAGGAACTGGGTTCAGATTCTTACTCTAATATTGATACCTGGGTAATCTTGGTCAAATCACTTCCTCTCCCTGTGCCTCAGTCTCCTTGTCTATAAAATGGACTAGATGAAGTGTTAATTGTGTGATCTTATAAGAGGTAGTGTGCTCTGGTAAACAAAAAGGTGGCCTTGGAGTCAGAAATACCTGGGTTGAAGTCCCACTTATGACACATGGTGGCCACGTGACTCAGGTAAGTCACTTAAACTCTAAGTTCTGCCAGGATCTTACAGTGCTTCTTAAACTGTGGAGTTGCAACCCACAGTTTAGGAAGTGCTGAAGGGGCTGCTAGTGGAAAAAGTTTAGGAAGCCCCACTAAGACAAATCACAGAGAAAGTGCCAGTCTATGTTGGTAAAAAAATCCTCACTTAGGATTTCTGTTTTGTTGTCATTCGATTGTTTCAGTCATGTCTGACTCCTCACGACCCTGTTTGGGGTTTTCTTGACAAAGATACTGGAGTGGTTTGTCATTTCCTTCTCCAGCTCATTTTACAAATGTGGAAACTGAGGCAAATAGGGTGAAGTGACCTGCCCAAGGTCACACAACTAATAAGTATATGAAGCAAGGTTTGAACTCAGTACTTCCTATTTCTAGGTCTAGCTCTATCAACTAGTTGCCCTTAGGATTTCCCTATTATTGATGAGTCAAAGGTCTAATCCTTATTCCCATGGATTCAAAATGTATGTGGCATCTTAATGAAACACTTGTAGTACCACCCTCTTGACCAAAGGTGCCAAATGTAGGTAGAAATTTGCTACATGGAGTCAGGAGGATAGGCTGTCCCAAATCCATGAACTAGCATGAGTAACTGACTAATAGCCATGTTAGGAATGGAATGAGTTTGCGTCTGGACTTTTTAAGTCCAGAACTAAGAACTAAGACAGACCTGTGTGACATAGATAGATAGATAGATAGATAGATAAGTTTCCTTAGAGGTAAAAAGAAACTGAGATCACAAAGAGTCCAGAATGTTAAGGGGTTCTTTGAAAGCCAGCTAGAGGAACTTGGTTTTGATGTGGCTAGAAGTGGGTATCCATTGCAAGAGCTTCTTAGAATTGTTTTTGTTATTGTTTTTTTTTTTTTGAACAAGGGAGTAGCATGATGAAAAAGGATAAAAAAAAATTCATAAGGATTTCATTTCTTAAAAATTCCTTGTAATTTAACAACCTTGAGGACTAATCTCTGATCATAAGCCCTTCCTCTAGCTCAGTTCTAAGTGACATGCTTAGGTAAATAACAGCATCTCCCCTAGGAACTTCAAACAATCTGGGAAGTCAGAATTGTTTATGTTGGAGCAGCTGTTGAGAAGCAAATGGCTTTAAGCTATATGGGGCCCTAAAGAATTTCATGAACTGATTTGTAGCCCATCAAACCAGCAAACAACCATGTGAAAAATAATAGTCTTAAGACATTTTTTTTGAAGCCTCATTCCAATGCTCCTTATATAACCCAAATTATTCTTATAGCTGGCATATTTATTAAATTTGTAGATGACAGAAACCCAGGAAGGACAGTTAACATGTTAGGTAATCCAAAAAGATCTTGAGAAGCTAGAGCGTTGATTGGGCTGAACCTAATGAGATGAAATTGAATACAACTAAAATATACTAAATATTTCAATAATATATTGAAAATATACTAAAAGTATATTTTAAAGAGGTTCAAAGGTCAACTTTAAAAATACAAAATGGGGACATAAGGCTAGACAATAGGTCAATTTGAAGAAGATCTGACATTCTTAGTAGACTGCAAGCTCAATATGATAGTCAAAAAAAGCTATTGCAATCTTAGGCAGCATGAGAAAAGACACAATGTCTTCTAGATCTAGTGAAAGAATAGACTTGAAAAACTCTGCTCTAGTCAGACCATATCTAGGGTGTTGTATACAGTTCTGGGCCCCATGTTTTAGGAATGATAGTAAGCTTGAAAAGTTTCAAGGGAAGGCCACCAGAATTGTGAAAGGCCTTTAGGTCATGACATAAGTAGATTAGTTAAATGAACTGGGAATGTTTAGCCTGGAGAAGAATAGACCTTTGGAGGATGTAATAGCTGTGTTTGAGTATTTTACAGGCTGTTACATGGAAGAAGGGTTAGATTTGTCTTGCTTGGGTTCATATGATAGAAATAGGAGCAGAGATAAAAAAATGTAGGAAAGCAAGTTTAATCTTGACTGCAGGGAAAGCTTCCTTAACAAAGCAATCCAAAAGTGAAATTGACTGCCTTAGAAGGTGGATCTCATTGGAGGTCTTTGATCCCTTGGGTTTGATATAGTTGAGTTGCATTTTGGGGGGAAGGATACAAACTGAGGTCCCTTCTAACTCTGTGACTTTGGAAGTAGGGCGAATCCAGCGTGAATTAAAGTCACTGTGCTGTTGGACTGAATGGATAACTTATTGGAATGCTGTTGAATTGCTAACTGTTTTTGTCAAAACAAGTCTTAAAGCACATTTTAATACCATAGTAGAGAATGTAGGGAGGGGAAAAAGAGAGGTAAAAGAATGTATTTGATCTGTTGAGTGTACTGTAATTAGATTCAGTGAGTGAGAATATAAAGACCTGTTATGTAAAATTGGAATTTACCCTCCTCCCAAAAGTATTTCATTGGTTTTCCTTATTTATGACCTCCCTGTTCTTCCTTAGTATAATGTCCCCTTGGTATCCCCTCATTTACCCAATTCCCATCTCTTTCTTTCTATAAAATCATTCTGAAATATGTATAATTCATAGATGGATAAACTTTTTGAGACAGACTTTTAGTTACACCATATTTAATTTGATAAAATTGAACCTGCACTCTTTCCTGGGTACATCTTTCTTTTGTAATAAAGGTTCAGTAGGGATAAAGTCTCTGAAATAGCAAATTTTTTTGCAGATGTCAAATCCTTTGTAGACTTGTTTATTCTCTTTCCAACTTTGTGGGGTAAACCTGGTATAACAGCAGAGGAATAAAGAGACGTTGGCCTTGTTACTGATTTCCTCTGTGACCTTGGTCAAGGTACTTTCCATGACTTGAAATTTTCATGGAAAAGGAAAGTATTGCAGTCGATAATCTCTATGGTGCCTTACAGCTATAATTCTCAGTGATCTGATTAGCTCTATAAAATATACTAAACATTCTAATGTGGATTATTTTATATGATTTTAATGTTGTTCTTGGGCACAGGATTGAAATAAGAAGATTCGAGTTAGCTCTGACTTTATAACTTACTAACTGTGACTCTGAACCACTCTGAACCTCAGTTTCTTTTTTGTCTATAAAATAGGAATAAGAGTTTTGTTCTTTCTACTTCATAGTATTATTGTAAGGAAGGCACTTTGGCACCTGTAAAGTGCTCTGTGCAAGAGATCTATTATAATTACCTGGAAACTATTTTTGAGAAAAGGAAAAGTCTGCCCAAAAATACAAATAGTAATTTTCACCATTCTTTTTAAATGTAAATTTTTTTTTTTAACAAATCCAACAACTGAAAGAAATTATTAGGATTGTCCTAATGAAGGGTGTGCTATGTGCAGGGATACAAAAAGAGTAAATTTCTGTCCTCCAGGAATTTATCCTCTATTGGGGGAGACTACATCCAAACAGATGCAAAGCAGGCTACTTACAGGATAAACAGGAGATAATTGACAGAGAGAAGGCACTGGAATTAAGAGGGAATGGGGAAGGTTTCCTATAAAAGATGGAATTTTAGTCAAAGTGAGAACTCGGAAAGATCTTAGCTTAAAAAGGCCAAAGTCTCCCACTGCATCTGGGGCTATCTCTAGTCATCCTGATCTATATCTGGCCACTGAACCCAGATGACTCTGGAGGAGAAAGTGAGGCTGGTGACTTTGCACAGCCCTGCCTCACTTAAATCCAATTCTCTTGCAAGTCATGGCACCACCTTCCTGATGTCATAGTTCTCTTTGAGAACTAAAGAAAAACAACAAAGAAGCTAAAAAAGTTAGTAGAATGTTTCAAGTACAGAGGACAACTAGAAAAAATGCCCAGAGCTGAGAAATGGAGAGTTTTGTTTGTGGAAACAGTCAGGAGGCCAGTGTCACCAGATCAAAGTATATGTTTAGGGGAGTAAGGTGTAAGAAGACTGGAAAAATAAAAAGAGGCTAGCTTAGAAAGAGCTTCAAATGCCAAACAGAATTTTGTATTTGTTTTTAGAAGCTGCAGGAAGTCAACTGGAGTTTGTTGAGTGGAGGACAACCTGTGCTTTAGGAAAACCAGCTGAGTGATTTAGTGACTTAGTAAAATAAAACAGAACAAATAAATACATACACACAAATATATACACATATATACCTACATACACACATATACATATACACATATGTATTTCTACATGCCAAACACTGTGCTAAATACTCCCTGCTCTCGCAGGAGACAACATATAAATAATCACATACAAACTAGCTAGAGACAGGATAATTTAGAATTTATTTAAAATTTAAAGAAAAGCAAACTCCTATGCAATTAGGTATTTCTAATTCTGAACCAAGCTAGCCCATGTGTTTCCCGAAGCAAGGTCTGAAAAGAGTGCATGTTTCAACTCATTCTGAATCTTTATACATGTTTCTAGTTCTACTTCTCAAGCCTTCAGGACATCACAACTTTGGTAGACTTATAGCATTACAGGCTCTAACTCTCTCTGCAAAAGTACTCTAATTACCTGTTTATAAGTTTGTTGAGCCATTTTTATGTTGTGGCCAACTCTTCATAACCCGCTTTGATTTGGTTTTTGGCAAGATCTGAACTCAAGAAATCGAGTCTGTCTGACTTTAGCCCTGACACTCTATCCACTGTACCACATAGCTGACCTTAATAGATACTATTTTTTTTTCTTCTGAGTTTCCTGCCCTGAATACCTTGTACTTCTCTCCCCTTATGGACAGACAGAAAGAGAAAGGGGAAAAATAGGGTTAATAGTAATGTGATACTTCTAGTCTCTGTAAAAATTTTGAATGATTATTTCTCCAATCAGAAAGGGTTAATTTTCCCTTCCCTCCCTAACTTTTTTTTTTACATTTCCCCTCTTCCTTTCTTCCTCTTTCTAAGATTAAAAAAAAAATGATCCACCTGTGGAGGTAGAAGTCAGTTTCTCTCCTTTTCCTTCCCCTCCTCTTATCCCATTATATAGGTCTTCAAGCAAGGACTAAATGACTCATTGGGGATCATGGAGGGTAGATTCCATTTTAGGTATAGTTTGGGCTATTTGACTTCCAATATTGAGAGTCTGTGATTCTTTGATTTCTGTATATGTACAAATAATTTTGGGGAGACTCTCCTGCTCTTCCTTTCTTTTATTTCTCCTTCTTCCTTCCACTTTCTCTTCCTTCTTTTTTCCCTTCTCTTCCAGAAGCCCAAAGCAGACAAATTTCAAGAAGGAAAGAAAAAAGCAGGGTCAGGAGTGTGCTGGTAAATGTTTAACAATCGGCTCTCTGAAGCCAACACATTTTAAAGTGTAATCTTAACGTTTTCTCCCTCACTTTCTGTAATCCAGGTGGAAATGATGTAGTAGATGTGTGTCTATTTGAAATTTCCGTTGTTTACTCTCTTTCTCTGGCACCCAACCTGTTGAGTACATCTGGCCAATCCTACAACATGACTTGGCAGGGATATTTAGTGCACAGTAGTATATATTCTCATTAGTTTGTTTACCTTAGCAACAAATAAATATTACCTTTCAGTCTACTGAGAATTTGATTCAGGCACATCAGTGTGCCAGAGAAGTTCTGTGAAGGATAATGGAAATTAATTAGAACCTTGGGAAATAGAATTCAATTTTAATACATAAGTTTACACTGACAGTCTCTCTCTGTGTATGTAGATTAATGGCTAAAAACTGCATTAGATCATTCATCTAACTTTTATAAAGGAGAGGGGAACATTTATCCTTTGTACTATTTATCATGGAGCATTTAGGTGGCACAGGGGATAGAGCATCAAGCCTGGAGTCAAGAAGACTCATTTTCCTGAGGTCAAATCCAGCCTTAGACACTTACTAGCTATGCGACCCTGTTTGCCTCAGTTTCTTCATATGTAAAATGAACTGGAGAAGGAAATGGCAAACCACTCCAGTAGAAAAACTTAAATGGGGTCATAAAGAGTCATACATGACTGAACAACAACTTGTGACCTGGTGGAGATAATCAGCTTAATTATGTCACTCAGCATTCAGATATAGGAAAATTTTTTAAAGACCTGTATTGTTAAGTTACTTTTTCAGAAGCCATTTACCTCTCAGATATCATGGATTTTTTACTATTGCTTAATATAGGGTGTTTATAAATTAGCTAAATGTGATTTTAAAATATTTGAAAAAAAAAAAAACAGGTATCAGGAGATGTTTTCCAGAAGGTAACTCACTAAAATGACATCAACTCTCCCATCACAATCCTTCTCCCCACCAGATAACCCCCACATTTAGCACACTCAAAGATATGTCATTAGGCCAGTGTACTCTCAAACTATATTTTCCTTGTCCTTCATGAATTAATAATCCACAAGCATTTCTTAAGCACTTACTATGTGCTGGAATTGTGCTAAAGATTGGGCATAGAAGAACCAAAACAGAAAGAAAATTATAGACCAATTTCCTGATTGAATGTTGTTGCAAGAATTTTATATAAAATATTAGCAGAGAGATTATAGCAATTTATCATGAGGATAACACACTATGACCAGGTGGGATTTATGCCAGGAGTGCAGGGCTTGTTCAATATTAGGAAAAATATCAGCATAATTGACCATATCAATAACAAAACTAACAGAAATCATATTATCTCAATAGAAGCAAAAAAAGCTTTCGACAAAACACCCATTCCTATTAAAAACACTAAAAAGCATGGGAATAAATGGAGCTTTTCTTAAGATGATAAATAGTATCTATATAAAACCATCAGCAAGCATTATATATAATAAGCATAAGCTAGAATCTTTTGCAATAAAGTCAGGGGTAAAATAATGATGTCCTCTTGGAAGATATGAAAAACCACTGTTACTCAATATTGTATTAGAAATGTTAGCTTTAGCAATAAGAGAAGAAAGAAAAATTGAAGGAATTAGAATAGGCAGTGAGGAAATAAAACTATCATTCTTTGTTGATGATTTGATGGCATACTTAGAGAATCCTAAAGAATCAACTAAAAAACTACTTGAAATAATTAGCAACTTTAGCGAAATTGCAGGATATACAATAAACCCACATAAATCAGTAGCATTTCTATATATTACCAACAGAGCCCAGCAGTAAGAGACAGAAAGAGAAAATGCATTTAAAATAATATAGACAATATAAAATATTTGGGAGTCTACCTGTCAAGACTAACCCAGGAACTTAATGAACATAATTACAAAACACTTGTCACACAAATAAAGTCATATCTAAACAAATGGAAAAATATCAGTTGTTCATGGGTAGGCTGAACTAATATAATAAAAATGACAATTTTACCTAAATTAATTTACTTATTCAGTGCCATACCAATCAAACTACTAAAAAATTATTTCAAAAAACTGGAAAAAAGAAGAACAAAATTCATCTGGAAGGTAAAAAAAGGTTGAGAATATCAAGGAATTAATGAAAGAAAATGCAAAGGAAGGTGACCTAGCCATACTAGATCTAAAACTCTATTATAAAGCAGCAATCATCAAAATTATTTGATACTTCCTAAGAAACAGTGTAGTGGATCCATGAAATAGGTTATGTACAGTTGTAAATGATTATAGTAATTTTGATAAAACTCAAAGACTCCAGTTTCTGGGATAAAAATCTCATTATTTGAGAAAAACTACTGAGAAAACTGGAAAATAGTATGGCAGAACCTAGGATAAACCAACATCTCACACTATATATCTAGACAAGATCAAAATGTTACATGATTTAGACATAAAGGATGATCCCATAAGCAAATTGGGAAAGCAAGGAAGAGTTTACCTGTGAGATCTGTGGAAAAGGGAAAAATTTGTGATCAAACAAGAGATAAAGAACATTATGAAATGCAAAATGGATAATTTGGATTCCATTAAATTAAAAAGAATTTGTACAAACAAAATCAATGCTACCAAGATTAGAAGGAAAGCAGAAAACTGGAAAACAATTTTTACAGCCAGTGTTTTTGATAAAGGCCTAATTTCTCAAATAGAGTACTGAGTCAATTTTATAAGAATACAAGCCATTCCCCAATTGATAAGTGATCAAAGGACATGACTAGGTGGTTTTCAGTTGAAGAAATTAGTTATCTATAGTCATATGAAAAAATGCTCTGAATAACTGTTGATTAGAGAAATGCAAATTAAAATAATTCTGAGGTACCACCTCACAGTTATCATATTGACTAGTATGACAGGAAAGGAAAATGATAAATGTTGAATTGGAACATTAATGCATTGCCAGTGGAGTTGATCCATTCTTTCTCCAGAGCAATTTGGAACTATACTCAAAAGACTTTTGTGCATACCCTTTTCTCCAGCAATACCACTACTATACCTGTAACCCAAAGAGATCATAAAAAGTGGAAAAGGACTCACATATATAAAAATATTTACAATAGCTCTTTTTGTAATAGCAAAGAATTGGAAATTGAAGGGATGCCCATCAGTTGAGGAATGACCGATCAAGTTGTGCCATAGGAATGTAATGGAATACTTCTTTTTAATAATAAATGATGAGCAGATGAATTCGAGAAAAACCTGTATGAACTGATACAAAGTGAAATGAGCAGAACCAGGAGGACATTGTACATAGTAACAAGAATGTTGTGTTATAATCAACTATGATAGACTTAGTTCCTCTTAGCAATACAGTGATCCAAGACAATTCTGGAAGACTCATGATCAAAAATGCCAACCACATCCAGAGAAAGAACTATGGAGTCTAAAGCATACTATTTTCATTTTTTAAATTGTTTTTTATTTCTCATGGTTTTCCCCTTTTCTGCTGATTCTTCTTTCACAACATGACTAATGAGGAAATATACTTAATATGATTGTATATGTATAACCTAAAAGAAAGAAAGGTTGGGCATGCTAAGACCAAGAAAGAAACCATTCTGACCCTCAAAAAGCTTTCAAAGGAGATAAGCTATACATATATACACACACACATATACATATACATATATATACACACGAACACACGTGTTTTTATATTTATATGAATGTGACCATTATGCACGCACATACAAAATAAATAGAAAATTAAATAAACATAAGGTCCTTTGGAAGCAAGGGCCCTAGCAATTGAGAGGGAGATCAGAAAAGGTGTTATGTAGAAGGTTATTCTTAAGCAGTGTTTTGAAGGAAAAGGATTTTATAAAACCAAGGGGAGGTGGGGGAGTGAATTCCAGCCATGTAGAAAGGCACAGAAATAGGAGAAGGAATGTACAAAGAACAAAGGGAAGGCCAGTTTGGCAGGGCTACAGAAGAGGAGTAATTCATGATGGGACTGGGAAGATAGATTGGGGACAGGTTGTGACGGGGTTTAAAAGCTAGAGAATAGTTTATATTTTCCCATGTGGATGATAGTCACTGTAATTCATTGGTTAGGGGGATGGTCAGATCTGTGTTTATGGAAAACTGCTTTGAATATTGGATCCCAGAATCCCAGAATGCTATGATCCAAAAGGAATCTTAGGGATTATCCATTCTAGTCCCTCCATTTTAAAGAAGAGGGCACTGAGATCAGTAGATGTTAAATGACTTAACTAAGACCACATGGCTAGTAAAAGCTGGAACTGGGCCTAGAATTCTGGTCACTTGAGTGTGTTGATTCCAAGTCCAGTGCTCTGTCCATTATACCACGTAGTGCTCCATGCTTCTGCCCATTTTCCTAAGCATGGTTGCGTGCCCATGAAGGCAGGGGATGGAAAAGGCAAAAACACAAGGACTTGGAATGGGAGAATATTTGAGGCATTGTAAAAACTACTTGGAACTACCTTGCCATTTCCCTTCCTCCCAGCTCTGTTGAACACATCTGACCAATTACAGAACGTGGCTTGTCAGTGAAATTTAGAACGCAGTAGAAGGTAGCGGTCCTACCTGGTGGTGGAGCATTCTGTGTATGAGTTATTATGAATGACTGAAAGTCATCTTAAAATAGGGGCAGGTGGGCACAGAGCACAGAATACCAGGCCTAGAGTCAGGAAGACTCATCTTCTCAAGTGCAAATGTGACTTCAGATACTTATTAGCTGTGTGACCCTGGACAAGTCACTTCACCCTTTTTGTCTCCGTTTCCTCATCTGTAAAATGAGCTGGAGAAGGAAATGGCAAATCACTCCAGTATCTTTGTCAAGAAAAGCCCAAGTAGGATCAGGAAGAATGGGGCATGACTGAAACAACTGAACAACAAATGTTAAAGTTACTGCTTTGATAGGTTCTTGGACTTCCACCTTCACTATTCTCAAACATGAATGTTGAAACTGTTAGGCCAAGGATCTTTACTGACTCCCAAGT
This sequence comes from Potorous gilbertii, assembly GCA_028658325.1. NCBI lineage: Eukaryota > Metazoa > Chordata > Mammalia > Diprotodontia > Potoroidae > Potorous > Potorous gilbertii. Next base: position 61,317,355 of record CM053773.1, read on the forward strand.
GACACACAAAGATTCTTGTCTTCCAAAACATAAAGCATAAATGAATGTAACTTAAAATAATAATAATAGCTAGTATTCACGTAGTACTTTAAAGTTTATAAAGCGTGTTACTTCTAGCTGATCCTTATACCAACCCTGAGAGGTAGGTGCTCTTAATTTCTCCATTTTACAGATGAGCACCTGAGTTCAAAAGAAGTTAAATGAATCATCCAGGATCACATAGCCAGTAAATATCTGGGACAGAATTGGAATGTAAGTCTTTATGACTTGGTCTAAAACTCTATCCACTATGCAGCCTTCTATTAAGCGATCCTGTTTAGTTAGAGTAGAAAGCCCAAGGAGCTTGAAGTAAGTGATGAAGTTGAATGCTTCCTGTGATACTTACTAGTGGTGATATCATGCTTCAGTTAATTACCCACTCTAAGCCTCCATTTTCTCTTTCATATAAAAGGAATAAGAACGCTTGATCTACCTGCTTCACAGGGTAGGTGGGAGTAAAGCATTCTGCAAACCTGAAAGTGTCATATAAATATGAATTCATTTCATTGTTACCTAAAGAGCATCATGATGCCTGTTCTAATGATAATTTGACCCAGTGTTTCCCCTTAATATGGTAGGTGCTTAATAAATATTTATTGAATTGAAATGCTTTGTGAAGAAAAAAAAGATGAGGGTAGTATAACCTAAGTAGGTTTCTTCTTGGTCAGTTTTAATTAACCAGAAGATGAACTTTTTTGAAAATTTTAGTTTTGCTTATAAACATAATAGCTTAAGTTTAGATAACTTTGGAGTTTACAAAAACACTCTCTTCTCTATTTTCTTAAGGATTTGGTAGTACAGATAGTCTAGATATAGAAATAGGTATGGAAATGAATAGATATAAAGCTAAGACTAAACATATCGCCCAAGGTAAATTAGTTCTAATGGGCATTGGAGCAGGATCTCACATCCAGGTCTGCTGTCTCCAAGTCCAGTTCTTTTTACTCTACTAGACAATGAGATTTTTATTTTTAGAATAAATTTATGTGCGTTATTTCATCTATAAATATTGAGGGTAAATTCATGTATAGTATTGTTTTGGTGGTTGGCCAGCAGTCACCTCATTTTGGCATCTGGCATGAGGCAGATGATACTTAAACTCTCAGTTTCCACATTGAAGAAGTTAGGGAGGAAGTCAAAATCTTATGGTTCATTTTTCCATCCACTCAAAATATTTTTGGCTCAGTCTTTACATACAACATCGATTTGGAGCTGTGCCCATATGAAATTGGATCAGATGATCTGGAAGGTCCCTTCCAATGTTAAAATTCTCTGCTTTCCTGAATCTCTTTGTCATTTGTTGGCAAACTAACCTACAGAGAATTGCTTGAAATAACCTATAGAGAATTAACTCAATTGAGTTAACAGAAGAGGTTTCTGGATGTCCCTTCAATGTCTGAATCTTTCCTTTTAGTGCCTTTATGAATGAGAATGAATGCCTCAAATCACTAAGTAAAGGAAGAATGCAATAAGTAATAGATTTCTTTGCCAGTGTTGGTCAAAGGGCCTATCTATAGTCATACCCTTAGGAGAACATCTTTTTGGGGAAATGAGCAATTCTTAAATGGCAAATTCATGTACCTTTTATTAGATTAAAACATTTTCTGGTGAATGTTTTTGTAATTCTAATACAAGGATTGTCACATGTAAAAAAATCAACACTTGTTAATAATTTTGACTTCTTTTAAACACTTTTTTCTTCTTTGGAATAATTTAGACCATTTGAGATCTAACCCTCCTAATTTGGTTGTGGTTGTAACAATATCCCACAAGCCTTTTAGATAATGAGACTGTCAAGGTGCACCTCTTTGCCCAAGGTCCATTTTGTGTGTGTGTGTGTGTGTGTGTGTGTGTGTGTGTGTGTGTTTGTCCTTTGTTGCTGAAGAAGACCCTGCCATCAGAGAAATAGTGACATGACTTGCACTTGACTTTGTTTTTTGAGTGAGGGAGGGCTGTGCAGGTCACCAGCCTCACTTCTCCTCCAGAGCCATCTGAATCCAATGACCAGATATTCATCAGGATGACTGAGGACTATTAAACCCCTGGTGAACAGAAAAGGAAAAAAAAAGAACACAACATAGTATGAAGGCAAAGTTCTGAATCATCCTAAAAGTTATTTCTGATTTTCCTTGTCCTGATTGGAAATATTCAGAAACAGCTTTATGGTTTCATAGTTAAAACAGAATATAATTTAGAAAAATTATTTGAATTTTAAGTCAACAAAAATATGGGGGGTGGGTTACCTTGCAGTTGTTTCAGTAGGCGATAAGGGCACTCCTAGCACAAAAACTACCCTCAAAATTAATGGCAGATTATTAACTTACAAGAAAAAACCAACTATTGTGCACAGGAAGGTTTTTTGTGTTGTTTGTGAATTTTAAAAGAAAACGTGGTCAATGGGGAAAATAACTGCATTAGAATCAGAGGGCTGAGGTTCACATCTTGGCTTGGTGTATATATGACTTTATCTCTATCCCGTAACTTCCTTTTTAAATGTCAGATAAAATCTCACCATCTTCAGAAAGCCTTTGTGAATCACTCTTTATGCTGATGCCTTCCCTCTGAAGTGCCCTTTATGTCACTTATTTGTACATAGTTCTTTACATGTTGTCTTCCCCACTAGACTGGGAGCTCTCTGAGTTTAGGGACTTCCTTCTTTTGCCTGTTTTGTATCTTCAGAACTAAGCATGGTGCCTGGCACATAGTAGATGTTTAATAAATATTTGTTCCAATAAGTGAATGAATGAATAAGAACTCGCTTTGTGGCTTAGTATTCAGTTTCTCCATCTGTAAAATTACAAAGTTAGACTACATGATTTCCAATGAATGTTCATGCTTTAAACCTTATGATCCATATGGCAGAAGGAAATGTTATATCACAGGATGTACAATTCACCTGGAGAAGCAGTTAGAGAAGTATAGTTTATTTTAAGATATGGCAGTCATGGAGTTATGACCAAGTCCTACCAGGCTGAGGGTCTCTTGGCAGCAGGGTCACATATTGGGAAGACCTCTGAGAGGGTTGGAGCTGAGATGGTAGGAGGCAAGCATCCACACCATGACTTATTTCCTTCATTTGCGCCGTGGGAACTCCAGTGCTTGTGATCTCTTACCTAAAAGGATCATTGCGAAAAAAAGCCCTTTTTAAAATGGCAAAGCATTATATGAATGTGAATGATTATCTGGAATCATTTCACCCCAAACTCCTGTGATGTCTAGAAAACACAGGCCATGGAAAAGCCTGTTGGAGCTGCAATCTGTGCCACCTTCAGACTGGACAGCAAAAGAGGATAGTGAACTCTTGCAAAGGCCTTGTTTGTTTCCCAGGTGTCTTTGTTGCTTAATCAGTCTTGGTTTTTCTTCAGGACATTATCTGGGCTCAGGTTCCTTCTCATAGTCACTTCTTATGCTGCGTAAGATCTCCCACAGTTCTAAACAAATTTCTGAGGTATTCCTTCTCCCACCTCTAAAAAAACTTCTAATTCCTTTTCTCTCCCACAATAACATAGTTTGCTTATCTTTTTGGAGTTGGCACTGCCTTGAACAGGATTTCTACAGTTTAGAAGCATAAATTTGATGAGAAACTAGAGAACAGTCCCCAAATACAAATAACTGTTTTACAAAATCAAATTTTCCCCAAACCCAGTGTTAACAAAGTTTTCAAAAGATCATAAACAATCGTATTCCTTGTAAATGGGGATGAAAGAGAGACATTTATAGTATCCTTTTTTTTCTTGCCCACTGAATTCTGATTTGTGCTAAAACAGAACTAAAAAAGAGAGGCTAACAATAAATAATGAAATTTAAAACAGCTGTTTTAAATAACTTTTCTGGAATAAAAAGGAAAGTGATTTGTGAATTTTAAAAATTAAATTGACTTTTTTTCAATTTAACAAGCAATTATTTTTTCTTCTTCCCATTTTCCCTCTTTCCCACCCTCCCCACCACAATTCTTTTAACAAATATGCACTGTCAACCAAAATTGGCCTTGTCCAAAAAAAAAAAAGAAAGAAAGAAAGAATCTGTGTCTCCTCCTGCCTTTTTAGTCACCTAAATATTGTACTCTTTGTCAGGAAATGGGTAGCGTTCTTCATCATCCAGAGTCATGACTGCTTATTATATTGATCAGAGCTCTTAACCCTTCCAGTTTATTTTTGCTATGTTGTTATAGTATGTATTGTTCCCCTGATTTTGTCACTTCATTAGTTCATACAAGTCTTACGATGTTTCTCTCACCTTTCACTTATTAGTTGCCTACTATGTGCCAGACACTATGTTAAGTTCTGGAGATAGAAAGAAAGCAAAAGACAGTCCCTATTCCCAAGGAGTTCATAGTCAAATGGTGGAGACAACATGCGCGTAACTAAGTACAAACTAGACATCAATAGATAGATACACAACCATATATGCAGATTTGTGCAAATGTGTGTACTGTATAAATAAATATAGCTATATAGTATGTATAAATAAAACTAGAGATTATATGAGAGGGAAAGCATTAAGATTAAGAAAATCTGGTGAAGTCCATAGGAAGCTTTTTCTGGTCCTTTGTAATCTTAGTGTCTTCCATTTGATATGCAAGATGGGACCTTACCTGAGACCTATACTGCATCCTATTGTTAAGAAACGTTTTAAAGGATAGTATCCAAAAGTATACAAATAGAAAAAGGAGATAAACATGTAGCAAGAATCCAGGCTAACAGTGGAAAATATTGGTATCCGTGAAATGTGATCAGATTTAGAGGAAGACTTTCAACATTTAGGGTAGGCAGTGGACAAAATTTTCATGTGATGTGAAGCCAGAAAAGGATTGGTATGTCTATTCTGAGAAGGAAGCCTACATGGATGATACTGAAGATCCATTGAAACATTGAACCATGTGTGTCACACATAGATGCTCTGAGGAGTCATGCTCCAAGTACAACATCTCTGGTTGTATATGTACGGATTATTGCAGTAGTTTCTAAGTCATGAATTGCCTTTAATGAATTTCCAGTTTTTTCCCATTGGACTAAAGCTCTTCAGTAACCACCTCTCTGTTTTCTAGTTCAAAAACCTAAGTATCAATTCCTTATTCCATTAAGGAAAGTGCTCTTGTTTGAAAGATTAAGAAAATCTCTTTTTAGAGAAGGTAATGTCAGCATTAAACAGAAAAAAAAAAGGATTTTGTGTTTTTCGTCTTTCAAGCAATTAAAAAATTATATTAACTATGTAGGACCCACCACAACTGAAGACATAATTGAATAAGTATTAACACCCTTTCCCCCCCAGACTTTCTAAGATCTGTTTTTAATTAGGTTTGGACTACACATCTTTCGAATTCTCAGAACTATATGCCCACACCTCTTCTTAACAGGGATAAATTTAAAACATAACCATTGAAACATAAAAACTAGAGGTAGATTTTTAAAAATGAGTATCTCTTAAAGAGAGTAGTAACAGCCGAATATATGAGTTGTGCCATTTCATCAATTTGAGGTGATAGTCTGTTCCTTTAACGGGAGTGAAAGTCTTACAAATATGATGACAAAGCACATGTGTTATGCATCTTCTTCCAAATGAGATGCGCATCTCTGGTTGGGAGGCCTCTCTGAACATCCTTATATATATTTTTTCATATACAAGATTATTTGTTCTTGGGGGAAAACAGTTCTTTACCTACAACATTAAGTAAAGCTAAAAATTCAAATTATGTCAGTTCAAAGGATCTAAAGAAAAGACAACTTGACTAGGTCATGAATATATGTTGTATTTAAAGATCTTTGTTGGGGTGGGGTACCTATATGTCTGCTGAAATCTCTGCTTTACCTCTTCTCATCCTCATAATAACTTCTATTTCGATTACATGTGGTTGCTTAGGGGAGGAGTTGAGTGATACCTTACCCTTTCTCATCATCTTCTCAGGACCTCTACCAAACTCAAGGTCCCAGTGGGTGGGCTTGCATTGCCTCTTAAGAGAGGGCCTGTTCCTTTGCATTCTACTGCTGAAGCTACTACTGCTCTGGAGTGTTACCAAAAGGACGTGGCTAGCATGGCACATTGGGAGAAACATTGGCTATCGGGTCAGAGAACCTAGGGTGACATCCCACCTTTGATGTTTATTATCTATATGACCTTGGGCAAGTCGCATCATCTCCCTAGACCTTAGTTTCCTTATCTGTAAAATGGGAGTGTTGGATTGGGTAGCCTCTGTTGATCCTTCTAACTCTAGACTTAGAAGGAGACTTACGATTCTATGAATTATTTGTTAAATTGAATGGTGATGTTAATGCCACATGGATGCAGGCTCAGAAGTGATTGAATGGTGATAAAATGGAGGCTCTGTGTGTGTTGGTGGGGGGAGACAGATAAAAAAAGACATGGAGAGAGAGGAGGGGAAGAGAGAGAGAAGGAAAAAAGAGAAAGAGAGGGGAAGGGAGAAAGAGGAGGGGGAGATCATATCTCCCAGATAAGCTTATGAGCTCCTTTGGGTCATAGTACTTAGTATTGTAGGTACATATATATGTGTTTGTATGTATGTGTATATATAAAATATGTAAAACAAATATATATTACTTAAGTGTTTTAAGTGTAAGTGTATATACTTAACATACACACTCACACACACACACTCAAAGCAGAATACGAAGTAGAATATGATATAGGAGCAAAGGAAAGATCACAGAGTGCTCCTGGGAAAATCTGAGAGGAGAGAACCCCTAAGAATGAAGCTGCTCTCTATCTGACTTGCATTTCTCACAAAAAATTCTGTGCTGCTAGTACCTGGCTTCTTTTGGAGTCCCCAAAAGAACTCTCATCTTGCCATTTTGGGAGTCATCTACGTAGAGATGATAGTGGAACCCAGGGGAACCTAGGATATCACTAAGAGAGGGAGAAGAGAATCCAGGACAAAATCTTCATGTACTCCAACAGCTATGAAGTTGGAATAGGATGATGAACCAATAAAAGAGACCAAGAAATAAAGACCAGATAAGTAAGAGGAGAATCAAATAGAATGGTGTTTAAAAAACCCAGGGAATATCCAAGTGAGTGGGGATGGTCAACTGTTTCAAGTTCCTCAAAGGGGTCCAGAAGGATGAAAACTAAGAAAAGGCCAGTGGATGTGGAAACTAAAAGATCACTAGTAACCTGGAAGACAGCCATTTTAATTGAATGATTCAATCAGAAGTCAGATTGCAAAGGGCTGATAAGTGAGTGAGAGGAAGGGAAGTGGAGGCAGTGTTGTAGACAGCTTCTTCTAGGAGTTTGGCTGTGAAAGGAAGAAGATATAGGATGATACTTCTTGGAAAAGTGAAGCATAGAAGAGACAAATCCCAAGAGGTACTGTATTGTTCAGAGACTTATAATATGCTGGAGGTGGTCAGGGATCAGATAATGAATTAGTAAAACTCATTTTCTCTAATAAAGCAATCACTGCTAAGTATTTTGGTAGTCAGATCACGCATAATAAAAATAGATCACATTTATATGATACTTTACAAAATAAGTATCAGTCTACGTGGAAGTCTTTTCTTGATACTCTGAAGTTGGATTTATTTATGTAATAATAAGAATCTGTCTGAAAATTGAATATTGATTTAGAGCATTTTTCATATAACTATAAACTTTTTATACTGTTTTGGAAACGCATGTTTTATTCTGTAAATTAAGAAGAAAATTGAGTATTAGTCTATAGTACTCTCCCACTCAAAATAGCTGTCATTTATATGACACTTAGTATGTTCTAACCACACTAGCTTACTTGCTGTTACCCATTATAAATATTGCTATTTATACAAATTATCAGTATTATTTACATTTCATCTTTCATCACTAGAAGTTCATACAGGTGTCCCTCCTCAGTGCAATGGCGTCCCTTTTCACTTGAACTTTGGAATCCCTTCAAGGCTCAGCTAAGTTGCTACCTCCTAAGAGAAGCCCTTCCTCATCCCCAAGTTGCTAGTAATCTCACCTTTCTCAAATTATCCATATTTATTTTTCTGTTTTGCATCTTATATTTCCCAGTAAAAAGTAAGCTCTTTGAGGGAAGTGGCTGCTTTTTGTCTCTTCTCTTTATATATTCTAATACTTTGCCTCTCGTGTAGAGAAGGCTGAAGAAGTATCTACTAAATTACATTAGACTGAACTAGTTTTGAGAATGATAAATCTATATCCCTTATTCTTTCTCCCTTTTGTTGGTGTGTATCAGCTCCATCTTCCACCTTGCTGCCCATTCAATGCCAAAATTTCCATTTCTGACATTGCTGTTATCCTTCAGTCTTTGTCCAAGTTCCAAACACTTGGCCAGTCATTGCACTGTCCTATGCTTGCCTTAACTATAACTATGTTTGTGATAGCCATTTTGAAACACCTTTCTAATAATAATCCATCAATGAGACTTGTATGAACTGATGCATCGTAAAGAACCATGGGAACAGTTTGTGCTATAAACACAATAATGTAAAGGAAAAAGCCCTGAAAGACTTTAGAACTCTGGTCAACAGTGACCAGTCCTCACTTCAAAATGGTGAAGCAACCATCCTATCTTAGGAGAGACTATATAATTGTGGAATGTGGAGTGCATTTGTCTCTGCTTCTGAAATAAAATATTGAAAGGCATGCTTAATTGCAACTTTGCTTTTAGGGTTTCCCCATATAATCATCCCGCATGATATATTTATGCTCATTTCCTATGACTTGGAACATAATTTTACCCTTTGGGGCAGAATTTTACCCATGAAATATAACATCTTTGAGATCAGGAACTGTTTTTGTTTTTTCCTGTCTTTGTATGGCTAGAGCCTGGCATGGTGCCCTGAACGTAATAGATGCTTAATAAATGTTAGTGGGTTTGATTGAGTTTTAAATAATGCTAGCAACAGAAGGTCCTTCTGTTTGTGTTTTTATGATATAAGTGAACTCAAGGAATTGATGCTAAGTTTTTGGACAAGTATTCAATTCCAGTCACTTCTATCAGACAATCTATTCTTCCCTAAAATTTTATGATGTTGTTTTCAAGAATATAGTATGTTAAAAAGTGAGAGCTGCCACTAATTGAAAAGCTTTTGACCCTTTAGTTTTTTGCAGGGTTGGGATGGGGGAAGGGAGAAAAGAGTACAAATCCAAAGCATAGATCAGAGTCACTATTCTGGGATGGACCAAAGAGTCCTAGATTAAGAGTTAGGAAACCCATCCTAATTAGTTGTGTGACTTAGGACATCTCCATAACCTCCCTGTACACATTTCCTCATCTTTAAAATGAAGGGACTGCCTTAGATTACAGTTAATGATTTTTAAGGTCTCTTCCAGCTTTGAACTTCTAAGATTCTGTAACTCAAAGGAACTCTGGGTCATGGTTTGCCAATAAATTGTTTGTAGGAAAGACAGCCAACTGTCAGCTTAAAGAACTCTCATGGAAATGAGTAAGTTTCAGGAAGAAAATAGTTCTACATCATTCATGAAGACTTCCAGGTATATGGCATTCAACTAAAAATCATCCTGGGAAAAGGAAACCTGGAAGACTATATGGAACCAGAATTGAAAGGGACTTAGAGATTATCTAATCCACATACCTCATTGTAAAGATGAGAAAAGCTTAGATACAGAGTAGTAAAGCTGCACAGGTGGTACAGTGGATAGAGTTCCAGGGCTGGAGTTAGGAAGACTCATCTTCCTGAGTTCAAATCCAGCCTCAGTTACTAGCTGTGTGACCTGGGACAAATCACTTAACTCTGTTTGCCTCAGTTTCTTCATATGTAAAATGAGCTAGAGAAAGAAATGACAAACAGCTTCATTATCTCTGCCAAGGAAACCCCAAATGGAGTCACGAAGAGTCAGACACAACCAAAATGACTCAACAAGAACAACAAAGGTTAATTGACCAAGGTCCAACATCTTCCATATTCAGTGGCAAAACTGGGATTGGAATCCAGGTATCCAAATTTATACTCTTAGAATGTTGACCATTCCATCCAGTTTTCCCTTTATTTTAGCTTACCCTATGAGATCCAGCATTTTGTGCTAAAATTCCACTTGTTTCATATACAGCTATTTAAATAATTTTAATCTCGTGTCTTAGTTGCAGGTCTCAGATGTGCCAGTCACATTTGAAGAAGCTAATCAAACATGACTTTGAAGAAGGATGCTCTCATGGCCAACATAGTTACATTAAGCATTAATCCGGAGAGACTGTATGATGTCCCCTTTGCACTTGTATTTTGATGCAACCTTCCTCTCTTGCCTGGTGTGCTAAAATGAGGGCAAGAGAATGTGAGGAGGCACTTGAAGGATACTGTTGGCATGACCATTCTCTCAGGACTAGGAAGCAGCATCTTGACCACAATGATGCTTTGCAGTAAAGATAGACTGGGCAAATTCCATTTTGAACAAAAGTCACAGAAATCCATAAGGGAGAGACAAAGTAATATAAATTATCATAAACCTTACCTATGAGACTTGAGTCTGTTAAAGAGGAAAGAGATTCCATGTAGTGTAGGTTGTAAAACATTGAACTTGGAGTCATAAATACTTAGCTTCAAATCCTGACTCAGATCCTTACTAGCTATATGGTCAGTCACTTACTCCCTGGGCCAGTCATTCAACCTCTGTAACCCTTAGTTTCCTCATTTGTAAAATTTGAACTCAATCTCTTCCTGCTGGATCACATCCAATCTGCTGGTAGCAATGCCAAGTTCATCAATCTCTTCACAGACACATGGTGAAGACCGAGTGTGCTACTCAAAATTAACTCAGCCCTTCAGAAAACCAGAGAACTAAGCTCCTTCATTCAGTCACCTTGTGAAATCCAGGCGTCATCTGCTTTTATAGCATTTATCTGAATTAATTGGGGTGGAACAGTTTTCCAGGAACAAAAAAATTAAAATGACTAAGACCCCTGGGGCAATGTACCTGTATCCGGTCCACATGGATGAAGGGAAGGATGTCACTAAGGAAGCTTGTTGCTCCGTCGTCCATGCTTTGCCTTATAGATTCTTCACTGGGTATCACTTAATTAGATTGAAGATAGGAGTGATGAGCTATCATTACTCTAACACCCTCTCAGCAGTGATTAGGTGTCTCCAAGCTTGTTCTCTACTCATTTTAATCTGTCTTCTCAGGTGCTGTGATAAGAACCACTTATTGGATTGACTGAGCTTGACCAAAATCAATATCTACACCAGGCTTCTAAATTAGCCAGGGGTTTGACACAGGCAGAACAGAAAGCTCACAAAGCCCTCGTCTATTTACTGCTCCTCTCTATAGTGTAACTTCTACATGTCATCATCATCGGTGCAGATGTTTGGTAGATAAGTAACAAAAACCAAAACAAAACCCTCATTTGCTCAATGACTTGAGGAGCCAGCTTTATGTAGGACAAAGAAAGTCCTGGGTTCGAATACTGGCTCTTTGAAATCCTTGTGTGATCTTGGACAACTGAAAGGAAGGAAAAGAGGAAAGAGGGAGAGAGAGAGAAAAGGAAGGAATAAAGGAGCAAGGAAAGGTTACTTGGGGATTATTTCAGCTACACCCCACTGGTGGTACCCTCCTCCTTTGGGACTCAAGGAGCAGAATGAGACATGTGGAAATGGACAACGTGGAAATTAATTTTGTTTGACTATACATGTTTGTTAAAAGGCTTTGATTTTTTTCTTTTTTTTCCTCCCCAATTAGTAATGGGAAAGTGGGAGGGAGAGAAAAAATTCTTTTTAATTGAAAAGAAAATGAAAAAAAAAAGTACTGTGCCAAGTAACTGCAGAACATGTGTAATGTTTTAGCATCACTTTACCCGAATATTTTTCTGAAGCCTTTAGTGCCAGACAGGAGATTTGGAGCAGATATGTTTAACTTTTGGCAGAACTTTTCAATCATTTAGTTTACTTTCATCTCCCCTACCCTTCCTTGTAGGAGGGGGTCCAGGAGGGCTAGAGGAGCGAGACACAGTGGAATAAGAATGGCAATGAGGATGCCAGGATGACAGATAAGAGTCCAGGAGCTGGGGAGAAAGAGATTGGAAAGTGTCTCGCACAGAGCAGGCACTAGATCTGGAACTCGGAGGGCCAACTAGCCCCTTCACCTCATTTTGCAGATAAGGAAACTGAGGAATAATGAGGTTAGAGTGACTTGCCCAAGCTTCAAAGGTGGAGTTTTAATCTACGTTCTTTGATTTCAGAGCAGGTGTTTTTTCCTCACTGTAGCAAACCTATTAAACATTTTTATCGATTTAAAAAAAAAAGAGGATGGAGAAAGAAAAAAGGAGCTGAGGCAAGTTCTCAGCGGCATTATATCCGTCGTTCTGAAACTACTGATTCCTTTTGATCATCAGAGCATTTCAAGTGCTTTCCTGTAAAACCGCTAAATCAAGCTTACTTGTAAACATTTAAAAATGTGAAGATGATTGAGAAGCTAAAAAGGGGAAAAAAAAGAAAAACCCAGACTGCTGTAGCTAGTTAGCTGGGAAAGTGTGCTGGGACTGTTTCTAACTGTTTCTTGAGTAATATAATTTTTCTGAAGTTAGTAGACAGGCCTTGGGGCCTTCCCTCTGAGATCCAGTTCATGTCGATGTGAATGCCATTTAAGAGGGAATGCAAAGTGCTGAGGTATTCATCACAACTTGGGCTGTTTCTTTCTTGGACCTCAGACATTTTCAGGCAGAGATGGAGGTGACTGTATTCTCAGGATACTTTCCTGGGTTAGTTCAGAGTCCTTCTGAACCAAATCCTTCATTTTACAGAAAGATCCCATGAACTGTCCAAGGTAACACATGTGCTATTTAAGTACCAGATGTGCCTTCATCTTTTGTGAACCCCCTTGTTCTTCTATACCCAAGGTGGGATTTGAATTCTCATTCTTTGATTCTCAAGGAGGGTGTTCATTTCAACTCACCATGCTGTCTCCCTTTTCAGGTCCAAATCTACCTGGATGAAAAAAAACAACAAATCAAAACTTCGCCCAGCTCAGAATTAGTCAGGGATATACCAACAATGAAGTGCTAACTGCAGGAAGCATACAGAAAATGTTAAAATTACAACAACCTATATAAGAAAACTCTGTTATTATAAAGAGGCCATGAACAACGTGGCTTTTTTCCAGCCAAGAGTATATCTCTTTTTAATATTCACCACCATATGAAAACTCAGCAGAACCTGTGTTTAGCTAGTGTGTTTCCTGCCCATAAAACTCCTTCCATCTGACATGTTGAAAATGTCCTCTGCTTTCAGTGACTGCATGATAATTAAGTCTCAGCATAATGGTAAATGCTGGGCATTTGGTTTTTTTCCCATAACAAAAGTTGCTAATCACATTCTATTTTTTGTTTAGTTTCTTGCCTGCTAGTGTTTCACAATAAAGAAACAAACAGGCGATGAAATCTCTGTTTTCTCCATATATGGTGAAGTCTAAGGCTGTAGATTAAGGCTCTCTAGGCAGATGGAAGCTTTGGGGATCATAATTGTATGATGTTTGAGGAGGGAAAGGGCATGGCCATTCTCCACCCGGCAGAAAATATTTGGATATGACTTTAAAAACAAAGTCACTCACATTGCTGTTATAATGGAGCAAAGTGGTTCTTTTACTAGGGGCCTCCGTTCTTATAAAAGATCTGTGGTCACCCCTTGGAGATGGTTTCACCTACAGGCACTTTCTTAGCTGAAGATGGTTGTTCATTAGTCAGCTTTTTAAGGACAGGGCTCTATGTGCTTGGTTTTTTAGGAAATCTTTAATAAAGCAGCTTTTCTTTGAAGAACCTTGAAAAAACTCTTTTGTGTAAGTAGACAGACTGTTAATAGGACATTCTCATTCTAATTACAGAAAGGAGGCCTGAATATCCTGGCCTCAATTAGCTTTTACCATAAACAAAATCCTTTAGCAGATGACTCCCTTTAACATTTTTACATTCCTGGGGATAGTGTATCATATCTATTTCTTTGCTAAAGTAGTTTGGACATGATAGAAATGCATCCTTTGTATGATTTATAATCCTGCTTAGTATATAAGATCCATGCCTAACAAAGATGTCTATTGCTGTGAATCAAATGTCTGGGTTCTTAACTTGGAACTCTAAAAACAACAATAAAATATTTTAAAAAGTACTTAAAGATATTTTAAATATATATATGTATTTCATTATAATTGATTTCCTTTATATTTTATTTAATGCCCTGAAAGCCATTATTCTGAGAAGGGATCCATAGGATTCCCTAAATTGCCAAAGGGGTGTGTGATCCAAATAGTTAAAAACCTTTGCCTGCTCTAGAGTTTGTGAACTGTTTGAAGAGTCACCAGATCTATTAAGTAGTTTCCTGCTTACAAATGGGGAAGGAGGTCCAAATTTTGCTAGATTTGGATATTCAAAGATTAGTAAGGTATAAAGTCCTTGGTGGCTCTTGGGGGAGTGCACAGGGGAAGACATGAACATTTGAAAAAGAATAAAGAAAACAGTTTCTCCCTTGGAATCTGTAATGGTGTCTTTGAAGTCTCAGCCATCTAGACCGCGGTAAAATAAAAGACAAAAAGGGCTTATCTTGTGGATCTGAAAGCAATGCTGTCATTAGCTCTAATCATACTGCTGTTATGAATTTCATGTCTTACTGAAATTCTTTGATTTTGAAAAATTGAATAAATAAAAGTCATCATAAATGTCTGAAAGACAGAAATATGCATAATATCAGACAAAGAGTGAACAAAGGTATATTCTAATGAAGGGGAAATTTAAGACCTTTTTCTCCCTGTATAGTTAGAAACTTTCTGGGAACATATCTCTTCCTTATCCTCCCATTCCTTTTTTTTTTTTATGAAGAATTCAATGTGTCCTTCTAATCATCCATGTTTTGGCAAATGGGTAATTCTGGCAACAAACCACATATGTTTTCATCTCTAACTGAAACCAAAGCACAGCTTTTTGTGAGCTGTATTTTATGTATTTTATTTTATTTTATGAAGCAACAAATGCCCACAGCTGGCTTTCATTCATTGTCCTTGTTAGCACACCCCACCTTGAAGTCCAAATGTTGGCAGAAATACAAAGGCACTCAGACCACCCACTGGGGGAAGAACTCTCATCTATTAGCTAAGCCATCACCTTAAACTTATACCTAGAAAACAAGTGTCATGGATAATATTAAAAGCAGTTATACTGATACCAGATTCTTAAATATTTTTCCAAAGGAAAACAGGGATGAAGGATGGAAGGGAAAGAACTGTGTACCTCTTTTTTAGGATAGTTGAGGAATGGGGTGTTATGTTTAAGCAGGTTGTCTATTCAGCAGATCATTAGCCTAATAAGGGCATCAACTTTGTCTATGCTTCCAATCCAGAAAGGCTCCAAATACAAACTAGAGAATTGTCCACATGGTATTTGCCAAGGATCAGGCTTAATATGTTCTAGGGAGCTCATTCGTCTTATGGCTGGATGATAGGATCATAATTTTATAGTTAGAAGAGCCCTACAGAATGTCTTCATTTTACAGATGTAGAAATTAAAGCTCAAATAACCCAAGTGACATGCCCAAACTCATATGTCATAAATGGCAGAGTCTGAATTCAGATTTAATTTATCTGACTCTAAACCTGATACTCTTTCTTCTACTTTATGCTACTTCTTGCCTGTAAGTTGATTGAAATTTTTTTGACAATAACAACTGTCAGAGACCATCTACTAAGTCATTGAGGGAATGTCCCCCTGCAATGAAATCATAGTCTCATGAAGTATTGAAGAAGAAAATTATAGTGTATGTCATATATACATTACTGATGAAGAATTGAAATAATATAATAAAGTATGCTTAATATTACATTTCTACTAAATATAATTAAATCCTCTGGTTGAATAATCAATGGGTACATTTGGATTTTCTCATGCCTCAAGGTCATCATGGATGTGAATTTTCATTGTACCATGGATGTATAATTCCAGTTAATAGAAATTCTTCATTAGAAGTCTGCTAAATAACTGAGAGATTTAATAGGCATTGATAACTGTCATTAAGAGAAACTGTGTGCATAAGCTACTCATTGTGGAAGGGCTTGGAAATTTAAAATAAAATATGGGTCACAGACAGCTTATAAGATAGCTAATAGTAAATATCCGCCAAAGATCTGTACTAACTCCTCTTCTCTTTTCCTTCTATATTATCTGGCATAGTGATCTCATCAATTCCCATGACTTTGCTGATCATCTCTATCCGGGTGACCCTCAATTCTAACCCTAACTCATATTTCTCCTCCTCATCCTCTCCTACTTCCTTCTTTGCTATTACTGTCAAGGGAGCACCACCATATCCATAGTCACCAAAGCTGTCAGTCTTCGGGTAATTCTTGATTCCTCCTTTGCACTCATCTCCATGGGTCTGATATTGTCAAGTCTTACCATTTTTGCCTCCCCAGCATTTCTTTTACATGCTCCCTTCTCTCCTCTTACACCGCCACCACCCAGGTCTAAGTCCACATCACAGCATGCTTGGACCACTGCAGTAGCCTTCTACTTGGTATCCCTCTTTCAAGTATTTTCCCATTCTAATCCATCCTACACTTGGCTATCCATGTTTTTCCTAAAGGATTGATCTGACCATCTCATTACCCAAATACTCCAGTGGTTCCCTATTGTCTCCAGGATCAAATATAAAATCCTATGTCAGTTAAAGCCTTTTACAAGATCCTCATTCTACCTTTCCAATCATTCTACATTTAGTCCTTTCATACTGTAGTCAAGCAATACTGGTTTTCTTGCTGTTGGTCACACAGTATATACCATCTCTTTAGTCTTTGCCTTTCCACTGGCTTTCCCTCATCCTAGGAATTCTCTCCCTCCTCATCTTCATCTCTTATTTTCCTTGACTTCCTTTAATACTCAGATCAAATCCCACCTTCTGAAAGAGACATTTTCTAATTTACCTCCCACTGCCTACCCCCATCACTGGTGCCTCTGCTCTGATATTACCTTGAATCTATCCTACGTGTACATAATTGTCCATATTGTCTCCCCAATAGAATATGAGCTCGTTGAGAGCAAGTTTCACCGTTTTTGTATCCCCATTGTTTAGCACTGTGCCTGGCACATGTGCTCAATCAATAACATCTAATTCACTGATAAACAACTGTAGATTTTAACAAGTACAAATCCAACCATATCTTGATAGGAATCAAACATCATTGATAAGCAGTGATGATTATTGAGAAATGCAGCAAATACCCTTCTCTACTTGCTGTGACCCCTCTTGGACTCAGCAGTAAGACCAAGAAGAACCTTGGCAATAGGAACAGATTTTACCAATCTCTAATTCCTTGAATGATCCTTGTGAAATCACTTAAGGACAGGTAGCATGAAAATTTTGTTTGCAATGGATTGGTCTGTACTTGTGAAATGGCATCTCTTTGGAATGAATATCTCACAGACAGATTTACTCTCAGGTACCTCTCCCCACCTACTCTGGGTACATCTTACTTGGCTGAGATACATAGTGCCACCAGTTTACTGAGTCTGCCTTAATCATGGACTTTCAAGACATGTTTAAAATGACAACTCCATTGTGGAAGAGTATAATACTTTTGTCACGTTTTAACACTCAGTTGGCTTGTGATTGAGTTAGTTAACTGTCTAGTAACTTTCCCCATCTTCTTCCTTTTGAATTGGAGAGTGGCAGAGGCAGAAGACAAGAAGATCAGGTGTGATGCTATTACAATAACTTGGGTTAGAGAGTATCAGGGACTTTATTATGGTGTTTGTGAAGGAATGGAAGAATTCAAGAGCCAGTGTGAGGTAGATATGGTAGGACTTGGCAACTGATTGACTAGAAATGGTGAGGGAGAGAGAAGAGTCAAAGGTGACTGAGATTTTGAGCTTGAAAATTCTGAAGCTGGTGGCCCCGCCAACAAAAACAGGATGTTGGGGGTACTTGGTAGGGGAAGATGAGTTCAGTTTAAACTTTAAGAGTTTGTAGAGATATCTAACAAGCAATTGAAGATGTGGGACTAAAATCTAGGTGAAGGTTGGAAGTGGAAATAAAAGAAAAGAACCATGGATAGGGCCTGGGTCAATTCAGGGATCAAAGGAAGAATAAATACCCAAAAGAAATGGTCTAAACTAAAGCCTAGGGAAGAACATGTGGAAGGAGAAACTATCAAAGAGATTGGAGGTCATGTATAGCAAAGTCAAGTAAAATGAGGACAGAGAAGAGCCATTAACTCTCATCACTGAGGAGGCCTTGAACTTGGAAAGAATTGGTTCAGTCCTGTTTTGCAACCCTAAAGTTGTGTAGCCCTGCTTGAGAGCAAGGAGATTATTTTTGTGAAGGCAACTTCTGAGCTCTTTCATACCCCTCCTTATGGCAGGGCAGTTATTTTGAATTGGTTAAACTCTCAGAAACTAGTAGAATCAATGTGTTCAGTTGTGTCAATTTCCATGTGTGTGCGTGCGTGTGTGTGTGTGTGTGTGTGTGTGTGTGTGTGTGTGTAGAAAGAGAGAGAGAGGGAGAGAGACACAGAGAGAGAGAGTTGACAGATTCTTTAAACAGACTGGACTGGAACTGCAGCAATTTTTTACATTGCCTCCTCATCTTTACCTTTTATGATTTCATGTTTACTTTGACCTTTGGCCCTACCAGTTGATGATGTGACACTAGGCAGACAACTGGCTCTCAAACGATTGCTATCTTTGGAACCAGTTGCTGTTATGTTATGATGTAATCAATACCATTTAAAAAATAGCATGTTTGACATTGATCATAGCCAAAATCTGAGGCATTTTGGTATCACATAGAATTTGGAGTGAAAGAGCCAAGGTTCAAATCTTAGCTAGCTATCTAGTATCTAAGACCATAACGTCAAATTCTATTAGAAAGCAGGAACCATTAATTCATAATAAGGATCCCTGCAGCTTCAGTAACGACTTAATTTTTAAAAATCATGTTATTCCTATATCAAATTGCTTACCATCTTAGGGAAGGCAGTAGTGAGGGAGGGAGGGAGAAAATTTGGAACTCAAAATTTTTAAATAAATGAATGCTAAAATTTTACTTTGTATGCAATTGGAAGAACTAAAATGCTATTAAAATATGTAACATTATACATCTATATATAATATATACTTATATAATATAGCGTATAATTATAAATATATTTGTTACATATAAATATATTTTCTGTATATACACATATGTATGTAAATAGGTAGATATATATATATTTGCTTGCTGTCTCTTTGATTGGATTAAGTGACCTTGTTTCCCTAGAGTTTAGCACAGTGCCTGGCACATAGTAGATACCTATTAAGTGCTTACTGACTGACTGCCATAACTTTTTCAACACATTTAGCAGTCAGGAGAGATTAGAACAGTAGCTGGATGGGGTAAGAGTGTTGAGGGAAGGTTTTTCTCGAACTGGGGTGACTTGAGTGTATTTGTAGAGAGAAGGGAGGGTGTTGGTAGAGGGAAAGAGATTGAAGATATTTGAGAGAAAAGGATAATCTTGGAAGCCAGCTTCTAGAGGAGAAGGAAACGTGGAATCAAGGGCATAAGTGAGGAGTAGGGGGTACTAAACCTTCTCTTTGACAAGAAGAAAGGAGAAGAAAGTACATAAAACATAAATGTCAATGTCTTTTATTTTTAATCTGCTGAAAATTTTGTTTTTCTCTACCAGGAGAAGCATATGGATCTCTCTGGAACTTTGTGTTCCAGTTGGATTCAGTTTCCTGTTAGAAATAATGCCATATATTATATTTAATGACTGTGATAGAGCTTTCACTTGTGGGCTTGGGATACCCCAAAGATCAGCTGATTCTCACCGTTGCTCAGCTGCAGTGTGATATAGAGGGCACCCAATGAAATTGAAGGCATACATATGTATGTTCAATGGAAACTCTCATGGATTGATAATGGAAACAGTTATGTTAACCCTCCAACTCCATTTCTATTTAAAACATTATGCCCTAAAGCACTGATTTTTTTTAGCTCTATATTAATTTTGTAATTTCCCAAAATGCTTTAGACTTATTTTTAATTGCATTTCTTTCTTTCCCACAGAAAATCTATCCCTCGCTGCCGAAGAATTAACAGAATGCTCTCCAATGAATCCCTCCATCCTCCCACATTTAGCCGGTCCAATTCCCAAGCCTCCGTGGACAGTACTTCGATGGAGGATTTCTGGTGTGAAGTTGAAAGTATTAAAGAAAACAGTGAGGGTGGACAAGAAGAACAGACAGTCACTGAGGTCAAGCCTGCTGATGGTTAGTGACATCCTATTTTGTTTCCCAGGTTCTGATTTCTGTGGAAATTTTTTATTGTCTCCCCTATTCGTGTGTTCCTCCCAAATAGAGACCAGAGTAAACATAGTGAGCCAAGAGACTTCTCTGTATTAATGACCTCAGGTTCGTGTAAGTTCTTGCCAACTTCTGGGTAAGTTGGACTGGATGAAGGTCACATTTCTTCCCACCCACAGAGCCCCAGCTGAACCCTAGTATGAGGATATTTAAGGAAGGAGGTGAGACCCATTCATGTGCATTGACAAGGGATGAGCTTTTCTTAGGTTAGAGGTCTTACTTAGGATTAAGAACCCTGTAGAAAAGTCTGAAGTCTGAAGGGGAGACTTGGCCCTTACAGCTAACCAGACTGAACCCTTGGTGGTGATGGGGTGGAGAGCCTCCAGTAGGTGAGTGTAATAGAAGGTGCATAGTCCGGAGCCATTTTTGAAGGCTTTCAATACCGTGGAGTGTAAGGGGAGTAGGTCATCCTAGAGACAACCTTCAAAGACATTCTTTGCCTTGGGTGCACAAGGAGAGCGACTCAGACTGACTGCCCTTGATTCTAGTGCTTATCCTGATGGAGAAGCCAATTTGAGGCCAATGGTGATGAATGGTGTTAGATGCTGAGTTATCCAAACGTCACTTTTTCTGAATGTCCAGTGGCCTCAGCAAGAGAAAAAAGAGTGTGTGGGGTGAAGGGGTGGGGGGGTGCTGTGAGTGTAATTAGTGGCAAGTGGTAGAGCTTCCTGGGGTCCTGAGTGATGAAATGATTTGGCTAGGGTCACACATTCAATGTGTGGCAGGACCAGTACTTGTACCCAGGTCTTCCTGTCTCTGAGATTATAAGGTCTCTGAGGATAGGGACTGTCTTACCTCTCTCGGTATCCTTAGTGCAGTGGTGTTTAATAAAGGATTACTGATTACTGATTCTTTGTGCCTCTTGCCAGACTAAGCTAGTAAAGTAGCAAGATTATTATGCATGCTATGGAATTATATTTTGGGGGGAGCCTGAATAATAATAATAGCAGATAATATTTATGGGAGGCTTTAGGGTTTGCAAAGTGCTCTGCCACTCTCATTTTCTTCTCAAAACAGCCGTGTGAGGCAGGTACGATCTTAACCCTGACTTGCAGGCGTAGAAACTGAACCTCTGAGAGATA
Source organism: Potorous gilbertii (assembly GCA_028658325.1). NCBI lineage: Eukaryota > Metazoa > Chordata > Mammalia > Diprotodontia > Potoroidae > Potorous > Potorous gilbertii. Next base: position 61,338,763 of record CM053773.1, read on the forward strand.
ACGTGATTTGCCTGTAGTGTCTAAGCCCGAGTATCAGAGCTAGGATTTGAACTCGAGAGAGTCCAGTGAGAACTCATGGCTTTATTAGACCTCACTTGTTGCATTGAACTGAACGCATATCTGAGTTATTATGTGGTAGTCACAAATCTATGAATATGTTCGTTAGCCACTTGGTAACTGTTTTGAAGAAAATTATGTGAAAACAAAGTATGAAAGTGTGAAAAGTTTTATGAAATGAAAATTTGCAAATAAAAACTGATATGAAAACATAAACAGTCTCTTCACCCCTTCCTTTTGCCCTGCCCTCCCCACATATGTCCTTTTTTAAAATTTGACCTTTTATTGAAACCTTGTGCAACATGTAATGGTGTCTGATATACAGTAAGTGCATAATAAGTGTATGTTGACATATTTTTGCATAAGTGTACATTTGGGGGACTTCTGATGGGCCCCCAAACAACATACTCAGTTTTCAAAGTATCAGTCAACAAGCTGATGGTTGTTACATGGAATATATATATATATATATTTATTTATTAATAAATATTAAGCACCTACTACTAGGTCCTGTTTCTAAACTCTAGAGGATGCCCTTAAGGACATCACAGACTAATGGGGGAGACAACATGTAAACAATTAGATACAAACAAGTATCTCGTTCAGTCTTATCTGACTCTCCATGACCCCGTTTGGGATTTTCTTAGCAAAGATGCTGGAGTGTTTTGGCATTTTCTTCTCCAGCTCATTTTACAGATGAGGAAACTGAGGCAAATAGGGTTAAGTGACTTGCCCAGGGTCATACAGCTAGTAAGTATCTGAGGCCAGATTTGAACTTAGATCTTCCTGACCCCAGGCCTGATATTCTATCCACTGCACCACCTAACTGCCCAAACAAGATATAGACAGGAAAAATTGAAGATAATCAATAGAGAGAAGTCATTCATTGGCACGGAAAGCCAGCTCATTGACACCACCAAGAAAAACATGGTACATTGGAAAGAGGAATGTCTTTGAGATTTGGGTTCTAGTCCTACCCTTGCCTTCTACTACCTATGTGATAGTGGTTGTCACTTTCACCTTCAGGTCTCAGTTTCTTTAATAAAATAATAAAATGATGGGGGTAGGGGAGGTGGACTTTAAAGTCTCTTCCACTACTAAATATATGATCCTTGGAATTATTATTTAACTCCTTCATCTCTTTCTGGGAACCCCAGTTTGCCAGAGGTTATCTCAATAACCAAGGAGGGGTTTTAGAATCTTCTCTGCTTCATTTTCTCCATTAGCTCAAGGAGGAGAAAAAGAGGAAAGCCATGTCCAGCAGGTTTCCAAAGACACGGGGGAGGATCTTGAGGTAGATGCTGCAGTTTATAAAACGTTTGAAATAGGATGCTATTAACAGAAGACAAGCACCATCCCTCAGAGAAATTGATGCTCTGTAGCGTTTACTTGAATCATTCGAATAATTGCCTTTATCTTTTATTTCATTCCAAAGTTACTCCCCTGAAATTGAGTTGTTTCTGATGAGGAAGAGAAGTTGGAGGTTCATATTTTTAAGCTGTGGATGGTCTCTTCATACCCTGTGCCTCTCACCTCTTCTGCTTTTTGTCATCTGTGTGTAAAACAGGACTTAAACTGATCTCCCATCTTTAAACAGTCTTAAATATCCTTGGAACTGCATCTTAAAGACTGATTTGGCTGTCATTTACCTAAATTGCAGATATATTGCATGTGGAGATCATCATAAAATAATGTGATTCTTGAATATCTGCTTCCTTTTTTTGAAGGCCACAAAGAGAATGTATACTAAATGTGTATTTGGCTGGCAAATAGGAGACAGGGTATTTTTCTTTCTTTCTTTCTTTCTTTTTTTTTTTTTAGCAAGTCAGAGGCATGGCATAGTAGATAGAGAATTGGCCTTCAAGGAAGTCTGCATTCAGATTCCACCTCTGACACATCCTGATTGTGTAACCTTAAGACAAATCTCCTAACTTCTCACTACTTTAGGAAACTCTCTAAGAGAGAAGGTTGTAGAGAAGATGACCAACCTACATCAGCAGAGTGAATTTCCTCACCTGAGAGTTCCCTAAAACATTGAAATCACATGTGCAGTTCCTGTGCCTATTATAGTCAAGTCCTATGTCTAAAACCACATTTTGCAACTTAAACTGAAATAAACAACCTGGGGCCTTCTTTGATGAAAAACATCTCCTCGCTAAAGGATGACAAAAACACTTGCTTAAACTTTGTCTCCAAGCACAAAATGCTGTGTCAAGTCTTAAAGAAAACATCATCAATTGAGGCTGACTTTTAGTTCAGATATTTGTAATAGTGTAGGCAGAGGTAAAGCTGAAGTTGATGTTTGAATTATCTTTAAGTTTAAGAGAACTTCCAAAGCAAGTGGATACAACAAACAAAATTTCAAATGAAATATTTACCTACTTAAGAAAATGCACTTTAGAAGTTTCTGCAATTACAAGGCAAACAGAGGTCAGTACTTCTACTCTGGTGCTAATTCCAAACCATTTGAAAGGGTTCCTTATTTTTATGATAAATTTGATAAACACCAACAAATAGGAACATGTTCATATGCAGTGGAAAGGAAAGCAAGATTATATGTGACAGTGGGATCTCTGTAATATCCTGTTTAAATATATATGGTAAAAATAACGTGGCACCCTCAACACTGCTTTGTCTGGGTCCCCTTCTGAATTGCCTTCTGCTCTTTCCTGTGCAAATTAAAGAATATTTTGTTATTGGTTTTTCTATTCTCTTTAAAATACTGCCTTTATAAATAAAATATTATAATTATAAATTATTATAAAACATACTATCATTATACCCCATTCTGCCCCAATAAACCTCCTCTTATAGTTTATAAAAGTGTAGTAAGCAAAATAAATCTATACATTGCCCATGTCCGGAAAATATCTCCTATTCTGTATTCACCTCTACTGATAGGTGAGAAGTATGAATTATAGACAGTTTTATGGAGTAGCTGATGGTTGTTATATATGGAATATATATACACACACATATATACACATACACATATATACACACACTATATACATATATCCATATATCATAATTCTTGTCTATCACTGTGTTTTTCTTTATCGTGCTACAAAGAAATTGTAATACAGGAATGATTGTATAAAAATATTCCCAGGGTTCTGTTCACTTCACTCTGCATTTGTTTATATAAATCTTCCCAGGTATCTCTGAATGCTCTTCTTCTGGCACCATACTATTCTGTTACATTTACAGCCATTCTTTAGTTGATGGGCATCCCCTCAGTTTCCAGTTCTTTGATAGAGCAAAAAGTACCGCAGAATATTTTTGCACATATATGGATCTTTTCCCCGTTTCTTAGGATATGATATAAGCCTAGTAGGATTTCTAATCACTCTTACCTGTTCATGAAACAGGATCTTTTTTAGGGAACACTTAGGGATAGTTTCAGTTCTTGGATAGATGATACATTTTGTGTCAATTGACATTTAATTAATCAGAACTCTCCATTACTGCCTGCTTGTACCTACAGTACAGTGAATGAAAACTGATGTTCATTATGATGACCTTGAGGCACTGGATAATTTGGAACTGCCTCTTCATTATCAAACCATTAATCATCTAATGATCAAAGATTAACTAATGTTTAGTTAAATTTTAGTTATAGTGTGATGTCTCTTCTATTCTAATTCTTTGAAAAAATGTCCCTACCCCAAGGAGTGAGAGAGTACCCCTCTCCCTTTCTTGACAGAGGTGGGAGATTGTAGGAATTGAATATTGAATGTAGTATCAGATTCAATTGATGTATTGCTTAATTTTGCTAATTTGCCTTTTTCCTCACTCTCTCTTTTTAAAAATAATCTTGATTTCAATGGATAGCTCCCTGAGTAAGAGAGGGGAATTCATATATTTGGAAATAAAGGTGACCAAAAAAATCAGTAAAAAATTTTAAAAGAAAACTCCTATGCAGTGTTTATAGAGAATAATATACACACGTAGATAGATACACACACTGTGTCTGTCCTTCTGCCTATCCATCCATCTAGTATATTCATGGGTTTAAGAGACAGCATAGCATGCCTCTTACATGCTATAAGTACATGAGAGTGCTGATTGGTTTTGGGGTCAGGAAGACTTGAATTCAAATCTTTTTCTCACCTTATACTGCTTTGTGACTCTGGACAAGCCACTTAACCTCTGAGTCCCTCCAGGAAAATCTGTAAGATTACAAATAGCAGGACAGATCCCTGCCTGTATTGGTAGAGGAACACCCCACACAAATGAAATCACAGGTTTGGTCCTTAAAAAAAAACTAACAAATAAACAAAAGCTAATACCTCTATGCTACATATCCTGCCTTCTACCCTCCATGTCTTAGTTCAAATCCTACCTGCTACATCTCCTATTTGTATGAACCCAGGCAGGCTGCTTCAATTGTCTGTATCTGTTTCCTCATCAGTAAATGGTAACTGCCTTATTGTGAAATTCAAATGGAATAATGAAGGCAAAAGTTCTACCTAATATCCAGTCTCATTTTTGTTCCTACAGCAACTCTCATTTAATCAGAATATTTGATTCACTAGGCCAGACTATGTTCCAAATAACAGAGAACATTCTTATTTGAAAAACACAGAAGGATGGGTCTTTTAGTCAACTTTGTACAACATAGATTTTAATAAATGAATTCTAACAAGTTCTTGAAGTGATTCATCAGAAATGGTAGGTTTTTTTCATTTTGTTTTGTTTTTTGCCTTATTGTGTTTTCTATTTAATCTCCCTCATCCCTGATACATCCAGGAATGTGGCATCTCTTGGTCCAGAGAATGTTTGTAACCCATCTCTGGTAACCCTTTTGCAGAAGGAGAGCTTGAAGCTGAGTGGTTGCAAGATGTGGGTTTATCAACACTAATCTCAGGAGCAGAAGAGGAAGATGGACAGGCCTTACTCTCCACCTTGACTCGAACCCAGGCAGCTGCAGTCCAGAAGAGATACAACACCTATACCCAAACCATGAGGAAGAAGAACAAACATTCAGTCAGGGATGTCCGAGACATCTTTGGAGTTGCTGAGTCTCCTGTGAGTAATGAATATGCTCTAAAAGTATTTTATTATTTGCTTTAAATTGAAAGCAAAGGCTAGGTAAGGCTAAATCAATTTATTTTAATTGCAAAGAAAATGACAGCAGCTCAGTTCAAAGTTTTACAGGCCATGACCTAAAAATGATAAATCTCTATCCTTCATCACCACTCTCTCATCCAGATTCAAATTCACTCCCTCTCTTTCTGGAAGTTGGAGAGTTATCTTGGCAATGACACACGTTTTTGTTGGCCTGAAGCACTGAGGTATTTACTCACTAATCTAAGCACTGGGGTTAAACCTGGGGATCAAACAGATCGATGTGGGGTGTGCATATGGCATTCTAAACCTGCTGAATATTGGTTTAAAATGGTGTTGTGTGTTAATATCCTTTATATTTCTGATGAAAGCAAATCATGTCAAAGAGGCAGGATTTTTAATCAAATATTCTAAATGTTCTAAATATAGATAAAAAGATAGATAGATTTATATCTAAATTTAGTGAAAGACATGTCACATATTTAGTGAAAAAATATAAGGTTTAATTCTATTTTATTTATGGCTATTTTTTGGCCCTAATTTTCCGATGAGCTTGCCATTTTGTATGGGAACTTGCTTCTATTTCTGTTTTTGAGTTTTCATTCATTCATTCATTCATCCTTTAACAAGGTTCACATTTGTGTAGACTTGACATATAGTGTCTTATCTAGCCCTTAAAACATTCCCTTGAAATATAGTGCCAGTATTATTACTCCTGTTTTGCAAATGAGGAAGCTGAAGTTCAGAAGCTCAGCAAATGACCTACCCAAGGTCACTCATGAATTGAGCTACTACTCTGAGCAAAGCATTGTATTGTGTATTGCCCCAATTGGAAGTCAAAGAGTAAAAGGCGGGGTGGCAGAGGGGTTATCATAAAAAGGTCAATAGGAAACAAAGACTGATTCAGAAGATTTGGGTTCAAATCATATGCATTAGTGGAAATGATCTGGGTCCAAAATCCTGATCCACCAATATACTTCTGGTCTTGGGAAAGTCATCTTAGACCTTGAATCTTTGGAAGGTTTAGTTTGCTTATTTGCAAGTAAAGGAAATTAGATTAGACCAAAGTTTCTTAGCCTTTTTTGTATCATGGACTCTTTGGCTTTTGCCTTACTGGAACTCAGAACTCCTTTTCAGTGAGACATCACTGGGGAATGACATCAAGGGGGTTTGAGCTGTAGGGCAGAGAAGAGGGATCTCATGATGAATAAAGTGTCTCAATTTTATGATTTTTTTCAAAAATGAAGCAGGTCTTTCCCAAGAATGACAACAAAGGATTGATTGTCATTTGGTGTCTATCTGAATTATTAGCATAGTTGCCTCAACCCTTTAATTCATTTGGTCATGTTAGTCTTGCTTTCACAGAATTCTTTCAGTGGTAGAATTTTTATGTATTTGATATGAAATTTATCTGGTATATGCAGGAAAAAAAATTCTCTCGGTCCCAACACATCTATGCTACTAGCTCTTCAGTGGAAGTCGTGGTAATAGTAATGGTAGTGGGTGTAGTAGTAATCACAATAGCTTTATTGTTGTTTAATCATTTCAGTCATGGCAACTCTAGTTACCCCATTTAGAGTTTTCTTGGCAAGATAGTGGAGTGGTTTCCCATTTCCTTCTCCAGTTCTTTGTAAAGGTGAGCATCCAAAGCACACGAGGTTAAGTGATATGCCCAGGGCCAGCTAATAAGTATGTGAGGCCAGATTTTCTCCTCATTGAGAAAACAAGCAATTCAATATAGGTCATACATGTATAACAATGCAAAACACTTCCAAAATAATTATGTTGTAAAAGACTAACCACATTTCCCTCTGTCCTATCCTGCCCTTCATTTATTCCACTCTCTCCCTTGACCTGTGCTCCCACAATAGTGTTTGCTTCTGATTATCCCTTTGCCCAATTTGCTTTCCCTTCTATTACCTTACCTCTCCTATCCCCTTCCCCCTTGTCTTCCATATCCAATAGAGTGTACATTATTCCCTCTTTTAGCCAAATCCCATGAGAGTAAGGCTCAATTATTTCCTTTCATCTTCCCTCCTCTTCCCCTCCATTGTAGAAGCTCTTTCTTCCTTCTTGTATGTGAGATGATTTGCTACATTCTACCTCTCCCTTTCCCTTGCTCCTAGTACATTCCATTCAACAGTAAATTTTGATTTTTTTAGGTATTCTGTCTTCATATTCAGCTTACTATATGTGTATACACACACACATATATATGTATATATATGTATATATACATACACACACACACACACACACACACACACACACACACACACACACACACACCTACATATGTATATTCCCTCTAACTACCCTAATATTGAAAAAGGTCTCATGAGTTACAAATAACATCTTTCCATGTAGGAATGTAAATAGCTCAATTTTAATGAGTTCCTTAAACCTTCTCTTTCCTGTTTACCTTTTCCTTTTTCTCTTGATTCTTGTATTTGAAAGTCAAATTTTCTATTCAGCTCTGGTCTTTTCAACAAGAATGCTTGGAAGTCCTCTATTTCATTGAAATTCCATTTTTCCCCCTTGAACAAGTATACTCAGTTTTGCTGAGTAGGTGATTCTTGGTTTTAATCCTATCTCCTTTGACCTCTGGAATGTCATATTCCAAGCCCTTCGATCCCTTACTGTAGAAGCTGCTAAATTCTTTGTTAACCTGATTATATTTCCACAATATCTGATTTGTTTCTTTCTGGCTGCTTATAATATTTTCTCCTTGACCTGGGAACTCTGGAATTTGGTTACAATATTCCTAGAAGTTTTCCTTTTGGGGCCTCTGTCAGGAGGTGATTGGTGAATTCTTACCATTTCTACTTTACCCTCTGGTTCTAGAATATCAGGGCACTTTTCCTTGATACTTTCTTGGAAGATGATGTCTAGGCTTTTTTTTTATCATGGTTTTCAGCTAGACCAATAATTTTTAAATTATCTCTCCTGGATGTATTTTCCAGGTCAGTGTTTTTGCAATGAGATATTTCACATTTTCTTCTATTTTTTCATTCTTTTGATGTTGTTTTATAATTTCTTGATTTCTCATACAGTCCTTAGCTTCCATCTGCTCCATTGTAATTTTTAAAGAACTCTTTTCTTCAGTGAGCTTTTCAACCTCCTTTCCATTTGGTTAATTCTGCCTTTTTAAAGCATTCTTCTTCTCGTTGGCTTTTTGGACCTCTTTTGCCATTTGGGTTAGCGTATTTTTAAAGGTGTTATTTTCTTCGGCATTTTTTTGGATCTCCTTTAGCAAGTTGTTGACTCACTTTTCATGATTTTCTTGCATTGCTTTCTTTTCTCTTCTCAATTTTTCCTCCACTTCCCTTACTTGATTTTCAAAATCTTTTTTTGGAATCTTGGAATTATTCCAAGGCCTGAGACTATTACATATTTTTTTGGAGGTTTTGGATGCAGAAGTCTTGACTTTGATGTCTTCCTCTAAAGGTAAGCCTTGTTCTTTCTCATCTGAAAGGATGGAAGAAAATACCTGTTAACTGGGAAAGTAACTTTCTATAGTCTTATTTTTTTCACCTCTTTTCAGGCATTTTCCCAGCCAGTTACTTGACCTTGAGTCCTTTGTCCAGTGAAGGGTATACTCTAGGGACCTGTAAGTTCTCAGTTCCTCCAAGGTGACACAATCAAGGGAGAGGAATGTACTCTTTTCCTAGACTGTGCTGTGGTCTGGGAGCAACCACAAGCTTTTCTGCCCAGGATCTGTGAGTAGGATTCCCTCTCCAGAGCCTCCATCAGCTCTACCATGCCTGTGCTCCTCCTCATCTCTGGACTACCATTCAGGACTGAGACCCAGATCATCTAATCATTTTCCCCCAGGGTCTTTAGGCACAGGACTCTAAAAGTGGACACTGCTACCACTGCCACCCTGGGACCGGAGCTGGAACCAACCCAGCTCCCTTCTCACCCAGGTGGAAGACTTTCTCCCTGACCTTTGAAGCTGTCTTTGGAATTTTTGAGTTGAGAAATCTTGGAAATGCAGCTGCTACCCATGCCCTAAAGCCTGCTCCAGTCCTATCCATGTGACATAGCCAAGGCTGGGCTATTCTCGCTCTGAGCCTGGTGCGATAGATCTTTCCTGTTGGCCTTGCGGGGTGTCTGGGGCTCTTTCCCTGTGCCGTTTTGTGGCTTCTGCAGCTCTAGAATTTGTTTAGTCATTTTTTTACAGGTATTTAAGGTCTGTGGGAGGAGTGCTACTGCAGGTCCATCTTTCTACTCCGCCATCTAGGCCCCTCCCAAGAGTCTTACAAGAAAGACTATCTTAGTTGTGACATTTCATTTGTGACTTTTTTTGATCCATGTTACACATATTACAGAATCTCTGGCATTAATTGAGCAATGAAAGACCAGTCCACAATTATAATGACCCCAAATGGCAAATACAGGTAAGAATCAGATCTTGCCCCCGTATTTAGCCAGCAAGAATTCATAGTCTATTGAGTGTACTATTCTCTAATAGGCCTGGAAAAAAAAGTCCACATGATTTGTTTTGAAATTTTTAAAAGCTTTTTATATATAATTGAGGTCTTAGAGTCAAACTTAAAAATACTTATTTTTTTCAGTTTGAACTAAGTTTATAAATACTTGGAAAAAGGATTAATAACTACAGTTTTGGCAAACCCAGTTGTTATTCAGTGCACAGATGGCCATATTTAATTTCTTTTGCCATATGTCTATTTTTATGCATAACACATATTCAGTCCAGGTTGGGTGTAATGAGCATCTGTACCAATGTGTCTGGTGGTACCAGTAGGAGAAGGGATCCTGGAGTGCTACAAAGAAGACTGGGTAGGATGATCTAGTAAGTGATTGCATATTAATTCTTGAGGGAGAAAAAAAGTGCAAGAAAACCCCAAGATTGGAACATGGAAGATCCAAGTCACTGTTTGTACCACAGGTAGAAATAGTGAAGTTAGAAGAATGGTCTAATATGGATGATAAATTATGAACTTGGCTTTGGACATGTTAACATTGGTGTGAAGGTGGAACATTCAGGGAGAGATGTCTTAATGACCGTAACAGTAGCTGTTTTTGTTTGGAATACTAATAATAGCCAATAACTATATTGTGTTTTAAGATTTACAAAATACTTCACGTACAATATCCATTTGAGATGAATGGAATAAAGCCTTCACTGAACCCTACCTACCTAGTACTTTTCCTCCTCCTTCCTTTTTCTCTTTCTCCTACTCTCCCAATAAAAGCCAGATCCTCCTGAGTTTTCTCCATTTTTCCTTCAGTGGCAAATATCTATATCCCTTTCTCAATCCCCTCTCCACTCCCACTCTTGTCTCACATATAGACTCCATAAATGCTAGTGGTGAATGATTGAGGCCACAGAAGTTCAAATGGGATTTAATTTACATTTTATAGGAAACTCCAAATTAAAAACATCTTAATTAGTCAATTTAGCTCCCTCCCTCATAGTCATTTGATTTAGTCTTTAAAAAAAAAACACCAAATAAAACCAGTATTTCCAGGTGCTTAGTAAGGAAGAAAAGGATTGGACTTGAAACTGGAGTCTTTATTGTATACAGCTTGCTTTTATTTTTACAGGTATAATCAATTCAATACTGATAATCTTTAAGCATAATGATGTAATTAGTTGAATAAACAGAAATTATACCATTTTGCTTTACTCCTTTGATAAAAGAAGTTAAAAATGTAAGGATTAAGTGAATGAGGAAGAATTTTGAGTAGAGAAATAACATTACCAGATCATGAAGATAAATTATAAATATAACAAATAAATATTATATATAAACATAATGAAAATAAATATGGCAATGGTGTATAGGATGGACTGAAATGGAAATGGAGAAGTAGGAAAATGTATTAGGGAAGTGTGGCATTTAGGTAACACTGTAGATAGAGGACTGGGCTTGGAATCAGGAAGACATCCTCCTGAGTTCAAATCCAGTCTCAAACACTTCTTAGCTGTCTGACCCTGGGCAAGTCACTTAACCCCATTTGCCTCAGTTTCCTCTTCTATAAAATGAACTGGAGAAGGAAATGGTAATACACGGCTCAGTATCTTTGCCAAGAATACCTCAAAATGTATCACAGAGTGTTGGACAGGACTGAAAACCTGTAGAATAACAGTAGTACCCTAAGGAAATGGCCGTGAGGGCCTATTCTGAGGTAATAGCTGTGGGAATAGAATGACATTGTCAGGTTAAATCAAGACCCTAATCCATTTATCAACATTCTTTCAGTCTCTTCATTCTAGTTACAAATTTACCAGACTGTACCATCCTTCATCCCAGATCTCTCTGTTTTGTACACAAACGTGTTGTAAAAGTCCTTGTTGAATGCCTTACTGAATTCCTGATAAACTATGTCTACAGCATTCCTGGGACCTATCAGTCTAGTAAGCTCATCAGCAAAGTAAATGATGTCATATACTTCAAACATTGACTATTGCAGTAATCTCTCAGCCAGTTTTCCTGCCAACAGTCTTTCCCTCCACTGTCTCTCCCGTGGATTTTACAGTGAGAAGAGCACTGTCTTTGAATTTACAGAAAATTGTTTGTCTAAACCCTGCCCATTCCCCAGGCTCAAATTCCTTCCAGGTTCTTCTAATCTTGACTTAATCTTGCATCTTGTAAAGATGCTGCCTGGAAAGAGAGGACAATCTAACCAGAAAATAGCATTCATAGCTGCAGGTGGGATTCTTACAAAGGAGAAATTGCCTTCTCCTTCATAGATACACAGCATTTCCCCCTTTTGTGTTTATTTCATTTGGTTGTGTTGCAGTCCTTAAAGAAAACAGATACCAGAAGGGGGAAAAAAACAAAACCACACCACTTCATTAAAAAAAAAAATTGGTACCCTCCACACAAAGAGACATCTTTTGAGTGCCTTGTCTAAAAGGAAAACTTGTTTTCTAAATACATTTGAATTCTGCTGGCTCAGTCCCTCTCATAATAGCTCCCAGCTGTTTACAGCAGTTTTATCTTCCAGGAACAATGGCAAGAACGCATTCTGCTTAACCACCCTCAAACCTAATTTCTGTTGCCTGCAATTCATCCAGAGTGGGTGTGCTGCTGGTGAGTGGGGGGAGGGAAGGCAGTGGAGAGAAATATTCTTAGGGTTGTTTGAAAAAGGGAAGTTCTGCAAGCCCGAATGTGTCTACACATCTCCACAGCTGCTGAACCCCAATTTCTTTTCCTTGGGATTCTGTGGTATCCAGATATTGATGAATGGTTCTTTCCACTGGCCATTTGGTCCCTTCTCATCTTGTATGACTTGTCTAAATGCAGAAGGACTCTAGGGGACATGACTGGCTCCTCTATATCATCTTTCTGCTATTCATATTTCCTCTTCTAATAGGAGTTGCTTTGTGCTGTGCGCCACTGAACAGTGCTGGTATCATCTTTAACAATACTTAAATGGAGAGCAGAATTCCAGATGCAAATACATTTACCAGGCAGCCTGGTAAACATTTCTTACTCATATTGTGAAATATTTTGTTTTCTTTAAGGTAAAGAAAAAAAGTTAATTTTAAAACAAAACACCTTGTGGTAGCAACCATAGGTTGTTTCAGTTCAACCAGAATCATTCTTTCCATGCTGCCTAAAAAATTAAGTGTTTCATTGTCCACTCAGATTTTCATAGCAGCATTCTATGTAATTGGTGGAAAAACAAGAATGTCCAATAATAGGGGATTGCTTAAATAACTTGTGGTATGATAGTGTACGTACAAGAGGCTGTGTGGTATAAACAGCCTTAGAGTTGAGAAGACCTCAGATCAAGTCTGTGTGACCCCAGGCAAGTCATTCTAAGGTTCTAAGTAGCAAAGACAAGTCACTCTATGTGTAAAGGAAGTTTTTTCTCCAGGAATTCCCTACACTAGGGAAATCAGCGGTCTAGCGTAAAGAAAATATATCAATCAACCATTAAGTATGTATTAAGGGCCTAATTGGTACTGGGGATACTGAGACAAAATCAAAATAACCCTTCCCCTCAAAGTGCCTATATTTTTGGGATGAGACATCTGTAAAACACAAAGTAGATAGTAGGTGACCCAGGGTAGAACCAAGTAGAGCAAGTGGAAGAGGCTAGAACAGAACTGGAAAGGTGGAATGGGACTAGATTTTGAAGAATTTTAAATGTCAAATCCAAAGCCTTTCATTTAATCCTCCAAGTAATTGTTAGCCATGGGAGTTTATTGAATAAGAGCGTGACAAGATTAAACCTGCCTAAGGAAAACCACTTTGGTAGCTGACTGGAGGATGCATTGGAATAGGGAGAGAAAGAAGACAGAGAAACCAGTTAGGAAACAATGAGGGCTTGAAATAGGTTGGTGGCTAGGTGTGTGAGAGAAGAGGAGCCAAGACGGGTATGTATGCCAAGAGATGATGTGGAAGTAGAAACCACAAGATTTGGCAATTGCTAAGATATATAACATAATGGAATATTAATAATGTAGTTAAGATGGGGAATACTGTACGAGGAAGTCTCAAGACACTTGTAGAATAATTTTTAAAATTATGAAATAAAAACTCATAATAAATAATAAGGAATAGAACTAGAAATGGAATACACACGGCTTTCACATGAAAGGAAAAATTAATGAGAATGTATGGATGACGAATCTTGATGAGTACTTATAGTGACCAAAAATGATTATGCTACTTTAGGCATTGAAATGAACTAATTTAAATGTAAATAGTTACATTTCTTACAATAGTAAGTTTAGTTGACAATGACAAGCTTTAAGTAAAACATTTATAATTATAATTACTTCTTTTTCTTTTTTACATATTTTAAATTAATTTCTGACTTTAATGTCAAAGAAATCTTAAGAAGTGAATTCTATTAACTGCTTATTTTAGGGTTTGGCAACTGGTGGGCAGTTAAGTGACGCAGTGAGTAGAGTGCCTGGTCTGGAGTCAGGAAGACTCATCTTCCTGAGTCAAATCCAGCCTCAGACGCTAGCCATGTGACTTAACCCTGTTTGCCTCAGTTTCCTCATCTGTAAAATGAGCTGGAGAAAGAAATGACAAAGAGCTCCAGTATCTTTGCCAAGAAAACCCCAGAGTCCCAAAGAGTAAGACTCAACTGAAATGACCAAATGACAAACTGGAATTAGTACATTTCAAATGCAGCCTCCTATACAGTATCTTTCCTGTTCTCTCTAGCTGTTGGTACTTTTCTCCTGAAATTAAATAATACATATTTTGCATATATTTATATGTGTACATATTATTTTCCTCCACAGAAATTAAGCTCCTTAAGGGGAGGGATTTTTTAAAAAAATTGTCTTCCCAGAGATTGGCATAGTACCTGCTTAATAAATGTTTATTGATTGCTTTGATTCTACCAGGAAATTAGACTTTATTTAATATGTATATATACACATATGCACACATATGTATATGCATTATATTATATATGTTATGTATGTATGTGAGTATATATACATATATATGTGTGTGTGTCTATATACACACAAGTATATATATATATATATATATATATTTATATATTTCCAAGACCATGTCTTCCATATTGTTTAGTATTTCGGTAGTGACAAGAATGATTGCTAACACTAAAAAAAGGCTTATTTGCAGAGCATTTGGCTTTTTGGAAAGAAACAAGTTCATCAATACATCCAGTTGATTAAAATCAGAACTGTTGGGCTGAAGAGTAAAACTTAGAGTAATTAAATTTATTGGTCACTGCCCAAATCACCTAAACTACCTAAGTTTCAGTTTCTATATCTTTGAAAGGAGGGGATTGAACCAAATAGTCTTTAAGGTAAAAATCTCTGTGATTCTATGGATACATAAAAATTTCAGGGTTGGGAGGTCCTTCAGACCCTTTACTATGAATCCATCTCTTTCTGGGGTAGCTAGGTGGTGCGGTGGATAGAGCACCAGTGCAGGAGTCAAGAAGGACCTGAGTTCAAATCTCACCTCAGACACTTGACACTTACTAGCTGTGTGACCTTGGGCAAGTCTCTTAACCCCAGTTGCCTCATCCTGGGTCATCTCCAGTCATCCTGATGAATATCTGGTCACTGGATTCAGATGACTCTGGAGGAGAAGTGAGGCTGGTGACCTGCACAGCCCTCCCTCACTCAAAGCAAAGTCAAGTGCAAGTCATGTCATCATTTCTCTGATGGCATGGTCTTCTTTGGCAACAAAGGATGAACACACACACATCTCTCTTTCCACTATACCAGTGGTTCTTAAAAATGATGTGCCTCAAGTTTCAAATTTTGGATGTTACTACAGGTTTTAAAAAAGTGTGTATGTGTGTGTGTAGAGATAAAATTTTGTTCAATATTCATTTGATTTACCCAGCATACATTGTATAATAAGAATAGTATTCACAAAAATAAGTGAGTCAACTATCACACATGTGCACTAACTTCAGTGTCAGACCTTCAGCTCCCAAAGAGTACACACACAAAATTGCTGCTCATTGAAAGCCATTTGTTTATGTACCAATCTCCAGACTGCTCCAGAGTATTGCCAGAGTGCTATAATACTTCATAGAAATTTTGTATACTGTGCCATGAAGAAAATAGTTGGAAAACCACTGTCTTACATCATGATGCCCTTGACTTCCTTTTCTTGGCATACACTTGGCCATATTCATCCTTCTTAATTAGAAAAGCCATGATGCTGATGAGGCTTTGAATAGGAAATATGGTGTCTGGGACATAGCAGGCATTTAAAAAATATCCTTTGTTCATTCATTGAAGTCAAATCCAGCAAGAAATAGGAAGATCATTGAAGCTCCTCAAAGAAATATTCCATTTTCTAAGTAAAACCCACCACTTCCAGTGAGGCTGCCTGTTTTCACCCCTTTGCTTTCCAGCTGTTTGCAAAGTTCCTCTCCTTTTGTTGTTGTTAAGAGTGGTGCCCGGAGGACTGATTTGTCTCCACCCTTACATCAAGTCTGTCTGAATGGTCTGTGCTCCCTGGCTCACACTCCTGGTCACCCTTAGGCCCTAGTCCACATACCAAGGTGATCCTAGTCAAAGGCAATTTATGTTATTCCCTTTAGCCCCAACCTTTTTCTGTTAAATACAAATTAGATTTTTTTCCTCAGCATGAAGCAAATTTCAAGGTCATTGAAACTAAAGCAAATGGAGAGAAAATTAATTTCCATTTTCCTTTGCCTATTAACAGCTGCAACGTTTAAGTCTATATTATCCCCTTATCCACGATGCTTTGCAGGCATTATTAACTCATTACTTTTCACAACCACACAGTTTTCTCTGTCACCCAGTCCCAAACCTCCCTTCATTGATTCCCTTTCTTTATCTCAGATACCAAGTCAGTTATCAAATTTTCTGTTATGTTTCTCTCATATCCCTCATTCTTTTTCCATTGCCATTGCTGACACTCTAGTTCAAGCCCTCATCACTTTGTGCCTATAATAATTTATATATGTGAATTATGATTGGATCTTTCCTGACTGCAATCTCCTCCCTTTCCCTACCACTTCCATTTCTTTGCTGGAGAATAATCTTTTAAAATTACTTCCAGCCCTTCTCTTCAGACATCTCCAATAGTTTCCTCTTGCTGATTCTAGCAAGTCTAAATGATTCTGCTTGGCTTTCAGAGTCCTCCATAATTGCTCCAACTCTCTCTAACTTAATTTTCTACTATTCCCCACATAGTACCTTCACTTCAATAGTCGGTCCTTAACCTCTAAGATCGCTTCCACTTCTTCTGTTTTCATGTCTGTGCCTCTGGCCATGTTCTTACTTTTTGCTGGAAGGCTTTCTTCCATCTTCTGGGTATCCAGATTCTAACCCTACTAGTCTCACTTCCTTTAGGAAGCCACGATTTTTTTACTCTCTCCCTTATCAATCATCCTCTCCTCCAAACTTATCAAGTCAAACACTTATCAAGCTATAGTTCCTGTTAGTGCTTAATTACACACTACTTTATGCTGTTATTCCACAAATGATTGTTTTGTCTTCCCAATGAGATTTTAAGCCTTTTCCTATGATATACACAATGTTTACAAGTGGGAAACAGAAGAAAACTGAACTCTCTGTAATTATGATGACCAAAGTTGGCTACTTATTTTCTTTTCAGAAGTGGAGGACATAGGATATCAGACTAAGTTGTATGTTATTCTGTCTCTCTGGCTCTGTCTTCTGTCTCTGTCTCTCTCTCTTTCTCTCTCTCTCTCCCTGTCTCATTTGCTAGAGCAGCCCATTCCATTTAAGGGAAGTGTTTTTTCCCCCTTATACTAAACCTAAATCTGTCTCTCTGAAACACTTACCTATATGCCCCCTGGGACAAGAAAATCTGATCTATCTTCCATGTGACAACACTTTGAATGCTTTAAGAAAGTGCTGAAGATTTGCCCACCATTGAACATTCTTCCTCCCTCCCTCCCTCCTGCACTTCCTTTCTTTCTTTTCTGCTCCCTCATCTCTTGAATTTTTGGTGCAAAAGATGACTAGATGAGTGTGTGTGTTCGTCTTTCGTCGCCGAAAAATACCATGCCATCAGAGAGATGATGACATGACTTGCACTTGACTTTGTTTTTGGTGAGTGAGGGCTGTGTAGGACTGGAAGAGTAGGAGAGAAAGGAGGTATGTATTCAGAAGTGATGGTGATAGGAATAAGTGAATGAAAGAAAAAGCTTTCAATAAGTGCTTACTATATACCAAGTATTGTGTTCATTGCTTTGCATTTTAAAAAGAGACAAAAACAGGATCTGAGATTTCACTAGTATTCCCAAAAGAGGGAACTCCCTCTACCAATGAAGATATCAGCACATTCTCTGAAACAAAAATTGTACCTGCACGTGAAGAGCTTACTTTCTGAGGGATGTAAAAATGTACACAGATAAATAGTTACAAAGTAATACAAAGTAATTTCAAGAAGCAGATAGCACTAACATGTGGAGAAATCAGAAGAATCTTATAGAGGATGTTGCACCTTAGCTATGCTTTGAAGGAAAATAGAGATTTCTGGAAACTTCAAAAGAAAAGAAAGGAGGGGGGAAATTGTATTCCAGAGAGAGGAAAGCCTGTGCAAAAACCTCATGGGAAATTGAAATTTCATATATGCAAAAGAGCTAGTCAATTGGACTAGGGTGGAGAGTATGGGGAGGAAAATAATATGGAAAGGAAATTAAAGAAGAAAGGTAATTCTAGGAACCAGATGTTGAAGGCTTTAAATTCTAGGCTGAATAGTTTTTAAAATTTTATCTTCATAGCAATGGAGAGTTACTGAAAATTTTTGAGTTAGGGGAGTATTATGGTCAGGTCTATTTTTAGGAATGTTACTTTGGCAGCTTGTGGAAGATAAGATTGGAGAAAAGAGAGAGTAGAAGAAGCGACACCAATGGGAAGTTGCAAGAGTAACCCAACCAAGAATGATGGGAGACATTTTATAGAGCTAACAAGACTTTTCAATTGATTGGATGGGATGGATGAGAGAAAAGGGAGACTCAAGAATGCCTCTGAGTTTTTGAGCCTCATTCACTGGGAGGATGGTGGTATTGTCAGTAGAAGTAGAGAAGTGGGAGAGGGACAGGTTGAGGGGGAATTCTATGTGTTTAAAAAGGAGGCTTCATTTCTTATAAAATCTTTTATGTCTAGTCATGTATCCATTTTGACCTTATCTTGGTAAGTGGTGTAAGATATTTGTCCATGCCCAATTTCTTAAATACTGCATTTCAGTTTTCCCAACAATTTTTATGGATAGGTAAATAATTTATGAATAAATAAGAGATAGAGAGTAAAGTTAGTGTAAAATGGATAATTTTGATTACGTTGAATTAAAAAGGGTTTGTACAAATAAAACAAATGTAATCAAGATCAGAAGGAAAGCAGAAAACTGGGGGAAAATTTTATAGATAATTTCTCAGATAAAGGTCTCATGTTTAAAATGAGAATAAAATAATAATAAAGAACAAAAAAATAAAAATACAAGTCATTTCCCAATTAATACATGGTCAAAGAACATGAACAGGTAATTTTCCAAAGGAGAAATCAGAGCAATTTAGTCATATGATAGAAATGATCTAAACCATTATTGATTAGTGAAATGCAAATTAAAACAACCTTGAAATATGATTTTATACTTACCAGTTTGGCTAAAATGGTAGAAGGGGAAAGCGACAAATGTTGGAGGGCATGTAGAAAAATTGGAATACTAATTCATTGTGGGTGGAGTTGTGAACTGATACACCTGTATTGGAGAGCTTTCTGGAATTATGCCCCAAGAATTATTAAACTACCCACATAACTTGTAACCCAACAATACCACTAGTTGGTCTGTTTCCAAAGATAATTAGAGAAAAAGGAGAAGAACCTAAATGTTCTAAAATGTTTGTATCATCTCTCTTTGTGCTAGCAAAGAACTGGACATTGTGGAGATTCCCATCAATTGGGGAACGGCTGAACGAATTCTAGTATATGATTGTGATGGAATACGATCATTTCAGGGTGTTTCTTCCTCTCCAAGTTTTGAACAAATGATAAATAGCATTCAATAAACAGCCGCATTGCAGCAACCAGAAATAAGGTGTAAAAAAATTAAAACTATGGTAAGAGCTATCTTTGAATACAGTGGAGAAGAAATGAGCTTCAGAGTCAGATATGTAGACAGAGAAAGCATCAGACTGTGGTGGGAAATAAAAGAATTGTAGCCTTTCAGTCTGTGTATAATGTATAAATGACTATTGATTAAGTAGATGTCTTCTCAACTATATTTGTGTATGTCAATTTTGAGCTCTTCCAAGAGGGTCATTTTAAAATGTGAAGACTAAGTCGTATCTTACATAGACTATATTTGTGTGTGTGTGTAAACTGGTTATTGGTATCTAACACCACTGAAAGATTAGGACACTGTGCCAAGACTGTGATCACACATACTTAACTTTCATACATTATTTCAGACTCATTCAGCTCCCTTCTTAAAAACCAAAGCGGTTCTGAAAATAAGTACTTAGCTCCTTCATAGTCATTACCTTGCTATAGTTTGCATGGAGTTTGGTGTTGAAATTGTAATTTGATATAATATAATGAGATATAATGTGTCAATTCCAATGGAAAAACCAGATCCTCACTTTGGTGGGAATTTGTAGGGTAAGAAAAAAGATCCAGTGGTTCAGAATGAAGTTAACCAAAGTAGCTGGACCTGGAGTCAGGAAACCTATCTCATTTATAGCTAAGTGGCCCTAGACAATTCACTTAACTTTTCTGGGTCTCAGTTTCCTCATCTGCAAAATGGGTGAGGTTGGACTTAATGACCTCTGATGTGCCTTCCACCTTTAAGTTTGTTAAGCTGTGTTTGACTTGGAAGTGAGAAAGAAGGGAATCATCACTTGATAAATCATTAAATTGATTACTTTATATCAAGGAGGCAAGTGTATTAAAGTATATGCAGACACTCTTTAGTAAGCAAATGTAAATGCTATGAAAGTCAGAAATTTTGATCTACATGTGGAAGCCATATGTAAGCTAAACCAATGAAGGGTTTGCCAGAAGTAAAGGAAGAATTCATAAGAATTAACAATGTGCAAAGAGCACTCATTTGCAACATTAAAATAAGCAGATTGAAAGATGGATAGACCTTTAGTCTGTTCATATTTATGGAAATATATTTGTTTTGGGGGGGAGGTGGAGAAATCAGAACTAGGATCTAAGGAGATGACTTAGATTGCCTTTTAAGATGATTGAGAGAAAGCCTAACAAATTGTGACACGTGCATGTGATAGTGTTATTGCACTGCAACGAATGATGGAGATGACTTCAGGGGATTGTGGGTAGTATACACTGATGCAGAGTGGGGCACACAGCCAGGAAAACAGTTTGTATGAGGACAGCAACATCATAAAGACAAACAACTTTGAAACACAAGAACCCTGATCCATGAAGTGACCAGCGATGACTCCAGAGGCTTATAAGAAAGCAGATTACTCACCTTTTGACAGAGAGGTGAGGGACAGAAGGATAAAAAAAAGAAGACTTGCATTTTTGGCATGCCTATTGTGTGGAGCCATTTTTCTTGATTGTGTTTATTTATTATAAGTGTTTTTCTCATTTTTAATTGGGGGCTACAGGGAGAGGGCAGGAAGGTTTAGCCATAAAAGTGCCCCCTAAAAAAGGGTCATTGTACCATTTTTAAAATGAACAGAAAGAAATTCTGGAGGAACCACAGACTGGAAGCACAGCTTTTAAAGTAACATGGATTTATTTTATATATGTGTAAATGTGTGTGTATACATATTATATATACATATGCAAATATATATACATATACACATTCGTGTGTGTATATATATATATATATATGTATATACATATACACATATGCATACATACATATTTTGTTCATGTGTTTCCGTCATGTCTGATTCTCTGTGACACCATTTGGGATTTTCTTAGCAAAGATACTAGAGTGATTTATCATTTCTTTCTCTAGCTAGTTTTTACTGATGAGAAAATTGAAGTAAACCAATTTAAGTGATTTGCCCAGGGTCACAGCTAGTAAGTATCTGAGATCGGATTTGAACTCAGGTCCTCCTGACTTCAGAGTCTGCACCTCATCCACTATGCCGCCTAGCCATAGTATACACACACACACACACACACACACACACACGCACCCCTATGTGAATGTATGTATATGTAAATAGGTAAGTATGTACATTTATACATATGCAAATGTATGGGTATGTGTATATCCCTACACACATATTTTAAAGCAATCATCATTTAGATAATTATTCTAAAATTTGCAAAATTCTTTCCAATTATTATCTCACTTAAACCTCCTAACAGCCCTGGGAGGTAGCTGATGTGATTGTTCCCCTTTTACAGAAAAGAAAACTGAGGCAGATGGTTAACTGACTTGCTCAGGGTCACATAGCTAGTAAGCATCTGAAATGGGATACGGACGCAGTCTTCATGATTCCAGGTGTAGCACATTATCCTTTGCGTCATGTTGAGAAGCATGGTTTCATATAAAATCTTCTTGTTATATTCTATGTACCTGAAAATGCCCCTTTTTATGTTTAAGTTTAGAATTTTAAAAACTAAGCAAATAAAAAAAATGTGTTTTCCTTATCTTTTATAGCCTCCCTTTGAGCCTATTCCAGTATCTCTTGTTTCTGCAAATGGTGTGCAGGTACCAGGGAAGAAGCCAGTTTGGAAAGCCGTTAATTGTGAGTAAGCTACAATATAATCAAACTGCATTTTTACTGTCTCTTCATCTTTTTTTGTGGGAGGAGAGGGTGGGAAGGTCATGATGCTATGTGTGTATAAAACCAGTATTGATTGCCACAGTTCCTAAAGCAATCCACATGTAAGTGTATTAAAAATGAATTCTCTCTCTTTTTTAATCATTTGCCGTATACTTGAGAAATAAAAGAAATTGAATCCAAAAGACTTTGTCTTTTATCAAGCATATGACAAATTTCTTTGATTTAGAGACTGGTATTCTGAATCTGCTTAAAAGTCAAAAGTAATCTGGGAAATAGGTATGAAATCTGTTTATGGATTCCTGATTTAATTATATGTCAAGTTCTAACGTTGACACAAGGATAGATTCTTGTGGTGGTTTTCCCCTGCAAATAAGGTGGCCTCATTATTGAGGAGACAATTCTCATGAGGAATACGGTGCTTCTGGCCCCTATTAGCAGCCCTAAGCAAATGACTCCATATATATGTGCTGTAGATAACCAATAGGGCTACCATTTTATTGCAAATTTCTAGAAAATGCTGGAAAAGGAATATTCCAGCAGTTATTATACTTTGCCCCTTTGCTACTACACTGTTATTAAACTTAGACCATGCTGCAAGAAAGGAGATGACTGTGCATCCACTGATGTGGGTCAAGGACCCTGGCGTACACCTGATGCATAGGTTCTGAGATCTGCTTTTCTAGAAGGAAAGCGATTTTTGAGGGGCCAACAATTTACTTTAATCAAGCACATATATCATTCACTTAGTTCAGGGGAAAAAGTCAGCCCCCTGAACTTCAGAGAAAATACAAACAGAGAAATAAAGACCAACAGACAGGACTTCCAACTGTCTGACCCTAAGCAATATATACATCACAGATCAACAGACAGGTAACTGTGTGACCATTACATACATAGTTACCAGAGAGAAGCACCAAAGTCTGAGTTTTCAAACCCAGGGAGCTCCTTTGCAGCTACCCAGTGTCTCATCTGGCCAAACAAACACTTCCAATGAGTAAGCCCCAAAGTAAAACCTCACCTTAGAATATTATGTACTTTTCAGAGCTAGAGGACATCACTACCCTTGAGAATCAGTGCCTCATTAGAAATTAACAAAAGGTGTGGGCCTTCCTACAAAACAAATCTCCCCTAATCAACCTTCCTTTAATGGGCAGGCCTATTAATGGGTGGGGAAGATCTTTAACATTCTTTAACATAATTAACATTACACCATTTTATATGGGATAGCCTCTTCCAGTAGGTCCTCCTGATCCTTAGAAAGTTCTCAGAATTTCTAAGTTTGAAGAGACTTTAGAGGCTGTGCAGTACAATCCACATTTTCACAAGAATTCATTCTATCATGTCTTTGATGAGTAGTAATCTAGCCACCTTCTAGTAAGGAGGAATTCCACCTTGGGATAGCACCAACTAGGGAGTTTCTTCTCATATCCAGCTTAAATCTAAATCTGTCTCTCTGTCTCTGTCCACCCATTCATTTCTACTAATTCTGCCTTCCCAGATCAAACAAAAGAAATATTAAACCATTCAAGTTGAGTTAACATATATAAAGCACTTTATGAATCTTAAAGTGCCTTCTAAATGCTAGCTGTTATTGTTACTAATAATAACAATAGTTTCTTTTCAAAAAATTAAAAACAATACTATACAACAAACTAAAATTTATTTTTATTTTTTATTTTATTCTTTATTATTTTATTTACTTTTTAACAAATAACTAAATTTTCTATTTATTTAAATGGATAAATTTTATGCATAAAATATTAACCACTTTCAGTCACTGTATCTACATTTCCCTAAGTATTCTTTGATCTTTCATTCTCATTCACATTTCCTCTTATGATCAAAGGTAGTGCATGCTCAGAGACATGTATAGCACTCTGTAGGTATGTTGGTTCTCCCTGTCGTAACCATTATGTTGGTCTTTCCTTCTCTACCCAGGACAAAGATCAGTGTTAATGCTTCCCCCATGGTTTGCCATATATCCTGTTTTTCTTGTTCAAATAGGACAGGTCTAATATGTGATTTAACCAGCCTAGACCCGGAATTCACTGACCCTTGCTGTGGCTATTAAGGCACTACTGGGAAAGGACATCCACCTTGCCCCAGAGGGTATCTCCACTCCTTTAGTTATTTCTCAGATAAACATTGCATTTGGTAGCAATCTACTGCTCTTTGGTGCCAAAAAGAATCCCCGTGATTCTTAGCCAAGGTTCCTTTCTCTAAACACTATTGCATTCTCTTTCATAACCAACCATGGCATATCCATCCGTATGGTGTCCATATCCCATTCTCTCCTACCTTAACTTTGTGCGCTCTGAACCCTCCAAAAACTCCCCTTCCCTTTAGATCTGTGGTCTACCGCTACAAATTACTTGTATATATTTCATATTTACTTCTATGTATGTGTGTTGTTTTTTCCTTTTCCTTTCCTTCCAGACTCTTTCAGGGCAGGGGCTGTATATATTCCTGGCCCCTAGAATTCTGCCTGGTAACTTGGTAGGTATTTAATACATGAATATTCAATTGAATTGCCTTCTTCTCTAAGCCTTCTCTGATCCACTGTCTTCCTAAAATGTAGCTCTTGGTACACTATTTCAGAGGCAAATTGGAATATGTATCCAAACGCACACAGGAAAAGGTAAAAACAAAAATGAGAGGCACAGGTGGAATAGAAATTGGCAGTCTCCCTGTCTGAGCACTAGCCACAGGACTGACTTCATGCTCCATGTAGGGCAGCATCAGATTATCGCTCGACTGAGCTCCATTGGTTTGAGTCTGATAGCTCACGTGCTCCTGTGAGCTCTGTAACCGCTCAACTAGCTAGGCGGGTAGGTGGAATCTTTATATTATACAGTGTTGGGGGCACTGTTTGACAAATGGCTCATAATACGTCCTCATGTCCTTTGCTCACTTTTCCAGCCAACAGTTGTCTTGACTGTGGATTAGATAAAGACACGCCATCAGTAGCAGAAGAGTTGTCCTTTGAGATTTCTTTCTCAGAATCCATCACAGAAATTCCCAAAGAAAAAGAAGGTCTTAAATCACAACGGTTTAAAAAAGAAGATTCTTCCTTAACTGTGAGTAGCACCCTTCATGTTTATGCTGTTATCTATCCTCTATACAACTAGCTGGCTGTAACCTCTGACAAGTCACCTCATCACTCTTTGCCTCATTTTCCTTATCTGTAAAATGATGGGGTTAGATTAGATGTCTTTTCAAGGCCCTTCTTTCTGAGATTGTAATTTCCTGCTGGATTCCCTGTAGGGCAACGAGCAGGATATTTGGTGAATGTGTGTGTTTGTGTGTGGGTGTTCAGAATTTCTCATTCTGGAAAGGGCCATCCTGCTTTGCTTTTCCATTTTCTAGCCTTTTCCTGTAATATATGAACCATATTCTTTTTTGTAATGTAAACAGGAATAATGTTCTGATTAGGTCAGTAAACAGTTCAATGCTCCCATAGAATAACAAGCTTGGCCTCCTTTGGGGGCAGTTAAAGCAAGAGGAAATAGAAATGGTATATTATTGTAATATTGTTACTACTTTCCAGAATTCATCTGTCTAGTAACTTCACCTATAAAGAATACTGTCAAGGGCCAGGAAACAAACTAAATATAGGTATTTGAGTAACCAAAAAAGATTTCCCCAAAATCCACGTTCTAAGACATGTTCTAGACATCATATATGAAAGAGCCTTTCAAAACCCTCATTCAGAGCTTATTTATATTTTACATACAGTATTTTTCTTTTTCAATTATATGTAAAAACAATTTTTATCATTTCTTTTTAAGATTTGGACTTAGAAATTCTCTTTCTCCCTCTCCTCCCCCTTCCCTGAGATGGCAAGCAATTTAACATAGGTTGTTATACATTACTTGCAGTTCTAACAACCTTGTTTGATGTGTCCTAGATAAAACAGATGACATCATTTACTCTTTCTAAGGTAGACAATAACTAAACACTAATCATTTCTCTTTTATCCAGGAACCCTGAGGGTCATCCCCTCCCAGTTTGATTTTTTTTTTTTTTTTATTAAAGGGGCCATCCCTTGAGTAACTTAAAGAAGTCTATTCACTGAATGGATGAGTCAAAGTGAGAATGTGATAAAGTCAGTCAAAGTGAGAATGTGATAAGACCTGAGCCTGAAAAGGCCAGGGTCTCACTTTGGGTCCTGGGACATCTCCAGCCATCCTGATAAAGATCAGGCCACTGGACCCAGATGGCTCTGGAGGAAAATGTGCAGGTGGTGACCTTGCACAGCCTTCCCTCACTCAGATCAAAGTCAACTGCAGTTGATGTCGTGGTCCTCTTTGTGAACCAAGAACAGCTAGGTACAATGCCTAAAAACATTGAAATTTAGAGGGCGGACATTTGAAATAATCATTTTAAATGATTATGTGACTTGAAAACTTACATTTTAATAGAACTGTCACTGTAGCAGCAAAAAAATTAGTCATCAGGAATACTTAATTGAATGAGGAAGAGATCATTTAGGACACTTCTCCCTAGTAGACACACAAATAATAGAATCACAGTTTTAATTTCCCTCCACTTGCCCCTTTCTCCCCACCCCAGGGCCAGTGTTCTCTTGTCTCTCCCATTCCCTCCTATGAACCTACAGTCCTATTATTCATTGTATCACCTAGCTGCCCCTTTATTACCTGTAGAACAATATAATATCGCAATTAAATCCCCAAAACTTGATACTTCTATATAAACATAAAGATTATCTCCTAAAGGTCTTTTGAACATGCCTATTTATTATCTGTCTATGGAGCAATATGCCATGCAGAATTTCTATGAGCAAAATCCTCTTTGGTATTTTAAGATCATTTCAGGAGATTGAGGGGCTGTGAACTGGGAGACAAAGGGAAAAATGCAAATTCCTTTATTTATGGAGAGAATGGACCTTCTGTACCTTCTGTCACGGTGGTTGGTTGTGCTAACATTTCTGCCAGTGTATTCAGGAATGCCAGGAGGCAGGACTGCTGCTGGTCTATCAATATTTTGATAGATGTAGAAGCTGGCTTTCATTTAGTGTCACCTGGGTAGGGTAGGGGGAATCCTGTTCATGTGCTAATCGAAGTGCATGAGTTAGAAAAGTACTTTTAGGGGAGAGATGGATGAGATGCTAGGAGGTACAAGCCAGTAGAATCTGTGGTGTTTAGTTTTGGGTCTTTGTCCCATGCCTCAGCTCATGAATTTGCTTAGGTAGGTATATCAGTTCAAGTCTACCAGAGGAGGGAAGCAGATGAAGGTATCAAGTCAGATTCAAGACTGACCTTGTCTATCAGAATTGTAGGAGCAGAACTAACTTCTGGTTTTCTACCCCTGGAGAAGCACACTAAGGGGCCTTGGACAAAATAAGAGTAGTCAGAGAGATACTTTGATGAAATTCCTGCAATCTCTCCTATTTTAAAAAGGTTTCCATTTTTTCCACATGCATCTGCAGAAATTCATCGTTCGAAAAAGCAGATTTGGATTAACTGAAGTAGGAGATCTGTCTGTCGAAGACATGAAGAAGATTCGCTATCTCTCTCTCATCGAACTGACAGCTTTTTATGATGCTTTGGGGATTGAACTGAAGAGGAACCGAATGGATAAAGTAAAAGGTCGAGGTAATCTGAGTGATAGGTCCCACTGATTCACACACTGGGAAGCACTGCAATATTGCATTGCTTAACTGGTTCCCTTCTCTTTCTTTCCTTCTTTTTTTCTTTAACTTTGAAGAAAATGGACTTTTTGGTGTTCCACTTACTGTCCTGTTGGAAAACGATCAAAAGAAGTTTCCTGGAATTAAAGTTCCTCTCATCTTCCAAAAAGTGAGTAGAATGAAAATCTGTGTCATCAGTGGGAGTGAGATACTATACGATTGAT
Organism: Potorous gilbertii; assembly: GCA_028658325.1. Taxonomy (NCBI): domain Eukaryota; kingdom Metazoa; phylum Chordata; class Mammalia; order Diprotodontia; family Potoroidae; genus Potorous; species Potorous gilbertii. The sequence continues at coordinate 61,366,972 of CM053773.1, forward strand.
ACTTAGTGAGTCCATTATTGAATGATTACTTGGGTTTTAGATATTATATGTTAGATACTTATTAAATCCATTACTGAATGTTTTTACTTGGGGTTTTTAGATATCATATGTTTGATACTTATTAAATTCATTGTTGAATTTTTACTTGGGTTTTTAGATATAATATGTTTGATATTTATTAAACCTATCACTAAATATTATTTAGTTTTTTAGCTATTACATGTTTGGTATTTACTAAACCTATTATTAAGTTATTATTCAGAGTTTTAAAGAACAGTTAGGTAGTTGAATGAATATAGCACTAAGCTTGGAGTCAGAAAGCCCCAAGTTCAAATCCAGCCTCCAGCACTTACTAGCTGTGTGACTCTGAGCAAGTAACTTAATCTCTGTTTGTCTCAATTTCCTTATCTGTAAAATGGGAATAATTATAGCCCTTACCTCCCTGGGTTGTTGTGAGGATCATTAAGTAAAATGTAAAGTACTTAGCACAGTGCCTAGCCCATAGAATATAAACAGCCATAAAACTATTAACTATTGTTATTTTTAGATATTTCATTTTAGAAATTATTAAAACTATTATTAAATTATTACTAAGGGTTAAAAATACAAATACCTCATTTATACCTAGAGTCAAAATGGATATTTCTTAATCTTATTGCACACCCTTCTTAAATTTCTGACAAGAGATCTGTTTGGCACCTTGTAAATGATCTAATTTGGTTCAGTACTTTAATAAACATTTGTTAAATACTGGTGATGTTCATGGCATGGTGGACAAGGTGCTGGAGATAGGAAGCTACAACAAGTCTTTGCTTTCTAATGGCTTATAATTTAATGAGGGGAAGCATAGTACACAAATAACTGTGATACAAGAAAATGTGGAGGAGGGGAAAAGATTCTCAAACAAAACATAAGAAATTTCAGAGGGGAGAGATGGTGCTGGGGTAAGGCAAATATTCAGGGGATGGTATCAGCCAGGAGAGTAAGTCTACTTTGTTTTTGTCTGGAATATAGAATTCCTTCAAGGGAGTAAGGTGCTGTAAAACTGGATCCAGGTTGTAGAGGACCTTGAATGCTGGACTTAAGAACTTTGCCTTTATTTAATAAGCAGTGAGGAGTCATAGAAAGTTGTTGGATATGGAGTGACATGATCACTGTAGTATGTGATGAAGATAACTTGAGTGGTAGCATGGAAGGTGAATGAACACATGAAACAGGATGAACAGTTTGAAGCCTGTGGCCATGGTCTGGTTGAAAAGAGATAATGGCTTAAGATACAAGGCAACTTGTGCAATGGAAGGAGCGCTGGATTAGTAGTTAAAAGATAGAGGCTTTTATCTCAGCTCTGGCCCTTAACTACCTTTGTTTACCTTTTGGGCTTCACTTTTTCTCATGCATCAAATGAGGGGATTGCATTCTTGTTTTTTAGTTGTGTCCTATTCCTTGTGACCCTATTTGAGATTTTCTTGGCAAAGATACTAGAGTGGTTTGTCATTTCCTTCTCCAGCTTATTTTATAGATGAGGAACTGTGGCAAACCAGGGTTAGGTGACTAGCCCAGGATCACACAGCTAGTGAGACTGTATTTGAACTCGAACTCATGGGTCTTTCCAATTTCAATCCTAGTGCTTTATCTACTGTGCCACCTACCTGCATTAGAAGAAGCTCTACAGTGATTGTGGCAGGAGTAGAGAAGAGAATATGGCTGCAAGAAACTTTATAGAAGGAACACTAGGAGTGGATGTATGGTGTGAGGTGTCATATGAGATGACATCAAGGTTACAAACTTGGGAGACTGGACAAATTATGTTAGAAATCGAAAGAGAAAAGGCTGAGAAAGAATAGGTTTGGGTGGAGAAATTTGAGAGGTTGGAAAGACATCCAGGGGAATATCTAGCAGGCAATTAGAAATATGGTATTTCATTCCTGGGGGGGAATTGTGAGTGAAGATGTAGATTTGGGAATCACCTATATCAGGGTTGTAATTGAAACTACAAAAGAGGATGAAGTCACTAAGGGAGAGAGTATAGGAAGAAAAGATAAGAGGACCTTGGCCTGAAGCTTAGGACACCCTCCTGATTAAGTGGTAGGAGGATGGAGAGGAGCCAGTCGGAAAGTTAGAGAAGAAATGATCCAAACTGTAGAAGAATCCTAAAAGTGCAATGATGAAAATGTAGTGAAGTTAGAGGAAGAGAGAATGGGCTACAGTATCACATGACATAAAAATGTCAAGAATGATAAAACCAGATTTAAAAAAAAATCAGATTTGATGAAAGGGAGATCCATAGTGACACTACAGAGAATTGTTTCAGTAAGATGGTGAGGATGGAAGTCAGATGGCAATGAATCAAGGGAGGGAAGAATGTGGCAACAAAAGGAGAGAGTTTGACAGTGAAAAGTTAGGAACCACATGAGAAGATGGCTTAATGGTATTGGGAAAATCATGGGATGGGATTCCCTTAGGAAAAGAGATATCATAAAGATCTAGGCATATTTGCTAGTTGATGGTGGGAAACCAATAGAGAGGGAGAGAATTAAAACACATAGAAAGAGTGATAATTGATTTAAGAGGTGAGGTTAAGAGAACTGGTAGAAGGATTCAGTTTAGCAAGGACAGGGGCTACCTCTTTCTCTTAGACTAGAGAGTAAAGATTGAATGGGTGAGGACATGGAAAAGAAGAGAGAGATGCAGGAAGGAAACTGAGGAGTTGAGAATTCATCTGGAGACAAATCAGTGTTGTGGAAAGAGAATTGCAATTGGAGTCTAAAGACCTGAGTTCAAATCCCAGTTCTTACCTTAATTACCTATGCTACCTTGACTAAGTAACTTCATCTGTCTTTCTTCATAACATGAGGGCCTCAGTTTCCTCATCTGTAACATGAGTGGTTAGACTAAATGATCTCTGATGTTCCTCCCAGCTCCAAATCTATGCACCAGATGATTATATGTTGACTGTTCGTTAAAACTCAGTGATGTCAGGTTTTCTCTATACTTTCTTTCACATGAAAGGAGAAAGCAGATACTTTCACAAGTTGCTTGCTTTATTTTCTCCCCAATGGTTTCTCTAAAGTTAATATATTTGTTGTACAGTTTGGAATAAAAGACATGTTTTTGTAACCAAAGGCATTTAAATGAATTAACTGTTTGCGTGTACAACTGCATGTTAGATTAGCTTTTAAAAATGCTTTTATATTTTGAAACTTTATTTTCCAAACACTGATGAACAAAACTGGTTACTTGGAGCTCATTTTTCTTAGTGTGGATATGACCCTCATAAAGAAATATTTTTAGGGAAACATTTTTATGTTATGCAAATTGTAATTGCAGGTATTCTTATTACTTTTTAGATAAGATTTGTTTTTAATAACCCAGGAGATGGTCATTGATTTGCATAATGGTGAATCTAGAGTGACATCCAGTGGCATAGTTAAAATGTCAAAGCAAAAATATATCCACAAATTCAAACATTTCTGAATTTAAAATGGTACCTTTAAAATATTGAATGAACTATTGTCATATGCTAGTTACGCGCTAAAATCCTTGCAAGTTTCTTCTCCATTTTCCCTTCTTTGCATACTGGCTCCCCAAATTGTGCCCCTCCACAGTTGAATATCCGGCAACAACTTGAGCTTTTCCTCCTGAGTCACTTTCATGGTACCAAATACTGAATACGCCTATTCATACACTATATAAAAGACAGTTCAAAGAAACTTTATATAATTCAAGTCTAAGAAACCACAGTATAATACTTTTAGTTGATAACACATTCTTCCAGCTTTCAGTACTATTTTTTGTTGCCAGATCTAGAGATGATTGTATCTTTTATCTTTCTTCCTGCTGTGGACCTGTCTCCAGAAGGACTCTAGTTACTTAACCAAGGTTTACAAGACTGACGATAGAATTCATGCCATGACGGATGTAGCGTAGGACCCCTGAAGCCTTCTTGTTAGCGTATACTCTCATTTGGGACAATTGAATTATACAATTTTTTTAAAGACATCACCATGAGAGAATTGTAATGGATTAGTGAGCACTGTGAAGTTTGATATAACAAAGAAAACTAAGTGACAGCAAAAAACCCACAGACAGTTAAATATCTGATAAAAGTTTTGTACATTAACTGTTATCTGGGCAGCTGGGTAGGGCAGTGAGTAGAGCATTGACTCCCCAATCAGGAGCACCTGAGTTCAAATCCAGCCTCAGAACTGTAATCCTAGGGAAGTGACTTACCCCTGTTTGCCTCAGTTTCCTCATTTGTTAAAATGAACTGGAGAAGGAAATGGAAAACCATTCCAAGATCTCTGCCAAGAAAATCCAAAGGAGGTCACGGAGAGTCAGACATGAGTAAAACAAATTAAAACAACAGCAGCACCTTTACTCTTAAGTAGGCATGAGAAAGAAACAAGCATGTGTTATCATCTACTGTGTTCCAGGCACTATGCTAAATCCTTTACAAATTTTTTATATCATTTTATCCTCACATAAACCCTGATAGAGATAATGATAACTAATGCTATCATTATCCCCGCATAGAAACTTGAGAAAGAGGTTAAGTGACTTGTCCAGGATCACACAGCTGTTAGGTGTTGATAAGGATGAATTTGAGCTCAGGTCTTCCTGACTCCAGGGCCAGTGCTCTATTGATTGCACCACCCAGTAACTTGATTTCTGACATAAAAGATGTATGAGAAATGTCTTGATGACTTTATTTGTATATATTTTTTTTAAAAATAATACTGTGGCAATTTTTTTCAAATCAAATGGAAGACATGTTTTTAAATGTACCATTCTATTGTAGCTTTTGCAGAAACTTGAAGAAACAGGTTTGGAAACAGAAGGAATCCTTCGAGTCCCAGGATCTGCATCCAGAGTCAAGGTACCATGCATTTCCTCTGTCCCAACTGGAGATTTAAGTTCAATTCATCCTTGAGCCATTTGTAGATTTACCTGTTTTTATGTGACATGGACAAAAACAGTAATGCTAAGACCTGGCATAGCTTTTAACTCTTATAGTTTATAAGTCTGTAGTTATGTTACCTGAATTATCTCATCTTATTCGTCAAATCTACATTCAGTCCAATTCATTTCAGTGATTGTTTGGTTGTTTCAATTGTGTCTCACATTTCATGACCCCATTTTGGGGTTTTCTTGACAGAGATAGTAGAGTGGTTTGTCATTTCCTTCTCCAGCTCATTTTACAAATGAGGAAACCGAGGCAATCAGGGTTGAATGATTTGTCCAGGGTCACATAGCTAGTAAGTATCTGAGACCAGATTTGAATTCTGAAAGATGAGTCCTGACTCCCATGCTGGGCTCTATCCGCTGAAGCACTTAGCTTCCTCAATTAAATTCTCATATATATATATATATTATCATATGCAAGATACTGTGGTAACTTGTGGGTATGCACAAAGACAAAACAATCTTTGCTTTTACTTTCAAGGATGCCTACATCCTACTACCAGGATGTGATATACTCAGGTAAGTGAATGCAAAACTATATCCGTAAGCAAGAGAGAATTAAACTGGAAACTTTAGGATTAGATATTTGTTCTGCAAACATGACAACCAGACTGTTGTCTTGGGTCACCTATGTGTATTCAAAAACACATCCTACAAGAAACTCACTTAAGATTTAGTCTTAATTTTATAATCAGGAGCCATAGGAATTATTTTATTGTTGTAAAAACTGGAGTTTTCAATTGTTGCTTTGTGTATAATAAACTCTCAAGTTGGAAACATTTCTCTATTCTAGGAAGTTAGTAAGTGTTTTATAATGCCACATTGTTTCTATCATTTGCCTTAATTTGGTTTCTCCATTATCTTTACAGGCTGGCAGAAACCACAGTCACTCTTGCAATTTTTAATAGAACTTTTTTTCAAATATACATAAAAATAGTTTTCAACATTCATTTTTTCTAAGATTTTGAGTTCTAAATTTTTCTCCCTCCCTCCCACCCTTACCTCTCCCCTCCCCAAAACAGCAGGCAATCTCATATAGGTTATACATATGCAATCATGTTAAATGTAGTTGCACATTAGTCACATTGTGAAAGAAGAAACAAAACGAAAGGGAAAAACCATGAAGAAAAAACAACAGCAAAGCAGCAAAGCACGTGGAAATTGTATGTTTCGGTCTGTGTTCAGGCTCCATAGTTCTTTCTCTGGATGTAGTTAGCATTTTCCATCATGAGTCCTTTGGAGTTGTCTTGGATCATTGTGTGGCTGAGATGAGCTAAGTCAATCATAGTGGATCATCACACAATGCTGCTGTTTAGTATGTACAGTGTTCTCCTGGTTTGAAAACCCCTGTTCTCAGCAGGAAAATTTTGGACAATATAGGACATAGTTGCTACTTAATTTTTCTTTGATTCTGGTGGAGCTCTAATTAATGGAAGATGTACCTGAAAAGTCCCTCTCATTAAGTCTGTACAAAAATTACCTTTTCTTATACAGGATTCAAGATCCTGAGAAAGAATGACTGATTAGTGACTGGTAGAAGGTCACAGAAGACCAATGGAAAGTGGAGAGTATATAGTTGTTTTGGTCCCAAAACTAATTCAGAGAATTTGCAGAACTGAAAGGATATCCCTTCATCCATTCCACTGTTGTATACTTAAAAGAATTTCTATTTGTAGGGGAATCAATAGGGCAGCTCGGTGACATACTGGATAGAGTTCCAGGCCTGGAGTCAGGAAGACTTGAGTTCAGATCTGGCTTCAAATACTGTGTGATTCTGGGCAGATCACTTAACCCCGTTTGCCTCAGTTTCCTCATCTGTAAAATGAGCTGGAGAAAGATACTGCAACAACAAAGGGTTGGATTAAAAGAGAATAATACTATATACCATATGGCACTTGTAGATTTGCAAAGCACTTTATGTAGATTATCTCTTATGGTTCCCACAACAACCCTGTGAGGTGGGTGCTATTGTTATCCACATTTTACAGATGAGGAAACTAAGCCTGAAATAGGTTGAATCAAGGGTTTTTCCTTTTTTGTGTTGTGGATCCCTTCTGTGGTGAAGCCTATGGAGAAACCTTCCTCAGTATTTTGTTTCTTAATGCATAAAATAAAATATATAAGACTACTAAAGAAAATAATTATATTGAAATAGCGAAGAATTTTTATTTAGAGACCATGGAGTCAGGTTTAAGAACTTCTGGCTTATATGATTACTAAGGAAACCAATTACACTGAAATAAATTAATCAAATATCTATTTTTGAAAGTTCCTGAATCCCAAGTTAGGAATCCCTGGTTTGAGTGATTTGTTTTTCAGTGTCCTACATCTAGCAAAGTGTGAGAGGCAGGTTTTGAACTCAGGACACCTTGACTCCAAATCCAGCTTTCTGTCCTCTGTGTCCACCTAACTGTTCCTAAGGTGGGGTCAGATACTATTCCTTTTTTGGGCACAGAGCAAGAGGAAATAGGCTTTTAAATCACAGTATAGGGCAGGGGTGGGGAACCTGTAGCCTCAAGGCCACATGTGGCTGTCTAGGTCCTTAAGTGCAGCCCTTTGATGAAGTTTGCACTCAGTCCTAGTATAGGGGATACAAATTATAAGGCATAATAAAGGAAGAAATGCTCCTGAAAGAAAAGCCCCCATAGATGTCAGCTTTGTGAGGCCTCCACTCTGAAGGTATGCATACAAGAAAAGTTTGTTATTAGGCACAAGGCCTAAAAGAACAATGGACTAGATGATGCCCTTAAGTCAAGTCTAAAGTCTAGATCTGTAGTTTCTGTAAAGCATATGTCTGAATCATGAATCTTGGCCCCATATGTTCTTATATAAAAATCTGAAGGAGAGCACTGGAAAGGGAGGAAGAAAGAGAGAGAGGCAGTCAGTCCGTAATAGGCACGTTCTAAATTTACAGATGAAAGATAATGCTTTCGAGTTCAATCTTGGTTTGTTTAAAGTCTGTCTAATCAGGCAACCAATCAAAAGTCAAGGAAACAAGTTTCCTAAGCAGAACCAGATCCTATCTTTCCAAGTCTTCATAGATTATTGTGACATTTGGATTTGCAGACATTCCAACTGGCTCAGGTGGTGTGTGTGTGTTTAAAAAAAACGCAACATGTGGATGTGATTAAAAATCTCTTTCCTTTTCATAACCAAGTGCAGAAGACATAATACAAGACATGTTGTATATGTGCTGTATGGCACATTATAAACATTTCATGGGCAATCACAACTTACTCCTAAGCTTTTGTCTGAAAATGCTTACAAATCTTACTTTTAAGTGGGGTTAATGATTCTCCAATGCCAAATTCTTTGTGACTACTTTTACATGAATATATCCCTGAATTGTGGTCAACATGAAAGTCACTGTGTTTTAAAAACAGCCTTTTCTACTGATGGATTTAATAACATTTAAGTTCTTTGTTTCACCCATCTTGTTCAAAAGGAGACTATAATCCAAATATTCTAATCATTTGGCCTCCAAGAAAGCAAATAGGAATTAAGAGAACAATAAGGTAGAGCAGAAAGGGGGAAAAATGTTATTAGAAAGGAATTGTAACCTTATATCTTAAATATTGAATAAATCTGGATTGCTTTTCCTTAGCCAGATTTTTTATTACATTATGTGTAACTGCATTTCTTAGGCAGTCTTCTTCCAGTCATGAGTGGAGAACATCATGTATTTTTAAATAAATACATAAGATTTTAAGTCTCCAATTCTCCAATAAGTTTGCTTCAGTCTGCATTCAGAGTTCATCAGATCTCTCTCTAGAGGTGGATAGCATTTTTCATTTCTTGGTAGGTTCAAATTCAACCAGTATAAAGACACCAAAAACATGGTTTCTCAAATGTACCACTGTAAAATTCTTGCTCAATTTTTTTTATGTATTGAAAACTTCATTAAAAATTACTGGAAGGCTGGTGTGGAGAGGAAATCACTGTTTTCAGCCAGATGGGACGCACACATGCCAAGCCAATCTTGATTTGTGAGGCCTGCACCAGTTGGAAGCAGTTGAAAGCTTTTTCTTTTTCAGTGACTTTCTTCCTAATAAAGAAAGGACACTTGAACCAAGCACTGGGGAAATGTATTTTATGGAAGAGGGTTGAATGTATGATCTCTGAGATTTTCTTCGTTCCAGGTTTTGGTATTTCTCAGGATGGACTGTTTTCTAATCATTTTAGCTCTATATTGGTTTCCTTGTTATTGAATCTAAAGATGCAGGCCCTTGCAACCATTATTAAAAAAAAAAACAGCAAGAAGCAACCTTTCTCACAAATGAGAGCAACATTTTCTGCCTTAGGGGTGACAAGTTCATGAATTTCTTGGTCTCCTGTTCTCATTAACGTTGAACACATAACATGATGTCCTTCACAATCCCCTCTGCTCTTTTTTTTTCTTCTATTTGGCAAAATACAGTTTTTACACCTGGTTCAGCTGCCTCCAGACTTTAAGCCGGGCCAACATTCTGCTATGGCAGAAACAAAGGAGGGTTGGTTTTCTTTCTATTAATTAAAAAAAAAAAGCAGCCCCATAGGATTTGTTTGAATTCCCCAGACATCCACAGTTTATGTGCTGTTTTTTAAAAAATGCTTCCCCCATTATTGACCCATTTTACAGATTAGGAAGCAAAGCAGAGGTTTTGATTTGCCTATAGTCACATTATTGGACTTTGAACCCAGTCTTCTGATTCCAAATCAGAAGATATTGCCACTGCATTACCTTTCTCTTTTATTTCACTGCCTTAGGACAGACTTGCTAGATGATGCATGGCAGGAAAGGAGCTCTTTTTAATGTGACCCTTCTCCCTGCTATTCTTTTCAGTGGTTATGTGGTGTAATGGAGTCAGGAAGACCTAGACTCAGCTCCCACCTGAGAACATACTAGCTCCATGCCACAGACAGGTCTTAGTGCCCCAGGCAACTAAGACTACAAGTTATAGATGATTTTAAAAAATTTATTTATTTTTAGCAGTTCCCAATTCTCTCCCTTGCACCTCTGAGAATGAAAGCAATATGATATGAATTAAAAATGTGAAATCATGCAAAATATATTTCATATTAGCTATGTTACAAAAAAAATCCTCAGAATAATCAAAACAAGAAACATAAAGAAAATGGGAAAAAAAGTTTGCTTCAGTCTGCATTCAGAGTTCATCAGATCTCTCTGTAGAGGTGGATAGCATTTTTCACATTAATTACCTTGGGTCATTATGGATGATTTATTTATCCTGCTTTGATAGAATGAGTTTCCACTTAGGAAGTGCCCTAAGCCTATGAAATCACATGCTTTGTCTCTTTCCTGCCCTCCTCTTCCCCACAAGGATATCTGCTATATAAAATATATTGATCATCTTATCTCTGTTGGGTTGAAAGTTGAAAAATCAGGGGCATCAATCAAATCTTCACTATTCTAAGGCATCCAATAGCAAGTCCTTTTTCTGATGTATTTCAAAAATTTCCTATTTCTACTGATCTAAATTAGGATGTAGTGGTAAAAAAAACAGGGAGCTGTAGAATAAATTGGTCACTACTTGGCGCAGTACCTGCCACATAGTAGGTGCTTAGTAAATATTTTTGATTGATTAGTTGAAAGTAGATCAGACATGGCCTAAAATTCAATACTCTCCCAAATGAAATCTGGTTGAATTGTCCACAAACCAATTTTTCTCAGCCTCTCTAGTCTAGTCACCTTCTCCTGGCAATCAGTACCTGCGGAGGGACTCTACTTAGATTTGTTTCTGGCATAGCCTTTTTTCTCTTCATCTCCTGTTAATAGAAGCAGTACGACATGAGGTTGGCTTTAAGGGGGGAAGCCTTGGAAAAAAGGTGACAGGTAAAAGTGGGCATCCTGAATATAAATCAGCCAGGCTTATTAGACTAATTGAGGCCAAATAATCTTTGAAAACCATTTTCAAGATTTAAAAAGCCAGGAGAGACTTTTTAAGTTATGAAAGCTCAGACACTCAAAAAAAAAAAAAAAGCACATGTGGAAGAGGTCTGTGTGTCTTGGCTGAAAAAGCTTCCAGCACCACTCCTGGAATATGTCATTATTCTATGTGTGCAGAAAGAAGTAATATCATCTTTATTGGCCGTGTTCCTATTCTGTATTCGAACCATCTGAGGGACATGCTTCTTGCTTGAGACTAGAAAAGGAAGGGAAAGGGAAGCTTTGTCAAAGCCCGGAGCATTTGCTTTGTGGGAAGAGAAGGTATTTTGCCAAGACCACAGAAATGAAATTATGGTCAGAGTGAAAAAAAAGTATGTATTTATATAGAATTAGTCATGCTTTCAAGATTGTTTTTTTTCTACAAGAAACTATTAGAATACCCATAAAAGACTTGCATTTAGCAATTATTATTCAAATATTGTCATTCTCAAACAAATACCAGTACACCACAAACCTGCAGCATAGAGGGGCTTGCACTGCAGGTGACCAACCACTGGGGAAAATGAATACTGATAACGTAGAGGCATACATGGGCCAGCTGTTGAAGCAGAGGATGCCAGGCCAGGGATAGCATAGTTCCTATGTATAGGAGCAATCCCTGTATTTAGGGACAGTGCTGGACACTTAAGTTCAGGATTGGAATTCAGAAGGACACAGTCAGGTAAATGAACCATAGGAGACACCAAAGCAGAACTGGGGTGGAGGGAAACATAACTAGGGGTGAGAAAAGTGGATAAGAAGGAGATGGTTCAGGTTAATTGGGAATGTTCAGGAGCATAAGAAAGAAAGTCTTAAGCTTAGGAGTCAGTGTGCTTTGGGGGAAACTGAGAAGGAGAGAGGAGGCAAAGCCAGAATCAAGGAGAGCCCCAGTCAAACATTTAAGGCTAAAGTCTGAATACTGGTGTGTTAGAGCTCAAGGACAGAAGGGAACCAGAACAGTTGCCAAACTGTTTCAACAGAACAAGTCTGACTATTCCTTTTTCAGAGGAACAGTGGTCTGCCCATGGGCAATCAGGATTTTCAAAGCTCTTTACCCTAGGGGAGTCATGTGGGGACGAACTCCAATTTTAGTTGAAAATGGCAGTTCAATATACCCAAAGGACTGTAAAATGTGCATACCCTTTGGCCCTGTAATACCACTTCTAGGGCTGTATCCCAAAGATACCATAAAAATGGTGAAAGGACCCACATGTACAAAAATATTTATAGCAGCTCTTTTTGTGGCAGCCGAGAACTGAAAATCAAGGGGCTACCCATCAATTGGGTAATGGCTGAGCAAGTTGTGGTATATGAATGTAATGGAATACTATTGTGCTAAAAGAAATGATGAACAGGCAGACATCAGAAAAACTTAGAAAGACTTAAATGAATTGATGCAGAATGAGGGGAGCAGAACCAGAAAACATTGTACAGTTACAGCCACATTGAACAATGACTAACTTTGATAGACTTGGCTCTTCTCAGCAATGCAAGGTTATAAGACAACTCCAAAAGGCTCATGATGGAAAATGCTATCCACATCCAGAGAAAGAACTGTGGAGTCTGAATGCAGATCAAAGTATATTACTTACTCCTTCTCTTTTTTGTTTTGTTTTTTTCTCTTGCTTCATTCTATTGGTTATAATTTTTCTTTGCAACATGACTAATGTGAAAATATGTTTAATGTATATGTAGAGCCTCTATCAGATTGCATGCTGTCTTGGGAACTCAAAAGCATGTGGAACTGAATGTTGTAAACTAAAAATAAATAAATAAATTTTAAAAAAAGAAAATGGCAGTTCAGAATCTATGTAATCACGGGAAAGGGAAGGGGATAAACATTCAGAAATTTTGTGCCAGGGCAAATAGGTAGTGCAGTGGATAAAGCACTGGGCTTGGAATCAGAAAGGTTCATCTTCCTGAGTTCAAATACAACCTCAGACACTTACTAGCTGTGTGACCCTGGGCAAGTCACTTTACAAACCTGTTTGCCTCAGTTCCTCATCTGTAAAATGAGCTGGAGAAGGAAATGGCAAACCACTTCTATATCTTTGCCAAAACACTCAAAATAAGGTCATAGAGAGTCTGAAACAACTGAGCAATAACAACATGGGCTATGCCCTGTACCAAACACTTTACAGATGTAATTCTTTCATGTGATCCTCATAACTTACAGTTGAGGGAACTGAGGCAGACAGAAGTTAGCTTACCCAATTTCACACAAAAGAAATGTCTGAGGCCCAGCGCTCTATCCAAAAAGTGACCTTTGTTAATGACATTGCACAGAGGGAGGGGGAAGGGAGAACGTCAAGGGGCAGTCATTGAACATTTGACTGTTTCCTTTGGTTGCAGAACCTCCACCAAGAACTTGAAAGCAAATTTTATGAAGATACATTTGATTGGGACCAAGTCCGAAACAACGATGCAGCAGGACTACTAAAGATGTTCATCAGAGACCTCCCCAGCCCTCTCTTTACCGTGGAATATCTGCCTGCTTTCATTGCCTTAGTGGAAAGTAAGTGAAAACAGTATCTCAGCATAAATAAACCACGTGTCACAGTAGGAGGCATAAAGCAGAAGAAAGAGAACTGATTAGACATGACCCATGAATAACATGGTGAAAAACACATTTGCAAGAAAGCCTCTACACTTCCCCTTTTTAAAAAAAAATTTCTAGTTACTTGGGAGCATTTGTTGTAAAAATAATAACTAGCATTTATATAGCACTTCAGGGTTTGCAAAGTGCTTTACAAAATATTTTATCTAATTTCTTCCTCACAACAACCTTGCAGTTTTTACAGATAAGGAAACTGAGTCAGACAGAAGTTGAGTGACGTCTAGAGTCACACAGTCAGTAAGTATCTGAGGCAAAATTCAAACTTAGGTGAGACTCTAGATTCAGAATTGAAATTAATTTTTTTCCCCAAACATTGTCTTGTTTGCTTTGAATGTTTTACCTTGAGAAACTGATGAATCTGCATGGTTGATTTCCATGAGCCTCTAGCACATAACCCAAGGCTTGAGGTAACTTCATTTTGCCCAGATTTGCCTGTTAATTTGCTACCAGGTTCCATAGCCCAGAAATCAAGGTCTCTGTCTAAGAAATGGATATTTTACTTCTTCTCTGTTGCCATTATTATATTGTATTTTCCAGGTAATCTGGGTCAAAAGGTGGTGATAATAGCCGTTATGAGGAAAGGAATGAACAGAGACTCTTCTTGACATTTAATTCACTCAACAAATATCCCTAGAGTTAGCTAAAAATATAGCCTTCCTCCAGTGGCCTTAGCAAATATGGGCCCGTAATCCAGAAGACGGTTCAGGCACCTGGGATTTTATATGGTTCCTCAAGTCTAGTTAATAGTAATAGCTAGGATGTGGTTAATGCTTTAAGGTTTGCAAAGCATTTTGCAAGTATTATCTCATTTTTCTCTTCATAAAAATCCTTAGAAATAGGTGCTACCATTCTCTCTATTTTATAGATGGACAAGCTGAAGCAAACAGAGGTCAAGTGACTTGCCCAGGGTCATATAGCTCATTTGTATCTGATGGCAGATTTGAAATCTGAGTTTCCTGAATCTAGGTCCAGTGCTTTCTCCACTATGTTGTCTACCCCTAATACGGGAAGGTCTATGACTGGAAATTTCCCAACTTTCTCTCTTTCAGTGGAATCCTTATCCAGAAATCTCACATACACAGTGGGTTGAGAAAGAAAATTGGACTTATCCCATGCCTCAGTTCTCCCATCCATAAGATGAAAGGACTAGATGTCTAAACCAGGCTCCAAAATGTGCTGCAAAGCCTAATTTATAGTACAGACAGTTAAAGTACAGTATGTTAAATGCTTTGACCAAGGTCTCAGAATTGATCATTGTGAGAGCAGGGAGGATTTTTTTAAACTTTCTATCTGAAGCTTTAATCACTACTTCATTAATCCCTTGTAAATTCCAATTGGATTTGAATCAACAAAAGGCATATTCATTTATAGACTATGCTCTGTAAAGGCACTGATTGTTCAGGAGCTGCAAAATCGTTAAAATTATTATAGAAGATGGTAATTAGTGAGCTCTTAAATTGATAAGAAAAAGCATTGTCCTAAAATTAGTATATTTCCAGATCTTCTTGGTAGAAAAGAATTGTTAGCTTCTCTATTCTAGAAGAAGAGATTTAAATTTGGTCTGTATTTATCAAAATCCAGTATCCTTTGTCCTGTGTAAGAGCTAGTGAGTGGCAGTATAGAATAGTAGATAGAGAACTGACCTCAGAACTAGGAAGACCTGGGTTCGAGTCTTCCCATTATCATATATGGACTGGGTGACCCTGGGCAGAGGGTTCTCAGCGTTTTAGGCAACTCATTGATAAAAGTGCTAAATAAATGGTGGTTATTATTAAAGTTTGCTAAGTACTTTACCATTGTCACCTCATTTTTGTCCTCACACACCTGGGAGGTAGATGCTGTTAATTATACCCATTTTACAGTTGAGGAAATTGAGCCAGACTGAGATTAAGTGATTTGTCCATGGTTACACAACTAGGAAGTGTCTAAGGCAGAATTTGAACTCAGGTCTTCCTGACTCCAGATCCAAAGTTCTTAATCTTCTTTGGTATTCTGATTTGGCCTATGGATGCCTCTCAGAATCATGACTTTAAAATGCACAAAATAGAAACCAATTATAATGAAATAAAGATAAAAAATTATTTCCCATTCAGGTTTGCAAACTCCCTGAAATCTCTCCACAGATAGTAGATTACAGAGCCCTTCTCTAAAACTGTAAGGAGCCAAAATGCCTACCTGCATTGGTAGAGGGACATTCCTCATGTGGGAATTCTTTATACCATTGAAATAGCACGTGTAGACCCTGTCCATATGCTAAGATGGACTCTTGAGTGGAACTGACTAGTGTAGAAAGGAGATCTAGCTCCTTTCATTTTTTAAATCATAAACTGTCGAGCTTTTCTATTAAGGTTGCTGCCCTGGAAAAGATGATGTAGGCTTGTGAACCGCTCTCAGAGACTGGCTGAATGATTCGGCTGACAAATGTTTACCGTTCAATTCTGCAGGTGTTATACCATAAGTTGAGGTCAGTTTCAGCCTCTTTAAAGCAAAATATAAAAATAAATTTGTTTTCTTAGCCCCTACAGTTCACTGCCTGATTGCTGGCCCTACAAATCATTGAACAAAATGAGCCTGGAAAAAAATATCCTAGAAAGAAAAAGCTGTGTGGCTTGTAAAAGCTTCCACATTTCTTTGTGTTACCTTGAAACTGAAAAATGCCATATTCCAGATGACTGATATGCTATCTGGCAAACTCATTGTGACATTAAGGAGCTGGCTTGCCACCTAGGATGAAGAATGACCTTTTGGACCCTATAGTATAAACCCCAAAGGAAACAAATTTTCCCAAAGGGTAGAATCAGACTGTTATGTTGGATTCTGTTACACATTTAAAGCCAGGGTTTCCAAGGATCCCAGAGGGGATTGGGAGAGAAGGACCTTATCCATTACCACAATTACTTTTCTTTATCCAAAGTTTACCCCAAAAAAGTCTCATAAAATTAAAGCACTAATAGTCCATCAATCATAGCTTTGAACACATTTAGAAAAGTCTAATATCTTTCCCAGGAAATAAATGACCGATCAGAAATAGAAGAATTGCAGCTCCTTTGCAACCAACGCAATCAAGGATTCTATTAACTACAAAAACAATTGTATGCCTAGGCTTCATCTGTAAAATGAAAGCTAGTCATTTCCCAGTTTTGTCTTTAAACCTGAAAGGCTATTTTGTCATTTACATGTTATTGATTGAGATAAAGGCAAAGGTGATCGAGGATAGAAATGTCAAACTCATAGCCCCTAAAACTCCCAAGTGTGTCCTGAACCAGATTAAAATATGAGGTATGTCTAGCAAAGTAGTAAAAATACAGTACAGTGTAGACAATGTTAATTTGTTGTTTTCTATACAGCCTGCAGGGATCTTTTTCTATTTGAGTATGATACCTCTGACTTAGCATATTAAGAGGCATCAGAAACTTCTGACATTTACTAACTCGGTGACCTTGGGCAAATCATTTCACCTTGGTAAGCCTCCGTCTGCTTATCAATGAAATGGAAATAATAATACTTCTACTCCTTACCTAACAGGGGTTTTGTGACATTTTGCAAATGTTAGATACTATTATTAAGAAAGCAAACATAATCATCATTTCATCTAAAATTCCACATTTTTGCAGATAAAGAAACGGATCTCCAATGTAGATCTGCAACTGTTTTCCTCTAGAAGACTTTTCAAATTCACTTTGTTCAAGGTTATACAGAGGCAACTCTCAGCCTATGCCTTGGATATTAAGATAAAAATCTTATTTATTATTTCAGAGAGGCTATTACAGACATTCCCTCTTAAAGATTCCTGGCTGAATAAAGCGTAGCCAAATCCTTTATAGTATGACACTCTGTTTCATCTGCCTCTGATCAGATTTGATTTACAAACACTGAACTTATCTATAAAAATTCATGTATAGATCTTCTTCAGACATGATGTCCCAATTCTAAATGATAACCCCCCCCCTCCCCCCGCAACTGCCAGATTCTTATTATGGCCACATCATTTATTTGTTTACATCATTCCCTTGCACTTTCCACTCTACACACATATGTGAAAGGGTCAGCTTGATCTCCTTGATGAGGTGGCATCATATCATATAATCCAACACCTTGTCAGGAGAAAAAGTGTTTGCATTTTACTGAAATATGTTGTTCATGTATGCATTAAATGACTTTCACTTTTTACAAAGAAACAAAGTCAGACTTCCCTTCTACTTCAGAATTCTCCATTGATTTATCTTGGCCATGATGTGATCTAGTTCTCACATCTAAGGGGAACACAGGGATGGCACAAGGAAGTTTGAGTTTTCTGGTGTGCTCTAAATTTTGGCCATAACCCACCTTGTAGCAGAATGAGCAGGACTGCAGAGAAAGAGACAGGCTTCTGGCCAAATCTCCCACATAAAAATTATAGAGTCGGAGTTGATCTTGTGCTTCTATTAGGAACACAGTGTTGCTGAGTCCTCAAAGATTATCCCTTTTATTTCTGTAAATCTGCAAGTTAAGCGTTGGAATTAGGGGTCGTTCAAGACATGAAAGCACAGCTTGTCATAATCTTTATAAAGCTGTTTACAGTATCAAAGTGGCATAATATATGACAAAGCACTTTGTAAAAGTTTTGGTCGTTTAGAGCTGGAAGAGAAATTAGAGACCAATAATTGCAACCTCTTCATTTTACAGGTGAGTAAACTGAGGCTGAGAGGAAACTGACTCATCCATGGTCATGTGGTTTGTAAATAGCTAAAGCAGGCTTTGAACTCAGCTCATTCTCGCTTCAAGCTCAGCACTTTATCCACCCTATCACTCAGATGCCTCAGTTCAATGCATATAATAAATCCCTTCAAAATTATAGGGATTTTTCTTTTGCTAACCTGTCCATCATATGTCATAAAAGTGATATGTTATGGTATAGAAACAGCCAGAAACCCTATCCAGTTTGGGAAAACCTTGCATCATTGTGCTGAAGACACTTTAAAAGTTGCCAGTAGCCCTCTGGCAACAAGATATGAGCAAGAAGTGTTTTCAGGACACATCTAAGGAGTTCACTGTATGTGATGATGTTTTGGTTACATTTTTAGGAATCTCCAAGATCAAATTGCAGTTACAAGCTTTGCACCTCTTGATTATGCTTCTGCCTGATGCCAATAGAGATACTGCCAAGGTAGGTCATATCTGCCATTTTGCCAGTCATCAGGGCTCTCTGTTAGGAGGAATTTCTTACAGTGAAAGTCACAAAACCTATCATTAACTCGGATAACCCCTGGGACCCAAGGCTGCTACTTTGTGAGCTTTCAGATGTGCAAGGGTCCTCAAAAGTTTTAGCATAGTTTTAAGCCATGATAAACTTAAAACTTCCAGGAGTCCCTCTATAATTCTGGCTACTAAATTGTCTATTTCTAGTAATTCAGTAGATGCTGCAGAACTGCATAGATTTTACCATATTCTTGCAAAAAAAAACCCAAAATGCCTGAAACCTGAATTAATTAATAAATCTAAATTAATAAATTAATTAATAAATCTAAATTAATAAATTAATTAATAAATCTAGGCTCCTGAAGGAGCCTGTAATTTCTTGTAGCAGTGACCTAATCTTGTACAATTATCATAAGTCTGTTGATTTCTGTAAACAAATCCTCATGACTCTTTTTTGTCAGCAATTCTAGATGAATTTATGTGGCTGTCTTGCCCATGGAGGGTCGTTAGTTTCTACATTTGGATCTTGGAAGTTTCATAGACTTCATTCAAAGATGAATTTATCTAGAAAGGTGAACCTAGAGGTAGCCACTGCTACTTCTCTGAAAGTTATGGTCATGACTACTGCTACTACTACTACTACCACCATTACTACTGCTGCTGCTGCTACTACTACTATTTTTGTTTAGTCTTTACTTGTGTCCTGTTCTTTGTTTCCTCTTTTGAGGGCTTTCTTGGCAAAGATACTGGTTTGCCATTGTCTTTTTATAGATGAGGAAACTGAGGCACATAAGGTTAAATGACTTGCCCAGAGTCACACAGCTAATAAGTATCTGAAGTCAGATTTGCACTCGGGTCTTTTTGAGTCTAGACTTGGCATTCTGTCCACTGTGCTACCTTGCTGTTGCTGCTGATGATACTACTAATATAATACCTTAGCATATTTTTTTTACTTATTACACTTGTATACTTATTGGTTCTAAATGACATTTTTATATTTTATATCACTCTATGGGAAAAGATTCCATGAGACAAAGGATACATTTTACAGATTTTCAAATTGCGTAGTGGATAGCTTGACACTGGGCAGGTCCTTCAACCTTTTAGTGTGCTAGGCAGTTCTCTAAAAGTGTCAGTTACAGTGAAGGTACCAACTTGCATTGAGAAAGGAAATTTCTCCATTGGGGGAAATGAGTAAAATTCTTCTCTTTTCAGTGAAGTCATATAGCTTGAAGTCATCTTTGCATATCCAGTCATTCATAACATATTTTGCTTTGAATTTCCCTTTAGTTGATATGTGATGATAGTGACCGTAATTCTCATTAATTACAGTCATCAAAAAGTGGAAAGGGCCTTTTTAGTAGGTGGTGGTTTCCTTTTTGCTCAAAGTCCTCAAACAAAGTCTAAATGTTTATAGGAATGCTGTAGAAAGAATTTCTATTTAGGGACAGATGGACATTTGAGGCCCCTTAATCTGTGATTCTGTGATAGAATCATTGTCCATAGATTTTATCAAACACATTCCTTCAAATCTCTTTTAGTCCCTGAAAGTTTATGAAAATCATGTTTATTTTGATGTCTTAATTGCTGAAGGAATCCATAAACCACGACTACTTTGAGGTTTCAGAACCGAGGTGAAAATATTAGGGACCGAGGGAAGAAAAAAATCCACTTCAGCCCTCAGTACTTTAAACCCCCATAATGAAGCTGGGGCAGCTGGACAGAACAGTGGCTAGAATGCCAGGTCTGGAATCAGTAGGACTCATCCTTCCGAGTTCAAATATGACCTCAGGCATTACTAGAGGTATGACTCTGGGCAAGTCATTGTTTGCTTTGGTTCCTCATCTGTAAAATGAACTGGAGATGGAAATGCCAAACACTCTAGTATCTTTGCCAAGATACTAAATGGGATCACAAAGATTGGGACACAACTGAAACAACAAAATAAGAAGGTAGTATAAAGGGAGTCTCATTATTGTTTAGTTATAGACAACTGAGAATCAAAAGTTGACTAAATTTATTTAAATTAATAATAATCTCTCCTTCTACATAGAATCCCAGAAGGACTCAGTCATACTTTTGGGTATTTTGAAACATTTGATTATACATTTTCTCCCCATTTCAATGCAACCAATGTTGAGATGGAAAAGTACTAGTTGACCCTAGAAGAGCCCCCATTTTCCCACAGTATCCCTTGTAGCTAGAAAACAAAACCAAGAATGCCAAAATTTCCTATCCTTATGGGATTTCATCTCTACTTTGAGAAATCCATGAGCTTTGGAAGGCTCCACTAAAATGCGTGGCCCCTTCAACCTCTTCAAAGCTTTCTTTTTCCCAACAGAAGTTTGGCAAGGATTGCTTCTCAACAGTCTTTCCAGCCTTTCTCTTTGTAAGGCTAAAGAAGGAAAAGCTGAAAAACAGCAGAGGAAATTTTGTTCAAAAAATAAAATCTCAGACTCATTCAATCTTGTTCAAAGTTTAGATGAAGTCTTGGATTTTTGTGCTATCTGAACAGGTTGTCCTTCCTTAGTTTGGCTGAAGGAGACACTTCCCTGGGTAAATCATTTTAAAATGTGAAGTCATATGACTTTTCCCTCATTGTGTTCCCCCACCCTTAAGAAAAATAAATAAATAAACCTTCTACAGGAAGCCTTTCCCAAACCATTCTAATTTTGGTGCCTTCTCTCTGTTGATATTTCCTATTTATCCCTTAGATTGCTTGTTTGTACATATATCTTTACATGTTGTGAGGGCAGGGATTGTATTTTTCCTTTCTTTAAATTCTCAGTACCTGATACATAGTAGGTCCTTAATCAGTACTTATTAATTGACTACTGACTGGTTTCTGTCTTGAGTATCAGTATTTAGCAAGTCTTAAAAAAATTTTTTTAATCCTAATATCTACCAGAGTTTCAGGGTTGAATATATTCAGATCTTCAAAATGCTCAAATGAAAGATCACAGGATCTCCAGTTTTGTAAACTCAATTAAAATGGAGCTACTGTTATGCAGCAGTCTATAGAAAATACTAACAACATTACCTGTGTTAACACCTTTAAACAAACAGTGAACAACATGAAATATTGCACGGCTCAGCTCTGCTGACAGTGCCTGGAGGTGCTAGGAGGGTTAAGGGGATGAGGAATAACCTTTATAAGGTCACTGGTGCATTTTTATTACCTATTATATTAAATGTTATGTGTTAAATTTTTGTAACATTTTATGTATAAGCAATATGACATGATATAACATAATTGCATTATGTTATATTTTGTTATATCCTGTCATACATCGTATCATATATTTTGATATATAGGTTATATCATATGTATTTTGTTATATCATGTATTATATCATATATTTTTTGTTATATTGTATCATGTCATGTTATTATAATAGCATAATAGAAATAATTTTTCCTATTAGGCCTTCCTGATATTCCTCAAGAAAGTGGTTGCTAATGAAGGGAAAAACAAAATGAGTCTGTGGAATGTTTCCATGATCGTTGCACCAAATCTCTTTATCTATAAAGGCAAACGCTCCAATCAAGAAGAGATGCAGGCCGCTGCTACCACTGCACACATTGTTCGGCTCTTGATTAGGTACCAGGATGTTTTGTGGACGGTGAGTGATGGCTCTTTTTGGAAAGGGAGCATTTAAAAAATTTTCTTAATTTTTTGCTCTTCCTGGAATATGAGTCATATGCACAAGAGTCAACCAAGAAAAAAAGGCAATGATACCTGTTTGTCCCAGAGCCAGCCTCTCTCGATATCCATTGTGTATCAGCAAGGACCCCAGCATACACTGCTGTACAGGTTCTTTGATCTGCTTTTCTAACAGGAAAACAACTTTTGAGGGATCAGCAAGCACTTTAATCAAGCACATATATCATTCACTTAATTCAGGGACAAAAGTCAGCACCCTATACTTCAGAGAAAATACATAGAAATAATCATTAACAGACAGGGATTCCAGCTGCCCGACCGTAAGCAAGGTCAACACACAGATCAACAGATAGATCCAACTGTCTGACCATTACATGTATACGTAGTTACCAGAGAGAGAATCATCAACTCCTGGGTTTTCAAAGCATGATGGGGATGGGGGATAGGGGAGAGAATACCTAGTGGCTGCCCAGAGTCTCATGTGGCCAAACAAACACTTCCAATGAGTGAGCCCAAAGTAAAACCTCACCTCGGGGTATTTAAACACTTTTCAGAGCAGGAGGGCAGGACCCTCTGATCCAGTGCCTCAATAGATATTAACAAAAGATACTTGAGGCCTATTAATGGGCAGGGAATATCAAATTAACATTACACATGGGCAACATGGAAGCAGGATTGGGCTCCTGGAGACATTTTTTATGTGTAAGTTTCAGGGGCTTCTATTTGCCACTTCTCTTATTTCATGATGCTATATTTCCTGCTTTTAATAGTGTAACTCTTCTCTGTTTGCACTTAAGAAAGACTGAAATGCCAGTTTTCTCAGGATTCTAATATGCCTGTTTGTTCTAGGATATTCTTCAGCCTGAGCCTACCTGTGAGAAGAGAGTAAATAACTCCAAATATCAGTCTACTGTTGTCCCTGTATGAGGTTCCTGATTCCAGGGCCTAGAAGAGCAACTTGGGAATCTTTGAATTTCTTTTTTCCTTCAAAACTGTAGTTCAGAAGTCTCTTTTATATGAAACTTTCCCAATTTTCCTCCCCATCCCAACTGTTACTGTCCCCCAGAGTTACTTTGTATTTATTTTTTATGTGTTATGTATATTGTCTCCCCTGATAGATTTTAAGATAGCATGATACAGAGGATAGAGTCATGAAGAGTTGAATTTGAATTCCACATGAGACATTTATTAGGTGTGACCCTGGACAGGTGACTTAACCTCTCTGTGTCTTAGTTTCCTCATCTGTAAAATGAGGAGATTGGACTTGAATTGGAAAAGAACAATTCATGTCCCAATCCCAAAGAAGGCCAGCACCAGAGAATGTTCAAATTATTGAACATGCCAGCAAGGTTATACTTAAGATTCTAAAAGCCAGACTTCTGCAATATATGAACTGAGAATTACCAGAGGTGCAGGTTGGCTTTCGAAGAAGCAAGCAGTAGAACTAGAGACCAAATTGTCAACATTTGCTGGATTAAGCAAGGGTGTTCTGGAAAAAACGTCTACTTTTGCTTCATTGATGACACTAAAGCCTTTGACTGTGTGTGCCTCAACAAATTGTGGCAGTCTTCAAAGAGACGGGAGTACCAAAATATCTTACTTGTGTTCTGAGATCAAGAAACAACAATTAGAATTGAACATGGAACAAATGATTGGTTCAGGGTTGGAAAAGGAGTATGACAAGGCTGCACATTGTCATGTTATTTATTTAACTTATATGCAGAGTCCATCATGTGAAATCCTGTGCTGGATGAATCAAAAGCTGGAATTAAGGTTGCCAGGAGAAATATCAACCATTTCAGATACGCAGGTGATACTGCTCTGATGGTCAAATGTAAAGAGAAATGAAAAAGCCTCTTCATAAGGATGAAAGAGGAGAAAGAAAAAGCTGGTTTGAAGTTTAATGTTACAAAAAAAAAACCAAACTCTTGGGATCTAGTCTCATTACTTTATGGCAAATAGAGGGAGAAGAAGTGGAAGCAGTGTCACATTTTATATCTTGGGCTCAAAGATCACTGCAGATGGTGACTGCAGCCATGAAATTAAAAGATGCTTGCTCCTTGGAAGGAAAGCTATGGCAAATCTGGAGAGCTTACTAAGAAGCAAAGATATCACCTTGCCACCAAAGGTCTGTCTAGTCAAAACTATGGTTTTTCTACTGGTAATGTCCAGCTGTAAGAGTCGGACTATAAGGAAAGCTGAGTTCTGCACCACTTTCAAATAGTGGTGTTCCAGAAGATGTAAGAATTCCTTAGACATCAAGGAATTAAATCAATCAATACTTAAATTAACTTTGACTATTAATTAGAGGGACACATACTAAAGCTGAAGCTTTCATACTTTGGCCACATAATGAAAAGACACAACTCATTGAAAAAGATTCTGATTGTGGGAAAGATTGAAGGCAACAGAGTAAAAGGATGATAGAAGATGAAATGTATAAAAAGTGCCATGGAAACAACAAATATGAACTTGGACAGACTTTGGGAGATAGTGGAGAACAGAAGGGCCTGACCTGATATGGTCCACAGGGTCAAAGAGTCAGACATGACTCAACAAACAGTAACATCAACACAAGGGTACTTCTGGTTCTAAATTTATGATCCTTTGTTGATCTTAGGAGTGCTTCATTTCTATCTTTGGACTCCTAGCACTTAAGAAAGTGCCAGGCACATAGTGGCCAGTTAATAAGTGCTTATTGATTGAGAGAATTACTGAATCATAAAAAAGTGACCACTTCACTGATAGAATCTAGTTCAACAATTCAACTTTTCACCATTTCTTATGAATATTTCTTTTTTGTCTTTGTATTCCCAACAGCTAGCAGAGTGCCAAGTATACACTAAGCAGTTAATAAATGCTTATTGATTAATTGGGGGAATTACTGAACTATTAAAAAGTGGACAGTCCATTGGTAAAACCTAGTTTGACTCTGACTTCTTGCCATTTCTGCCTCCTTACTCCAGGTCCCTTCTTTCCTGATCACCCAGGTGAGGAAAATGAATGAGGCAGCAATTAACAACACAAAGAAGCAACCGATATTTGACAAAAGTGTGAGAAAACTTCTCAGAAGGAAAACTTTGGAACGAGAAAGACCTGAAAAGATAGAGGTAGCTGATGCATATAATTCAAGAGCATATTCCTTACTAGTGACAATCCCATTTCTCAGGAGAGGCATAATGTGACATATTTTTGGAACAAAAAGACATTAAATTCTCAGAAGATACTTACAGAGAAGTGTCAGCAATAAAATATAGCCACAGTCCAGAAGGCTACACAAGTTAGAAGGTATAGAGCAAAGGTGATATTATGCCCTAATTCAGGTGGGTATAGGGCTCCAATTATCCTTTTTATTAAAATACTTGGACCACCATGCTACTTATTAACATTTTTATTTAGTACTAAGCACTCATAAACAAGGGTAAAATGACCTTGAGCCAAAGGTGAAAGCTATTATTTTAATCCCTATGAAACAGAGAAGGGGAATGTCAGCACTGTCTTCCCAATAGCCAAAGGAACAGATGTCCTTGAATGAAAGAATTCTAAAGTATTCATTCAAACTCTAGTAGTTAAGACCAAGGTTCAATAAGGAAACCAAGTCTAGGAAGATGACAGGGATTGCCTCCTTGAAGTTTCATTGTAAAGCAAACTTTTCTCTTGGATTTATTCTTTCATTAATCAGAGATGATTGGGATTGGGTAAATTTCTAGATACATCATCCAGGTGAGGTCTTGTCAAACTAAACTGAGTTGAACCAGAGATAGTCTATATGAAGTGATGGAAACAGTGGCAAACTTTTGATCAGGAGGTCAGAATTTGAATCCTCTTCCTCACATGTTTTAACTGTGTTCATCAACAAGTAATGTAAACCTTTCTGAGCCTCAGTTTCCTTGTCTGTAAAATGGATCTAATGATATTTGCCCTACTTTCCTGTCAGGAGAGAAGTGTTTTGTAAGCCTTAAAGATCTATATAAATTTCAACAATTATTATGGTTAGAATGCATGAACCTATCTAGAGAGCTGGGAGAAAATGTAAAATTCACAGACATAAAATGAGGTACTGAAAAGGCAAGACAGAGTTTCCATTGTATTCGTTATGCTACAATAGCATTCTTAAGGATCTATGTTTGTTCTGTAGGCTTCCAGTCCTAGGACTTCAAAAACTCTCCCGACATCCCCATCTTCAAGAAGGAAGGTAAGATAACTGTCTTTGGGGAGTCTGAAGGCATTTCTCTGTTTTCTTTAACCAACATTCTCCTGGCTATTCCTCTAGCTGTACAAGTCTGTCAAAAATGTACTCCTAGAGTTAGAATGTGACTGAAAAATGATGTATGTCATCGTGGAACTTGGAAGTGTGACTGATAAGTGAACAGTACCAGGAGTATCAAAAATTCCATAACTGACTCATTGATCTCATAAAAAATGAGTCAACAATATTGGCCAGGCAATATTGTGCAGTGACACCAGAGATACTGAGACTGTACTATCACTGATGATAGGAAGTTCAAAAGGAACCTATATTATGTTTGAGGGGATGATGTGAAACCCATTCTACCTTAGGAGGGAAGCAAGGTTATGTAAATAAGGTGCATTTTATTTAATGTAGCAATTGCTTGTGAGCCCCAAATCGATGAACCTTAGAAACTGTCATTAGAATATTTTTTTCAGTTCTTAAAAATTCAGCGGGCTGCCAAATTCCAACACTTGGGGGCAAGTAACACTGAATAGTTGTATGTTATATCTCATCTCTGAAAATGTATTCAAGGGGGAATAGGAGAGCTCTTTGAAAATTTTACCAGAATTTGGTGAGGTTTAGACTGGGTGGTGAAACTTGAGAACTGACCATCAAGGCCCTACACTAGCTTGCAGATTCTACAGATGTTCATTTAGATCTTCATCAGAACTGCAGACTTTAAATAGAAGTGCATTCCATTCATAATGCTCAATGAAGCCCCACCTCTTTGTGCTTCACTAAGAGGGAAGAGCCACTGATTTCCCAGATAGCTCTTGAGTGTGTAGAGATACAGTGGTGTGGCTTATTTAGGGCCAGCAGAAAGAAAACTACAAATATAAAATTAAAAATTTCAAGCACTGAACCACAAATAGTAACTGCCTAAACAGTAGACAGCCTACCCTCCTGCAATCAGATAGGGGTCAGCTAATTTTGAGCCAGAGGTATTTATTACACCACCTGTGGCTAAAGGGACACAGCTGTGAATGGTGAGAGACCACCTAACCATCACACAGAGAAGTGCCCATAACAATGCTAAGAATTGTGGAAGATGACTTGTATTTCCTAGTCATAAAAAGAAATGTCATGAGTAGGAAAATTTTCTCCCATTAAGTCAGGTGATGCCAATAGGCATGTACATAGCTAATATTGCCTAGAAAACGGTTCAACAAAACATCCCTACATTCATATGGAAGCCCTGCAATCTCCCACATGTATCAACGACCCAATGTCTCCTGAAAACCTACTAAGTGCAAGGTGCCATGCAGAGTAGCCATGGCCCTGACTGTCACTGAGTTTACAACCTAGTTGAAGAAATAAAATATGAACATGTCAAAAATTAAATAATGGGATGCCAGAGGTAAACAGTTTGAAACAGGATCACCAAAGCTGTCAAAAGACAGTACAGGATGAATCACCAGATTTATAGGACAGTCAGTAAATGCTGTAGAAATTGAGAGAAGAGATATGCCTATGGGCTGGACTGGTCTTCAGAGTGTTCACAGAGGAAGAGAAATTTAATCTGGGTCTTAAAGAATGAATAAGAGTACAGAAAGAGAAAAGAGTAGAGGGAACTTTAGGCAGAAGAATAGTATTACGGGTGGCAGTATGAAAACATAAATAGTATGTGTTGGTGAGACAGTGAGTAGGCCTATTTGGACAGACCAAAAGGTTAGTGTAGGTAGGGTTGGAGAAGTCATGTGGGACCAGATTATGGAGTTTATCCTATTGGCAGTAGGGCATCATTAATGGTTTCTGATCCGGAGGGTGACGTGGTCAAAGAAGTGTTGTAGGAAGTTTAGCTTGTCAGGACTGTGTAAGTTGCTTAGGATTTGGGGAGAGACCAACCAAGAGGCTAGTGAAGTAGAATGAAAAAAAAATGATTCTAATTAATTGGAGATTCTTATTAATCAAAGCTTTACTGCACTACTGATATCATTTGAAAAATGCCTTTAGGTATTTAGGTCTCTGCTAATGCAGTTCCTCCAGTTCTATTACTTTGGCCATGACTTCCACTTTATAGCTCTCTGGGTCTGTGCTTTCATCTGCAAGGTTTCAAAGATACTCTCCTCTTGTCCCTTTAATGGTGGGATTTCCCACGTTTCAATTATCAGGCATTTCATCCACTACACTCTTCTCTTTCATCTCATTCTTTCCATGGCTTCCACTACTCCATGTGGATGACTTCCAAAACTAGACCACATGTCTAAATCTTACTCATGATATGATATGATATGATATGAACTTTATCTTCTTTCCTTCCTGCTTTCTTATAGGGTAAGATAGATTTCCCAAGAAAGTGTGTATGTTATTCCCTACTTGAACCAACTCCTATGAGAGGAAGGTTCATGCACTCTACCCATCTCCCCATCTCCCGTTTACTTCCCCTTTACTGTGAAAGGTCTTTCTTGCCTCTTTTGTCAGATAATTTACCCCATTCTACTTCTCCCTTTCCCATTTTCCCAGTGCATTCCTCTTTCTCACCCCTTAATTTTATTTTTTTAGATAATCATCGGAGAAAAGATATGATGACTCTAAAACAGAAGAGTGAAAACTACAATGGAAAGGAAAGGGCATTTCAGTTAATAGGATTTGGTGATTGATTTTATATGACCAGTTAGGGATAAGGAGAACTCAAGGATGATTTCAGATTTGCTTTTATTATTTTTCCTTTATTATTTGTTTCATATATTTTATTTTGGCACAACATGTACCTTCTAACAGACACTTCAGTGGATAAAATGGATAGGAGTAGTACAGTTGATAGAGTGCTGGACTGAGAATCAGGAAGACCTCAGTAACATCTGGCCACACATACTTAACTTGGCTGTGTGATCCCAGGCAAGTCACTTAACCTCTGTTCACCTCAGTTTCTTCAACTGTAAAATGGAAACAATAGCAGCCTGTACTTTACAGAGTTGTAGGGATAAAAGGAGATAATATTTGTAAACTTCTTAGCATATAGCAGATGCCACATAAGTGCTTTTCTTCCCCCTTCCATCCCCTAAAAATACATTCTCTTAAAATACATCCTTAATCTAGATTTCTTAATAGAATATTTGCAACCAATAATATTTTTATGTTTTGTTTTCAGCTCTTATCATTTTGAATTGTTAATAGAAGGAGGAGCAAGATTTTTAGCTGAAATGACTACCACTAACAGAAATAAGGCAACTAGAAAGGAAATTAGTTTTCCTCAGGAGAGGAGTTTGTAGTAATAGTAGAACATCCAAGTGGAAGTGTCGGAGAAGCATTTAGACATGTGGTCTAGTTTTGGAAGCCATGGAAAGAATGAGAAGAAAGAGAAGAGGGTAGTGAATGAAGTGCCTGATAATTGAGACTTGGGAGATCCCACCATTAAAGGGACAGGAGGAGAGTATCTTTGATATCAGGCAGATGAAAGCACAGGACCCAGAGAGCTATAAAATGGAAGTCATGGCCAAAGTAAAGTGAACTGGAAGAATTCCATTAGCAAAAGCTGAACTACCTAAAGGCGTTTTTCAAATGATATTAGTAGTGCAGTAAAACTTTGATTAATAACAATCTCCAAATAATTAGAATAGTTTTTCTTCATTCTGCTTCTAGGAGAATATGAGAGAAAAGAAAAGTCTGAAATCAGGTATTTATTTAAACAAAATTATTCAGGGCATAGATATATTTGGGGGCCAAGATTAATTTAAGTCAGTGTCCTCTGAGGAGAAGATATGTCCTGAATAATGGCCTTGATCCTGCAAGATCCATATTTCATAAGGAAAGAATGCCCACTATACTCAATAAGACAGGAAAAGAAGATAGAGATGTATACACAGCTATGTATCTATTGATAAATATATAAATGCATACCCATAAATCTTTATGTGTGTATGTATATGTGCACACACACACATATGTGTGTGTATATGTGCACACACACATGTGTGTGTATATGTGCACACACACATATGTGTGTGTGTATGATTTTTAGCAAGAAAAGCTGAAACAAAAAGTTGGTTTCTAAGTTTTCTGAAGTTAACTAGAAATTTCAGTTAACCATAATAGTCAAGTTCCCTTGGTATTTTGGTAGTCCTTGATAAGTTACTATGGGAGAAACGGAGTGAACCTCCTGGACATCCACCCTCAGCATTGCACATCTTATTCAGGAGCCATTCTCTACAACTATTTCTGTGTTATCATTTGTCAGATTGCACCATCAGTATTTATTAAGTTCCTACGATGTGCCAGGTACTGTGGTAAGAACTGGGGATACCAAAAGATGTCAAACCTATCACTGTAGTAATAGACTTTAAAGGTTCAAGATTCATATGGAGGACCTTTTGGTCTGATGTCACAGGAAAGAAAATTTAGAGGTTCTTTGGAAGCTTTACTCTAACCTAATCAGTTACAGCCCTGGATTCCGCTTCAAGGAGGCCCATCTTGAATTCCATCCTAGGAGACTTTTATTGCAGAGACCATGTAGAATTGTTATAAAATTATTTTGTCCATAACCCCATTCTATACAGGAATGCCAAGGATGATGATGTCATAGTAAGAACTGAGTGTATGTTTAAAAACAAAATCAAGATAAAGGTAAAAAGAATCAAAGAACTGATTCTCGCCGCAGCTAGAATACAAATAACTTAGGCAGATTTTCTTTTTCTTCCCCTTTTTGTAGTCTGATATACCCGAAGGAGTCATTAGAGTTCATGCACCTCTTCATTCCAAAGTGTCCATGGCCATCCAGCTTAATGGTCAGACCAAGGCCAAAGACATCCTAGCTCGATTTCACTGCGAGAACAGGTAGGTGACAGTGCGGGGTGGTTGTCTTAATTCAGTAAAGGGGATTTTGGTCAAGTTTATTTTTTCCTTGAACTTTAATCTTTTGCTTTCTTAATAACACTTAAGAGCAGAGCTTTCCAGACTTATTTGGCCTGCCACCCCCTTTAAAAAATAATTGTTCAGCACCCCCCTGGAATTCTATTTCCTATAACCCTTTAATGTTTTTTTGAAATTTGTGTTATTTCAAAAAATATATAAAATATATTTTTAAAATGACACATCTTAAATTTAATAATTTATTATAAATTTATGTCTTCTTTCCTGCATTGAAATTTTGATGATGCCATATTGTATCATGTAATAATATAATATCATATTGTAAACAAGTCATTAGATGCACATATTCCATCCAGTGCATGCTGGACTTCTTGACAATGATACATGATACACCAGCCTGCCAACACTTGCTTGTTAAGACCTATCTACGGACTTGACTGGTAATCAATTATAACTTGCATTTTGTGTGTCTATTTGGAAAATAATGTAATCATTGTGACTTTAATTCTATTGCACAACAGATGAAATATGTACAAATAGTTTTTCAAAATTTTTTACCTTCTTTCCTTATACTTCCACTGCCCCTTCATTTTTATTCAACACCCCCCCAATTGCACCTGAGGCTACTACCACTCTCCCCCAATTATTCCAACACACACCTTTATCCCAGGGAGCAGTATTCCCCATTTTGGGAACCTATGCTTTAGAGCCTCTTAGTTTGGGTATTTTTTGCCTATACCCAGTAATTTGATATAGAGATAAACTTACATCCTCTGAATCCTCTGTTGTTTGCTCAAAATCTATAATTAAAATAATTTAAATAATAATACCTTGCACAATGTTTCCTCCAAAGGAAAAATCTAGACAGATGTATTTGGGCAAGATGGCATTAGGAGTCTGTTAGGTTTTTGTTTCAATTCAATTCAAGAAATGCATATATGATCCCTTTCTTTTACATGAAGCTTTTCCTAATCCCTCCTTCTGTAAACTTTCCTGAATTTATTTTACATATACTATACGTATGCTAATATTTGTGCCTTTTGTCTTCCTCTTTAAAATGCAGTTATCCCTTCCATATCACTAGGGTTAGGGGCACAGGATCTGGGAAATCCACATACATTTTTTGACCATCCACTTGTACTAGAGAAGAAGTCTGAATTTTTTCTTTTTCTTTTATGGAATGCTTATAGTAACTTATTGTAAAATTTGGGTTAAGTATTTTGTCATAGACTTTGTGTCATGTGCTAGCCTTTGTGTGTCTTCTGTGACTTCTGCAAAACTCCCCCAGAATGCCCATTTTATTTATTTTTCCCCATATTTATTAATTTACTTGTTTTTAGTTTTCAACAATCACTTCCATAAGTTCCAAATTTTCTCCTCCTTCTTTTCCCCTCCCTCCCCAAGATGGCATGCAATCTTATAAGGGTTCTACATATACATTCCTATTAAATACATTTTTACATTAGTCATGTTGCAGAGAAGAATTAAAACATGAGAAAACAATGAGAAAAACAAAATATAACAAAGGAGAAAATAGTCTGCTTCATTCTGCATCCCAACTCCATAGTTCTTTCTCTAGATGTGGATGGCATTTTGCATCATGAGTCCTTTGGAAATGTTTTAGCTCCTTGTATTGCTGTGAAGGGCTAAGTCTATCAAAAACAGTTCTCCCATACTGTGGCTGTGACTGTACACAAAGTTCTCCTGGCTCTGATCACTTCACTTAGCATCAGTTCATATAAATCTTTCCAGGTTTTTCAGAAGTATGCCTGTTCATCATTTCTTATAGCACAATAGTATTCCATTACATTCGTATACCACAACTTGTTCAGCCATTCCCCAATTGATGGGCATCCCTTCGACTTCCAGTTCTTGGCCACTACAAAAAGAGTTGCTATAAATCCCTTTTAATTTCTTTTGCTGACCTGCGATATATGATTACCATGATTGGGAAACTCATTATGTGGAAAGGATAACTGTTTAAGTTCTTTGAGAGCAGGAAAGATTTCACTTTTGTCTTTTTATCTCAGTGTTTAGCATAGTCTGTAGTACATAGTAAGCACTTAATAAGTGTATGTTGATGGTTAATTAATTGATTGACCATTTTTCACCGGCTTTCTTGGGCACAGGGAATGCAAAGTCAAAATGAAAATGTTCCCTGTCCTCAGGTACAATGTAGGTCTTATAATGTAGGTCTACATACAGCCAAGATACGGAAGTCGTGTATTGTATCTTTAGTGCTACAATTCCTTTCAAATACACTACAGGCAGCAATCATTGAGGTCAATCTGAAGTCAGTGACTGGCTGCTTAGCTCTCTTGGCATATACTGGTTAGTGACAGAGTAAGAACACTAAAGGACAAGGATGAAAATCACTTTGTAACCAGGCACGCTTACTCCAAGATGGGAATTTGTCCTGGGGTTTTATGAGAAGAGAAAAGAAGTAGAATTCCAAATCCTGCTATCTGAAGGCAGACATGATTTAATGGTCTCTTGTACACCTTTGACATGTATCCTAAAGAAGCCTTCCAATCATATTAAAAAGTAATAGCCAGAGGCCAGCAGAAACACTCTGGACACTTAGTCATCTGTTGCTGCCTATCCTAGAAACCTAAATCACTGTAATTGTTTCAACTTGACAGTCATATGGGGACTTGGAGAGGCTTTTGAGGGATTTAGCAGACAAATGCCTGGCTACATGAATTGCATAACTGACTTAATGCTCATTATATTTAGACCCACGTAAAAAAAAAAATAAATGTTCCTAATAAAAGAAATGTTGGAACAAAGAGCCTAAGTTGAATCGGCCCCCTTAGACTAACTTCTTCTGAAGGTTTTTCCCTGCTCATCTTCCTAATGAGAAGCCTGTGATATCTATTGCTTTAATTGCTAGAAGACTGCCATGTGTATTTCCTTTACACTGAAGGATTGACTTTCTGCAGCGCAACACTCTTCATGTCTTCTACATGCCTCCAATCAGGACTTTATCCCACTTCCTCCCCGCCAAAAACTGGGACTCAGCCCTGGAACACAGCGGGTTCTCAGGAGTGGATTTTTGCTTTATCTTGTCAAGATCCAGGCCTTGATCTCACTTCCGAGCTATGCCATTGAGTGCTTTGGGACCTCCTCCAACTTTGTACTGCTTCTTTATGCGGGTTTTTCTCCTAGTAGATTGGAGAATCTACTAATATAGCTCTTTGACTACAATAACTTTCATGTTTGTTCTTGTGATCTCAATGTTTGTATGTAGTAAGTGCTTAATAAATGATCTGTCAACTGTCTCTCTCTTTCTCTCTATCCTGTCTTTCCATCCATCTTTCCATCCTTCTATAGCTGTCTGTCTTGCTATCCATATGTCTGTCTATCTATCCATCCATCTTCTATTTATCTTTCTATCCTATCTGTCTTGTTTCTGTCTATCATTCATCTTCCCACTATCTTTCTGTCCTGTCTGTCTTTCTCTCTATCTCTCTTTTTGAACTAATCCAAGTAAGAAAAAAGCATCTGCTTCTCACCATCAAAAGGGGATAATTTAGAGGTTAAGGATTCATAGGTGACCATCTTTTTCCTCCCATTCCCAAAGAAAAACTTTTCTTTGCTTCTTTCCTGTGGCATCTGAACTGAAAGTTCATCTTGTCATCTTGATATGAGATGGATCTTTCACTAAGTAGTCCTACTTGTGATATATCCCCTATCCCAGGATTGTAATTTGATCATAAAGTCTCAGATTTAGAACCTACAAAGTACCGAAAAGTCATATAGCAGTATTTAACAGATGAGGAAACTGAGGCTGAGAACAGTCAAGTGACTTGCCCAAAGTCACACAGGCAGTACATGGCTGAGTAAGGATCCCAAATCCATTAAATCCATCACTCCTTTCACTGCACCAAAGGCTTCAACCTTTTAGGGTCTCATCTTCTGAACATGAAATGTTTCCCATAACCTTGTTTGTCCCCTCCTTTCTTAATTTGAGGAGTTAAGGTCATTTTTAAAAATAATGGTCTCCTCAAAAAAGAAAAATGACTTTAGGGACAGGAGATATATCCATGACTTACTTTTCCACTTCACAAGGTACTATGATATTGTGAGTTAAAATAACCCCAAGCAGGTACAATCCTCCTATGGATTAGATAAACCAGAAAAAAGAACCAATGAGATGTTATGTATTCAGTAGTGGTGTGGATAGGGATGCAAAGGGCAGCGGAGCAGTTGGACTGATTGTGTTGTGTCAGTGACATTTTAAAAAGTGTTTTCTGAAGTAGACCTTCAGCTAGATTTGAAGGACAAGAGGACATAAATAGTTCAGCAGTTATAGAATCTGTAGTTTTTCAGTTATTTTTTCAGTCGTGTCTATCTTTTCTGTGACCCCATTTGAGGTTTTCTTGGCAAAGGATCCTGGAGTGGTTTGCCATTTCTTTCTCCAATTCATTTTACAGATGAAGAAACTGAGGCAAACAGGGTTAAGTGACATGCCCAGGGTCACACAGCTAATGAAGTGTCTGAGGCCAGATTTGAAATTAGGAAGGTGTGTTTTCCTGGCCTGGGCCCAGCTCTCTATCCACTGCACCACCTAGTTGCCCATAGAATTTGTAGGGGCTAGTTATTCTGGGTATCTAAAGAAATATTTTCATACTTAAACCATAAGAACTAAAAGTAAAAATGTTTTCTTCCCCTTAGCCATGATTCACCAGGTAGCCTTAAGACTCAGAACCAAAGCTTATATGAAATTGGAGGCAATATAGGTAAGTGTTTTAAAATTTTAATTCTAAATTTTTCGATTTCCTTGAGAAGAAATACTTGTTTTATTGTGTGTAAATACTGATTGCAATTATTGTTTTATTTGTTGGAAAAGTACATTAGCATGAACTACTTCCCAAGTGAAAACAGCCTATACAAGTTGCTAATATTTTTAGTTCCTATCAAAATAGTTGCATGACTTTTCTGGAGTGTTGTTTAAATACGTTATAATATTTCAATGTCATTATTTGGCAGTTATTCAGTATATAATAGAATATTCACATATTGCTAATTTCTTCTTACTAATTGAAGAATATGGTATTTATATTAATATTTACATAAATACAGAATAACCTAGTGTAGAACTTTCAAAATAGAAATTAAGCTCCTTAATACAACATAGTGCAGTGCAATTAAACATGCAACACAACACGACTCAATATTATACAACACAACGCAATGCAATATGCAACACAACACAACTCAGTATTCTACAATACTACACAGCACAACTTTACTACTGCATATGGTACAACACAACACAATTCAATAATAATATACAATACAGTACAATACAATATAACGCAACACAGAACAATACAACACAAGAAACATTTCCCAAGTACTTCCTCTATGTAAAACACTATGTTTAGTACCAGAGAGCTCCAAAGAAAAATAAGATATAATACCAAACCTCAAGGAGAACTAATCAGGGCATAAGATATCAACAAACATTGCATCATAACTCCCTAATGAACTTATCAAGTAATACTGTGCATTGCAGTAAAATCCTACATGACATCTCAAGGGGAAGGTTATTGAACTGGAACATCAGGGGACATTTCTGGAAGAACTTGACCTTTAAAAGATGAGTAGGAATTTAGCAACTGCAGAAGTAGAAATAAATTTCAGATAGAGAATAGGACTTTAGCAAAATCATTTTACATCTAATGCCCCTCTGAATGCTCATGTATTTAGATAAATGTCAAAGCATTTAGAAATGATACGGGCATATTTTGCATAAGGTTATAACAATGGAGCTGACAGGGACCTTAGAGGTCATCTAGTTCAGCACTTCTTAAACTGTGGATCACAACCTACAGTTTAAGAAGCACTGAAGGAGTACAGAGTAGAAAAAGTTTAAGAAGCCCCGATTCTAGTCTAGCCTTTTTCTATTATAAAAAGGAATATGGAGACCAGAATTACTTACCCCAGGTCACATATGGAAGATTAACACCATGGTCTCCTTCTCTTAATTCAATAATATCCCTTTTTACTACACCATACTACTGCTAGATAAAAGTGTCTTCTAGAAGCTTTCTTGAGTAAAATCAATTGTTGTCCCATCATAGGTTTCTGAGTTTGACAAGAGAGGTCTTTTTAGTGAAGAAGAAAATTGAGTTTTGTAGCTCGCAATTGATATTTGGAAAAATAATGCCACTTCCACCTCCTCAAACAAATAAATATATGAGGATTTGAGGATGGAAACAAGGCAAAATGGAGAAGTTGGAGGGAACTGTCATGAATTTTGCTAATTTACATAGGCAAGATACTTCAGAGTAACTAACCCTAGGACAATTCATCTTCCCATTGATTGACCTTCTAACCACAGCCACATCAAGGTAATTCTTTCATTTAGTGACTATTTTCTACATAATTTAATAGTCTCAAAGGAAATTAAGTGTGTTCTGCAGCTAATAGAAAGCCTGTACTTTAATGACATTTGCTTCATTTCTTATTATGAAATAGTTTAAGGTTAAGTCCAAGAGCTTTGGAAATCTAACAGTAGTGTGCTCATTTACATAGAAGTGTGCATCTTGTGGTAGCTGTCAGTCAGATTTGACGATTGATGTTTAACCTGATTCATATTTTTGTACCAGCCTGCCCTTTCTCCTGGCTGCAAGGGAGCAACCATTTAAGGAGGATGAGCCAAAATTTTTAAGCATAGATAGAGAGAATAGTGCACTCTCCATTTGTCCTTAGCAAAAGAGGTATTTGATGGAATTGAGTGAAAATGCCACTCTCATGAAACAAATAGAAGGGAATTTCATGTTGGCTCAAATGGACATCCTTGACTCTTCCTGCTGTCAATGACAAAGGATTTCTGGAAATATAAAAATTATTTCCGTTCAGCTGCAGGACAAACTGTTTTCCCAGCACCATTTCCAATGAATACTTTTTGTGTAACATTTAGATGATAGATCTGCTTGAGGAACTTTCTTTATATGTTCTTTCTGGTAATTTTCATAACAAAGTAAGGAAAACAAGAAATCCTAACAAAGTCAGAAATGTGACATGGCAGGTCTCTAACTATAGATCTGGCATGATTTGAAGTGCTAAATGTTATTTATCAACAAGGCACATAAATACTAAAAATAAACAAATGTATTTTAAGTTTCTGGAGATCAGAGACATTCTTTTTTAATTTTGTCTTTTATCTCTGGCATCATAGCACAGTCATAAATACTTATTGATTGATAAGGTTTAATGTCATTACTGCTAATAATAGTTTGTAATGGCCAATATCCATTATGCTATTATACAATGATGGTATTATTCCCCATGCTGTATACATTTCTCAGAAAATCAAAGAAATAAAAAGCAACATACCTTGAAATTTACTTAATGAGAATCTTTTGTTTTACTAGACTACTGTCTTCAAGGTATATTCTCAGATAAGAAATGAAATTGCATGTTAAAAACAATGCTTGCCTTGTGTAATAAGACTCTGAGAACTGGGATTTGTAGTTTAGAAGGATACGCACTCCTGCTCTTCTCAACGCTGAGTGGGAAGGCTTACCTGATGTAGGCAAAGTAGAAAATAATTCTGTTGTAGACAATATGTTTGTATAATCCTCAGTTGAACTAAAATATCCTTAGTGATATTCGACCAGGCAATCCGAAAAGATGATGTTTTGCAAAGAAATCCTAAGAATTGATCCACTTACCTCCAGAAAATGAGACAGTTAAAGAGCCCTGCTGGATTCAGCTGGTCATTTTCTTAACCAGTACCATGTGAGCAAAGTGAACATGCTTTTTGCTTCTTTTTGTCATAGGGCAGCACTGTTTGGATCCCGATGCCTACATGTTGGATGTGTATCATGCGAATCCTCATGCAGAGTGGGTGATAAAACCAAAGACAAGTTGAAACTTCAGGAAATAGCCTACTTCCGAGGGAAAAGACTCCACTTGTATTTTCTAGGCCAAGAAGGTCCAGAATATGGTGAAAAACCAAGTGGCTGCTTTTGACTCTATCCGTCCTAGGCCTCTTAGTCTTGAGATGTTTCTCCAAGCCAGAGGGTATCGATGTGTTCATTGGTTACCAACCTGTGAACCCTAAGATGAACAGCAATTGTAACCACTGAAGCAGGTGTCTTCTCATGCCAGTTACTTGATTTACAAAGGAAGGACAATGGTACTTTCAAAAAGAGGCCAATCTGGACAATGGAAAGTTTCATCCTCTCCAGGATTTTGACTTGATAATTAGACTGTGTCCTCTACTTGGATGCCTTCTTACTCAATCTTACAGCCTACCAAATGTAGCAAACACTACCGAATATGAGAGACGCTGGGGGGGTGGGGAGGGGCTGGTGAGGTGATTTTGCCAGTATTCCAAAGCAAGATTGTCCTTCACCTTTATATATATTATATATATAAACAACACAGGGCTATTTTTCAGAAAAAGAATGGTAGAAATGCCCAAGGTAGTTGTGTTATATAAATGCAATTCTTCTATCCAAACAAGACTTATTCTGAAAGTAAAATATACAATATTTATGCTTCTGACTCACTCCTCATTATTTGGTTATTTGAGGAGAAAGAACTACTGTTTAACGCAACCTGTACTGTTTATCTACGTTGTACCATATTGTCATTTTCATCATTCTGATACCAATGTGTACTTCTGTGTGTCTGAACAAATTGAATTTTTTTTAAGCTTTTCATCTTACATTACGGTCATAGTCTCTGAGTGAAGCGTTGTCAGACTAAGGATGTGCCTGTCTTTTTATTTCTCTTTTCTTTGTAAACAGCAGTGGATTCTGTTCCCTAATTATTATTATATTATTTGATGAATGTCTTTCCATGTGCTAGTCACTGAGTTTCTCTCTTCTCCCAAACATTTCCTTGTCTATATTTTATGATCATAATTAATTCTAGAGCCACAGTTTTGAGGAGACAGTACTGCTTTTATCCAGGCCTGGAAAATACAGCTGCCTCTGGTTCTTATATGATATTGAGATCATTTTTCACCTTTGATCATCAGTCCCAGGCATAGTTAAATACAACTGTTAAACAATTAGGCTGTACAAGTATATGTACGTTGGGTAAGTAAGTTGAGCAGCATGTATTTTCTAAATCATCCTCATTTGGGAGAGAGAGCAAATGCAGTGTGTTAAGGAGTCTTAGAGTATTGGCTTCTCTTTAGATGATAAAGATACAGCCCCTTCTAGGATGCATTGAGTGTGGCTATAGTTTCAGAACTGTGACAAGATAGCTTGGGATGCATTCTGGTTTTATATTGTCCCGTTTGCCCCTTTTCCCATAAACAAACTCTGTTATCTTTCAACCTTTGGCTTGGGATCAACAGATAATGGATTTGAGGGATTAAATTTTGGAGCTATGTGGACTAGATCCTAGACCTAAATGCCTCTTTCTGTTGCAGTAAGGAGCATTGCCTGGAACTCTGGTAAAAGTTTTACATTTTTTGCTTAGTTTCTCCTTCTAAGTCTCAGGTTCTAATGCATTCATGATAACTGCCAATATTTGTAAGAAAACTTTAAAATACACCTGTCTTCCAAAAAAAGAATGTCTTGTTTTCCCTATGTAAATAGTTATATTTCCTACAGAAAATAGTTAACTTTTTTTATTTTCACAGAAAGGGATGTTATATTGAAGTAAAATGTCCCCAAATCAAATTCCAGATATGTTAAACACAAGAACTATAAAGCATCCTAAGGTTGTCATACATTTCTCTATTCTAATTTGTCACCAGTCTGCTGTTAAATGTAGGGGATGTGGAGAAAAAAAATGTTTCTGTACTCTTCTACTTCTGCAGTCATAAGACCTATCTGAATCAGTTACTTCATTCATTTCACTTTGTTCAAGGAAAATACCTATTTGTTACCAAAGATTTCTACCATCTGAGGGAGAGAAGGAAAGCCTTTCTTTTAAATAGTCTCATTAGCATTATTGCATCTGACTTTAATGTTTACTTATAAGGCTCTTAGCTTGCTGTCAAGAGAGGATTTTTGTAGTGTGTATGAGAGTGGGGAGAGAGCTACAATACAATTTAAACCATTAGACTTGGGTTCAAGTACCATCTGCCTCTCAGACTGATTTTATGACCTTGGGTAAATTAGTCATGATTTATCTTAGCTAGGTGTAAATTGTATTAGCGCTAGTCTTGGTCACTCAAACTATATAAATTTCAAAGAAGATGCTGACTTGCAATCAGTATTTTCATCACCTAGGAATTTTTATACCATTGAAATCGCAGGTCCTGTGCCCCCTCTCCCTATCTTTATATTTTTATATTAGTAATTTTGGTGACTAAATCTATCCTTAAAAACATAAGTGGACCTTTTCACAGTTCAATTCTGGGACAACAGCTGGATTGAAGATCCTTACTTTTGACTCTGAAGAGCCTGTCACCTATATTTTAGAGCACTTTTTTCAACATTTTACCTTTGTCATACTTTGACAACCAAGCTTCAAGGCTGAAAGTTTACCTGCTAACAGAAGATGATGTTAGGGGAAACATGATGCTTCTGTAATTGTCTGAATTTGCAGTCTCCATTCCCCAGACATCCCTACCACCTCCATTGTCTAGGCTCTTTGGCAACTGCTAGATAATCTTGCAGTGAAATGTTGGAGGAAGGGAAAGGATTTTAAGAGAACTTGACCCAGTGACTTTGTAGCTGCCTTAAGTGTTTTTCCTTTTTCATTCTGCAAAAAAACATAAAAGTTAAAAAATGAAGGCTTATTTTGCACGCCAGCACACTTTGTTTGGCGTAATGGTTCTAGAAATCAATGACCTTTGAAACATACTGGAACCACTCATTGTCATTATAATGTACATACAAAATAAACTACCTCACTTGCCTTACTCAGACAAAAAGCATAGTGGATTATAATAGCTTTTGTTACGAAGTGTCCCTGAGTCTTATTATTTAATGTCAACCTTGTTTTTGCTTTTGATATTCCTAGTTTAATGATGCACATGAAATGAGCAAATGCTCCGAATACCAAAATAAAATATTCTGTGAATGTCGTGCTCGGAAAGCGTTGTTGCCGAAAACATATTCTCTCTGTCATTAATCATTTGTTTTTAGCCATGTTCAGACAACTGGGAGTGAATCCCAGGAGTTCAAATGAGAGATTAAGAAAAAAAAAGTTTATCTTTTCTTCCAGACATTTTTCAACTATTTTCCACAGTGTCTTATTGGATTGGAAAATAACATGCCGCTCGATAAAGCCAATCATTTGTATATTTCTAACCCACACAAAAGGAAAGTGTGGTTTGTTTGTTACAGTAGCTTCCCTTGTAGTTATAATAGCATATTTGTAAAGTAGAATGTGTACATTGTATTTTAACCATGAAAATAAAAAACAAAACCTTAAATCTTTGTCACTGAGACTTCTTCCTTAGGGAAATCTTTCTTACAACTAGAGAGTAGCAAAATACAGTGCAATGGTTATATTTTCTTCGTGTGTGTCCTTATGTTCCTATATGAAACATATAGGATTTTAAAATCCTGATTTGTTATATTCTTGAATAATACTTGAGTAACTGACTAGTTACATACTTTCTTATGTACTAAAATAAATTAAAAGTAGCAAAAAAAAAAAAGGTAGCATTGTGTAGTGGAAAGAAGCAGATTTGGGAATCAAGCTATAATCCAGTGACTATGGGAAATTGTTTAATTTCTGTGTGCCTCAGTTTATTCATACATAAATGAAAATAATAGAACCTTTTATAGCCTTTCTTAGGGGGTTGTTAGAGGGACAAATCAATTGATAGACAAAAATTTTATTTACATGTGAGACTAATTTTCAAGAACTTAACCATTAGGGCTTCCTAAAGTTCTAAAAATTGCCCAAAAATCTCCCCTCCACCACACCCTGATTTGTGTGCATAAATACAGTCTGGAAAGCATATTTGACATCTTAGGAAATTGTATTGACTTGAAGTCAGAGAAATGAGTTCAAATCCTGCCTGTCTTTATCACTGTGGTTTGGAGCAAATTATTAAACTTCTTGGGGCCCATTTTTTTCATTTGTAAAAGGAGTTAGACTAGATAGACTTAAGTCTATGATTTTGCATCTCTCACTTTCTTTAGCCATTAAGTAACCTGGAAGACCATGATCTTTAAAATTCACCTCTTCTAATGAGCTTACTTAGAACAAGACTATGTCTCTTCATTTCTCCCAGCTCTCTTTTATACAGTCAAATGTTTGTTTAGATAGTTCTATCTTCATTGAATCTCTGATCTCACCTAACGGATATTCCCTCAACTAAAGACCTATTCAGTACACCACATATCTGGTAATATTCCACAGCACAGAACTCAAATCAGCCATATTTGGCCACCAGGTGACACAGAAAAGAGTGTTGGGTTTGCAGTTTGGGAAGACTGAATTCAAATGTGGCCTCAGACAGCTATTAGCTGTGTAAATCACTCAACCTGACTCAATTTCTTCAGCTTTTGTAAAATGGGGCACCTAGCTCCAAGGGTTGTCATGAGAATCAAATCAGAAATTTGTAAAGTGGTTACCATTTTACCTGGCACTAGTAGGTGCTTAATAAATACTTGTTCTCTTCCCCTTTCTTCCTTTCCCTATATTACTCTCTATTCACACTACATAGCCAGTCTACAACCTTTTCCAATTATATATTTCCTGTACAAATTTTTTAAGGCATATCTTATGTGTAAGTCATTGGTAATGTGCTACAGCCTATGCATACCTACCAGATCTATCTTTCATTGTCATTTCAGTCACTGGCAATAATTCTTTGGAGATTATGTTAGCTCATGATTTGTAGCCATTTAGCATCATCAGAAAGTATTGGTGTTAAAAAAAAAAAGATGGTTTTTTAATTTGAGATCAGTTTTGGTTTATTAAACAAGATGCAATTTCCCAAATCCAATCCAGAATGCTCTCCTACTTGACTCAACCTATCTTCATCCGAAGCATCTTTTCAAATTATATGCCTTGATGGAGCAACTCAGTGGATTTAGCTTCATGTCAATCTGGACACTCTTGACCCATTTAATTATTTCTGTGTGGATTGTTAGGTTGAACTCTTGGCCAATCCTGACAGGTACTGAAGTGATCTGTCATTTTCTTCTCTAGCTTATTTTACAGATGAGGAACTTAGGCAAATAGGGTAAAGTGACTTGTTCAAGGTCACATGGCTAGTGACTGAGATCAGATTTTAAGTCACTAAAGAGTCTTCTTGACTCTACCCAGCACACTATCCACTCTGCCATCTTGCAGCCTATGAGAATATCTACCAGAATTATAATTATAGAGACTATTAAGTGGTATGTAGATAAAGTGTTGGACCTGGAGTCAGAAAGACATGAGTTCATATCCAGTCCCAGATACTATCTGTATGACCCTGGACAAATTGCTGTTAACCTCTGTCAACCTCAATTTTTTTCAGGTCTAAAATGGGGTTAATAATAGCACCTGCTTCAGTGTTGTTAGGAGGATCAAATGAGTTATTTA
Source organism: Potorous gilbertii (assembly GCA_028658325.1). Lineage (NCBI taxonomy): Eukaryota > Metazoa > Chordata > Mammalia > Diprotodontia > Potoroidae > Potorous > Potorous gilbertii. The sequence continues at coordinate 61,411,832 of CM053773.1, forward strand.
GCATAATGCCTGGCATATAGTAGGTGCCTAATAATGTATACTTCTTTCCTTCCTTCAGGGAAATTAGAAGACAAACTTGACATTGTTTCTAGGCAATGTAAATGGAGATCTAAGATGAAATATAGTTCATATAGAGTTGTCCACAAAGTGTGATTATAGGATCACGTTTTATCTGCAGCTTTTTTAGTCAGGTGGCATAGAAAGACTAGAGAAATCTCTCAAACTTTATTGTCAAAGGGAGTATGAAGATTTAGGACCCAATTCATTCTCTATCTCTTTGTGTACATGTGAAAAGAAACACCTATCTCTGCTATTAACTAGAGATGCAATCAGCAAATACTCGTGGGAGGAGGAAGGGAATTCAAAGACAAAATTTTCAAAATAATGAAATGGTTTAGAACATGAACTGGAAGCAGATGGAATGAAAGAAACAATAGAAGAAATAGATACTTAAGTTAGAACCCTTTTATGTATTTACAGGTTTCTGTGTGTATAGCAATTCGCTAATATAAACCCAAGATGAACTTTTCTGTTTGAGCAAATTGGAGGAAGAAATGTTACCTTTAGCACTCCAAGGCATAAGCAATCTGTTTCTTCCCTGTGTTTAAAATGGCGAACTGGAAACTTGCCAAGATATCAACAAAGCTACAGAGAAAGAAATGGATTTTGACTTTCAGGGAAGTGTTTTAAAGGAGACCATGTGGGCAGGTCCATTCCCTGCATCAGTTTGACTAATATCAGTGTAATAAATAAGACTCCATTTTCTTCTCCAAGAAAAGAAAGGCCTCCTCAGCCCAGCACTAGTTCAGCACCAGTGCTTTCTGTCACAGGATCTCTTTTTTTGCCCCATGTAGTAGATCCAGGACCAGAATTTCCAGACCTCAATCTCCCCACATTGCATGTTTCCATAGAAACATGAGTAGAAAGGCCACCAACAGTGCAGAGTGAGAATTCACTTGTGTATTTCTGTTGGGGGTCCATCAGCTGAAAACTGCAAATGTCAGTTTCCTGATTTAGCTGCTGAGGTTAGTCACCTTTGGGTTCCATGCCTCAAAAAGCAGGGTGAATCTCTCTCACCATAACTCGCCCTTACCATGACATTCTGACGTGCAAGTTGAATAGCCTCAGTTACAAATTCCACCCCTGTCAACCAAGACACTGACAAAATAGGATGGTGTAGGTACCACCAAAGGTTTCAGAAAATATGAAACGGGGCACCAGAAGGCCCTCGTAGTACAATGACTTCTTTTTACCATGTAATGAGATTAATAGTTTCCAAATTAAATTGAAATTTAATCTAAAACCATTCCCTCTTGAAAAGTGATTTATTACAAAGAGAGGTAATACTTCAACTGGATGACTGAAAAAAATTATGTTTCTCAGACTTGTAGGATATTAAGGGGCTTTCAGCTAAGCTACAGCAGCACAGCTAGAGTTAACAGGTTAATGAGAAGGAACCAAATAAAGCTTTGGAAACTAAAATTTAAAACTGCTTAGTTGGTTTAAAGGAATGTATTTATGTGGCTTTTTTTTTTCATTTTCCAGCTTCAAATTATACTTGCTTTCTATAAGAAAATGAGCTGATTAAGGAAAACAGCTCTATTTTGTAGGGGGCAGGGAGTTGACAATTAAGGAACTTCTCATTTGTTGCTATTGCCAACTTTGTTGTCATGCGGTATATTCTGATTTTGCTGGTCAAAGAGAAAATTAGGTCAGGACTTGGAAGAACGATGCCAAACAAAAAGATACATAGAGAAAGATTTCGGTCTCTTTGTTTCCCTTGTACATAGCTTTGCTTGCAGGGGGTTCTATTCAAGATTCTGTTGCAACCATCTTCTGCCCTCTGCTGGAATGTCAATGATGCTGATCATTTTTCCTTGACAGAAACTTCGGATTTATGAAAAATGAAAGTATTTACACTTCACTTTGCTTTTGTTATACATTGTGGTGTTTCATTTATTGTTTTAAAACCCAATATACAAGGAAATGGAATACTGTCAAGTAATCAGTAGGAAAAAAACATACTGTAAACAGTGATGAAGTAAAATTTGTTTAGAGACCCAATTAATTCTAGAAATATTCAAGACAACTTAGTAGAGGTATTTGTTGTACAAGTGGTTTTAGTTTTAAACACAAATATGAAAGCTCTCCCTAGAAAGTCTGACCTGAGCTGGAAAACAAAAGTGAACCAAGAGTCCACAGTTACATTTCTCTTCCACTGAAATATAATAAGATGCTCCCCGACCAGCGATTTTCTCTTGGAATTTAGAGCTCATTCCCAGGGCAGGAATGAGGGAAGACTCCACGGAGGTCAAAGCCTTTGCTGAAGTCAATGAATTCCACTTGCTGACCCTTAGTCAAGGTGAGTTTTCTCATACAGCCTCGGAAGGAGGTCCGGCTGCTCAGACAGTTTTGCTTTGTATCAGCTGTTTAAAAAAAGAAGAGAAGACAAAAACTTGTCAAATTTTACTGAAAACAACTAATACAGAAAAGTGAAAATGATACAAAATAAAAGCAGTCACAAGGCAAATGATTTGTACATTCAAATCTTAACAGAACTCCATTCCCCCACCGCGTACTCACTGCTTCCTTTAGCAACAACATAAGACTTTGGGGTTTTAAAAATGATTGTTAAGAAAGCTAAGAATGACTGGAAGTTACTGTTTAAATTATGCCTCGCCTTACCTTTAGGTATGTCCAATGAGATCATTTATGTAAAGCACTTTGTAAATGTTAAGGTTATATATGTTGTTAATAAACATTATTTATTATTATTGTTAATAATCTATACAAAAATATATTCTCATTTAAAGAGCATGGCTTAGGGAACAGAACGTCTCTTAAAACTCAAGTTGTAATTTGATGGAGCCAGATTTGGCTTAGTTAAGAGAGTTCCTAAAATGCAACACATAAAGGATATAATAATGCCTTTGGTCTAACAGCTAACTTCATTTTATTAAATGAAGATTTATTTCCTTTGTGAATTTTCTTTGTGAAAAAAAAATTTGTGAAAGATGCTGTGTCAGCAATAGAGGATAAAAAGGCAAAAAAAATTATTTCTCCCTGTCCTTAAAAGTGTTTAATTCTAATGGATTGAGAAGGACCTTCAAAGTTATCTAGTTCAACTACTGAGGCAGCTAAGGACCAGAGGTTTATTCAGTCCTACAGGTATTAGTGGCAGGGCCACAATTCCAACTAGGGTCCTTTGACTATACTTGCAACATGCTGCCTCAAGATGGAAAACATCCACAGACAAGTAAATGCTGTAAGAGTCAAAATAAAGGAGTTGTGTGTCAAAATAACAGAAGAGGATTCCTGTAGGAAAGTGGCACTTGAGCTGAGCTTTTAGGAAGCTAAGGATTCTCTAAGAGAAAGGTATATTCCAGACCTAGGAGACCATCCGTGTAATGTTGTATAGAGGTAGCAGCTAGCAGGCCAGTTTGACCAAGTCAGAGACTATGTGAAGGGAAATAATATGAAATAACTGAACCCAAGGAAGAAGGTGAAATCACTGAGGGAGGATAAGGAGATAGAATAAGAGAACAAGGCTCAGAGCAGAGTCTATTAGTGAGCAGTGATACCATGTAATGTCCATCAGATGCCCTTCTTTTGACAGGTAAGACACAGAATGTACAGGTTGCCCAGTCTCAACACATAAGGAGTTAAAATTCCAAGAGGAAGACATCTAGAATGCCACATGTAAATATTCAATGTAAACACACACCTAATGCTTTTTAATCATAGTTGCTGATTTAGTGCTTTAGCAATTTCTTTTTATCTTCCATGTTATTATTTGAATTTGGCAGAATGCAAATTACTTCACTTCCCCCAAATGCCCAATTTATACCTAGAATTATGTTTATTCACCCAAGAGAACAAGTTTGCTACTATGCAAATGACACATGAGGTTTCAAAACACCTATCAACAGAGCAGTTTATAGCATCAATTTTAACAGCTGCTTGGAACATTTTTAATGCAGTACAAATCAGTGTGGACCTTACTGTTGAGTTTTGAAATGGTGTTGGTAAAGGTGGTGGACTTAGGAGTTACTCATACGCACTTTCTACTCATTCTCAGAGGAGATTTATGGAAACTGGCAGTGTTTGTTTCCCAAGAAAGGTCCTGTCTATAGCTTAGGAACATAATTCCTGAAGGCCTAAACCCAGTACTAAGTCATGCTTATGAACAAAATTACTAAGTTATCCCTGCCAAGGGGGTGTGTACACTGGTAAATGTTTAACTGCCTCTGGACAAAATGTAATCACAACATACTTGTAAGTATAATGTGCATCATTAACATCTTCTCTATCACTTTCTTAAATCTAGATAATCTAGACTTGTAGCATTTGGGGATTTCCAGGGAGTAAATAACTCACACTGGAAATTTAACAATCAGATCTTGAGAACCTATACAAGCTGGCTCTAGCATATCCTATTTCCTCCTCAAGGAAGAAGATTCCCCAGATAGTCATAGGGTTCTTCCCCCTGGGAAATTCCCCCATGAGAAAACGTAGCTTGAATGTTTGCAGTTATTCAGTCTCAAGGAGTTCTCCAGGAGAGCTCTCACCAAAGGAAGACAAGGAATACACTATGTAGGCACCAGAAGTAGTAGTTATTGCTCTGGAACTAAAAGTTCCAGCCTCCCTTCTCTCCACCATCCTATCATGTCTCTCCCCAACTTGAAGAAACCATTGCTACTAATAATGGAGGGAGAAGCATGTCTCTAGTGTGGGTCATAGTGCTTTATAGCCTCTTAATGAGAGACTAACATACCCTCAGCACCACAGCCACCTCCCTTGAAGAAATCTCCATTCATGGGGGATGGAAGATGAGATGGGAGATAAAGGAGGAGAGAATATAGCCACCAAAGCTACACCTTTCTAAGGTGGACACCATGCCCTGAGCAGCAGGCTGGCCCTACTAAGAAACATGAGTCCTATACATTTATCCACTTCCTCACTCTAGAAGTGGGAGGAGAGAGGATCAAGTTGGAGGAGTATTTGCTTTGGTCAACCAGCTCTTACTAATGCAACTCCCAAAGTCCAGCTTTGGTCACTTAAGAAAATTAGTCACTGACAGATGCAATGACTGGGAATGACTAAATGACTGACAATTTTAAAGCTTTAAGATTCCATAGATGTCACCGTCCCCATTTTACAGATGGAAAAATTGAGCCATAAATTCAATTCAATTCAACAGGCATTTATTAGACACCTACTATGTGGAGGGTGCTGGGCATAAAAAGCCAATATTCAAATGGTTCTTGCCTTCACACAGCCTTCAAAAATAAAAACCAATGTTCTACCTTGATAATCTCCCACCATATGATTTTTAACTTGCTATTTTTTAAATTGTTTTAGAATTGAGTTCCAGATTCTTTTCCCTCCCTCTCTCTCCTCCCTACCCCCACCCCCAACACTGAGAAGGCAAGCCATTTGATACAGATTGTACATGAAGCAGTTTGTTTTCTACTGACAGTTAGCTAGGTGGTTGCAGCGCCTAACAGGCTGGAGCCAGAGTCAGGAAGTTCAAATCCCACCTTCCATGTTTCTAACTGTGTATTTACTTCACTTTCTGCATCTGTAAAACTGCAATAAGAATAACACATCCCAGGGTAGTTGTGAGAATCAAATGAGGTAACGATTATAAAGTGCTTAGCGTAGCAGCTGACATTTCATAAATGCTATATCAATTGTAGCTACTATTCTTATCTACAAAATTGGAATGATAGTAACACCTGCCTTCCAGAGTTGTAGGGCTCAAATGAGATACGTGTAAAGCACTTTACAGACTCCAAAAGGCTACGTAAATGCTTACTTTCATCATCATTACTATTGACTGTATCCACACTAATTGGAGGAAGGAAAGAAGAAAGGAAGACAGACAGAGAACAACCAACAACTGGAAAGATCAGAAAAGGTTTAAGGAAAGAGGTACCTGACCTAAGACCTGAAGAAAGAGCAGAAGGAGCTTAGGTACATAGGACTTTGGAGTTTGAGAAACTTTATATAATATAAACTCTCTTATTTGAGCCTACCTAGCAACTCTATAAAGTAGGTATCATTTTATATTATTAGTCCCACTTCACATAAAAGGAAACTGAGGCTCAGAAAGGACTTCCCCTTGGTCTTACAACTCTGGAGAGGTAAGAATGAATCAAGGTCTCAGTGACTCCATTGGTAGCAGCCCATCCTCCACACTAGGCTGCCTAAAAAAAAAGTCAAGGTTGTCAAGCACTGAGGGGTGATGGTGGCTTGCCCAAGGTCACACATCTAGCAAGTGTTTTTCATAATTAGATGATGACAAGTGATGACATGCTCATTAAATTCGTGAAATAATGGAAAGCTGGAAGAGCTAACATTCTGCAGGAATGAATGGGATCCAAAAAGATCTCAACAGGCTAGAATGATGGGCCAAATCTAATAAGAAAAGAAATTGTAGCTGTCTTCAAGTATTTGAAGAGCTGTCATGCGAAAAAGGAATTAGGAACTTGTTCTACTTGTCCCCAGAGGATAGAATTAGGAGTAAAAGGTGTAAGGTACAAAGAGACAAATTTAAGTTTATTAGAAATAAAACCTTAACAATCAGAGTCATCCAAGAGTACAGTGGGCTAACTCGGGTGGTAATGGGTTCCTCTCTCACTTGAAGTTCACAAACAAAAGCTGAATGACCACTTATTGGTGACACTGTTAAGGAGATCCCTTTAAAAAATGTTATGTATGTATGTATGCACATATATATATATTCATTCATTTTTGGAAATGATTTGTAGTACTTTCTTTTTTTAATGGTTAAGTGATTTTTAAAATAATGTTTTTCCCCAATATTTTCAGGGAAGGGTTATACTAGAACATGACCCCACATTTTAAGAAGCATTGAAGGGGTCACAGGTGGGAAAAGTTTAAGAAGCCCTGAACTGGATGGCCTCTGAGTTCCCTTCATATTTAGATTTTAGAATTCTATGAATGGTATAGTCCTATATTTAGGATGAGAAAAAAATCAACTGTATAAGAGAATGGGAGAAGCCTAGTTAGACAATTGTTTATACACATGAAAATGACCTGAGAATTGGTGACCTCCAAAATGAATGTGAATCTATAGTGTGAACCACCAAAAAATTCTAATGTGATCTCTTAGAATTATGAATAGAAACATGATGTCCAATAAGAGAGAAGTATAGTTCTACTGTATTCCTCTATGGTCAGACCATATTAGAACTTTGTAGTTAGTTCAGACTCTCATCTTTTAGGTAAAATATTGAAAAGCAAGATGGTGACTTAAGGAAGGCAATTGAGATGGCAAAAGAGTTTGAAACTATGTCCTTTGAAAATAAGCTGAAGGAATGTTTATTATTAAATTATTTATCATTAAATAAAATTATTATTTAATCTTAAGCAAACAAGAGTAGGGTGTCATGATAGCTGTCTTCAAATAACTGGCAGGAAATAAAAAGCATCAGTACTGTTCTTTACACTACAGTGTAGAACTAGGAGCCCGGGTATTAGGCAGATGTAGGGTACATGTAATGAAGACCATCCTAATTGTCCAAAAGTAGAGCAGTCTGCTTTAAAAAGTACTTTCTCATCCCTGGAGATCTTTAAGATGATACCCTTATTGGAAATTTTGAGAAGAATCCAGTTCAAATAAAAGTGGAAACAGAAAATCTTTGAGGTCCTTCTAACTCAGAGATTCATTCATTTCCAATGGCAGAGTTGGGACATGATGCCTGTATAATACCCCTTTTGACAACCATGTCATGTAAGCTGAATTAACTGGTTTACTTTATGTCAAATAATACTTACTTTCAAAGCTACTGAGAGATTTATTTATTAGCATATACTATTTGAAATTCTTCCTACAATACCTGTATACTTTAAATAGTAATTTTTCAGAAATGAGTCATAGAAAGAGTCAAGAATCTGTTGTGCAAGTAGAATTTATATCTGAATATTCCAATTACACATCTCTAGGAGCAACTTCTTTCTATAACTTAGCCTTGGAATTTTTAAAAAATGTTTTCAGCCTGGTAACATTAGTTAACAGCACCTGGTCAATTCAGAAGGCTTCTTCATACAAAAAACTGGACATAGCATTCTTTAAAAGGAAGGGAGCCAGACTTGAAATAGGGCTAAATAAATGGGCCATCAAAAAGTCATCCACACAGCAGAGACACTGCTGGACCCCAGGAGACTCTGTCCAGATGACAGAATTTATGTGAAAATTAGAAATAATTGAGAATTTCCAGGAAGATTACATACTTATGAACAGCATTTAAAGAAGACTTTTAGAGATGTATGGAAGCACTTGTTCCCTCTATAGAAAGTGAAGACACTTAGGAAAAGATACCTAAGTCACCATATGAAATATCTGGATGCCATCAGTTGAGAAATGGTTAAAATAGAAAATTTATACCACATGCAAAACAGGAGATTTTGAACAATAGCCTCTGCATATAAAGATGATTTTCAAAAGAGGAATCTATAATGCTTTTGTTTAATATAAAATAATCTAGAATCCTTTCCACCCCTAAAATAATGTGTATTTTTTTTAATATACATGTCTCCAACATAATTGGTATAGCATCCATTATTAAATTTCATCAAACCTAACAATTGATGTAGGCACCGTAATGCACTAGTCTTTAATAATGAGCTAATAAAAACCATACATACCAGGATATCCCCCAACATAGATGGGATTGTTGGTATCTGCAGATGTGGACTGAGTGTGTGGGCTTTCAGCAGGAATGGTGTTTCCATCAACAATTAAAACAATCCGGTGTTTGCTCTTGTGGGCTTGAAGCCGATGCCACCTTCCATCACAAAGACTACTTGCAGATTTGGGTTCATATGTAGCTGTAATCCTGCCAGCTCCATTGTTGACATGGAATGAAACCTGAGTAAACAACCAAGAGATAAGTAAAAATTGGGATAAATCACATTTTTTGTTGTTGTACAGTCACTTCAGTCATATCTGACTCTCCATGACCCCGTTTAGGGTTTTCTGGGCAAAAATATCAGAGGGCTTTACCATTTCCTTTTCCAGCTCATTTTACAGTTGAGGAGATAAGGCAAACAGACTTGCCCAGGATCCCACAGCTAGTAAGTATCTGAGGTCAGTCGAACTCAAAAATATTCCAAGATCCAGTGCCTTGGCACCTAGCTACAGAGAACAGATAAAAGCATAATCCTCTCCTGAAGAAAACTGGTTGAAATAAAATATTCAGTCATGAAAAATTACTTGTCAAAAAATTCTGCTTCTGTCCCCTTTCCAAATTAAAAAAAAAAAAAAAAAAAAAAATGTCAATGGAGGGCGGAGCCAAGATGGCGGAGTAGAAAGACTCACCTATGCTAGGTCCGAACCCACAGCCCATAGATTTCCTGTAAAAAGAACTCCTGACAAATTCTGGAACAGTGGAAGCCGCGCAGAAACACAGTGAAGGAGATTTCCGTTGCAGAGAGCCCTGAAGAACCGACCACAGGGGTGCCCCGGACTGGAGCGGA
>CM053773.1:61421835-61530408 GCA_028658325.1 Potorous gilbertii
GGAGAAGTTGGAATTCAAAGTTTTAGGACCAATTGTTGAGTATTGTTCTTGCTACTAGGAAATAAGAAATACAGGTAATGGGGAATAGAAAGTTATCTGGCCCTACAGGACAGAAGAGAAGATGGGGTAAGGGAAGGGAAGGATGATAGAAGAGAGGGCAGATTGGTGATATGGGTAATTAGAATGCTCAGTGTATTGGGGACAGGGTAGGGGACAAATGGGGAGAAAATTTTGGAACCCAAAATCTTGTGAAAATTAATGTAAAAAGTTGAATAAATAAATTTATTTTAAAAAAAACACTACACAGATATGACCTATATTGAATTGCCTGCCTTCCCAAGGGAATGGGTAGAGAGGCAAAAATGGGAGAAGTTGGAACTCAAAGTTTAAGGAACAACTCTTGAGTATTGTTCCTGCTACTAGGAAATAAAAAATATAGGTAATGGGGAATAGAAAGTTATCTGTATCTACAGGACAAAAGAGAAGATGGGGACAAGAGAAGGGAGGGATGATAGCAGAGAGGGCAGATTGGTGATAGGGGGAAATTAGAATGCTCAGTGTACTGGGGACAGGGTAGGGGACAAATGGGGAGAAAATCTGGAACCCAAAATTTTGTGAAAATGAATGTAAAAAGTTAAATAAATAAATTTATTTTTAAAAAACACAGTAACAATATTTGCCTTTCAAATCTAAGATTAAATCAACTATCTTTATCAAGATTTGGCCGATATGCATTATTGTAATAAGGGTTCATACTATTTATAAACAATAGTAGAGAAGCTACTGTTTTAAATGGAAATAGTCCAAATTTTTACCCCTAATATTTATGGGAAATTGCAAACTCAGCAAGACTAAGAAGATAGGAAATAGCTAGTACTTCAGTTCCTAATAAAGACAGTCCAGGAATAGGGAAAAATGAGCCTGGGGAATAGTACCTACACAGTACCCACAAGCACCATCTTGAAGATGCACCCTGAATTGTTAGTGGCAGTCTTCTGCTTATTCATCTTAACTAACTTTACGTAAAAACTAAACTGTAGAATTTGTTTCAACAAAAGCAAACTATCAGTGAAATAGGACTTCTATTTAGAACAGAACAGAATTTGCAAGTTCTACCAACTAGAAACTCCTGTAGCTTTTAAGTCTTTATTTCCAGCGTGAGAGGCAAGAACTTGTTTCCCTCTAACTAATGTCATATAGCCTAAAACGTACTATGGTAATAAATGTATGCCATTCCTCACCATTTCCTTCTCAAGAACTTCATTTGTCAGGAAAGAAAAAATGCCTTGTCTCCAGCTTGATCAAAAGCAGGAAATTAGACAGGAAGTCTGAGCTTTACTATAATGAATCCAGAGGTACCTAGAGCCTTGCAAATCTAATCAAAGGGGCTTTAAACTGTAAAACCAGGTAAAGGGATATCTAGCAGAATGAATTTCAGTTGCAGGAAAAAGAAATAACAGTAGAGATTCCAGAAATGCACCGGAGACGAAGTCCACAATTGGAAATAACATTAAGATCCATGGCCTCCGATGTTCATTAACCCAAATAAAAGGTATGAGTATGTACTGATCAATGTCAGAGTTCCATAAAGACAGTTTTGATTTCTATGCTACTAATATGAAATCTGTAAGGATTTGAGCTGCAGAGTTGTGGCCAGTAAACACCATCAGAAGATCACCGATTTTGAAAAAGATAGACCTGTACAAATAAAACTAATGCATCTAGCATAAGGGAAACGGTTGAATATGAAAAAAAATTGCATTCATTTTCTCATATAAGAATTCATTATCCAAGAGACATAAATAATTAACATATATTTACACACATATATATGTATATGTGTATATAAATCAAAAAGCTATTCCTTAATAGATAAGTAGTCTGAAAGAGGAACAAACAGTTCTTAAAAGAAGAATCGAAAACTATTAACAACCATATGAAAAAATGTTCCAAATTACTAATAAGTGAAATGTAAGTCAAAACCATGCTGAGGTTTCACCTCATGCTCATCAAATTGGTAAAAATGACAAAAGATGGGAGCAAGTCAATGCTGAAGAGACTGTGGTAAGATAAGGTGCACTAGTGCATTGTTGGTGGAGCTGTTAATCAGTACAACCATTTCAGAAAACAATCTGGAATTAGGCAACTAAAGTGACTGCAATGTCCATACCCAAGGAATTCATTGATAAGAAATGTCTTCCATCAAAATATTTGTAGCAACACTTTTTGTGGTTGTCAAGAAGTAGAAATAAAGTAAATAGTTTATGAAAATCTTCCTTTTCCTTCTCAAGAATGTCCTTGACATATATGTAGATTATTTCATAAAGATTTTATAGAGATGGAAACACTGGCATATAGATTAGTAGTTATGGATATTCTACTATTTTTTTTCCTAGTTTTTTGTATCCTATATCTTGTCAAATATTTGAAAATCAATCCCTCAAAAGTGTCTCCTCTAGCACAGATACATCTGTTTGTACTTGTTCTACTCCAGATGCTCATGTTATCTTCTTAGTTTTCCTTAGTGTTCTTTCTACCTCCTCATATAATATTTTGGGACCTATGATGTTGGAGTCTAAATATGGTGGCTCTATTATCACTGATGGAGAAAATGACTTGTTATAGAAATCTCTGCAAATCTTTTCATTTTTTCATCTGTTTGTTGTCCTCCTTCCAATGTTATCCTTAAATGTTCTCCAGATGATATGACTTTATTTGCTCTCTCCCCAAGTTTTCAGGTAACTTCCCTCATTTGTTGCTATTTTTACAACCATAATTTTTCACCATTCTTTATAAGATTTTACAAATGATATTTTAAACCATCATAGCCACTGGCTGCCTTAATTTCTGCTTGGCAAGGATATCAAGTACTTGCTGGAGGAATTGGTTTCTAGGTATTTGGGGTGTTCTTGTATTTAGAATGCTCTATTTTTTAAAACCATTCACTTTTTATTTATCCTGGATCTTTTGCAGCAAATATGATCACCCTCTACGAAACAACCAAATCTTAGGCTTCTAATGGTACCATCAAGTGAGAAACAGGGGAATATGTATGGGGTTTTCTCATTTTAAATGAAATGCATAGACTTTTTAGATTATTATTTAGAATTAACCAAACTTTTTCCCCCTTCAGGAATAATTAAGAATTAAGGAATAACAACAACTAATATAATCAAAGCTGGCTGTGTGTGCTCTTGCTGCTACTCAACTACCCGGTTACTGTTACTAGAATAAAACCACCGTAAAGAAAACAAGTACCTACCTTGCCTTTTACTATCTCTATTCCAATGGCATCCACTTTGGCACTACTAATCCCAAGGAGAACACCATTCATTGCAGTGGTACGAAACTCCAGTGTGATATTGACATCTGATCGAACTTTGTAGCCCTCTTTGACTGGAAAACAGATGTCGAGGTTATGATGGAATAGGACATGAGGAATGAAGAACGTGAAAGATAGTTCAGTGAATAAAGAGATGGCTTGCTAAATGTCAGGGTATTTTTAAGTACTCTATTGTTTATACTATAACAACAGAAACAATAATAGCATTTATACAGCACCTTTAGGTTTGTGCTTTACAAACATCTCATTTTATTTTCATAACAACTCTTGTCAGATAGGTGCTGTAATCTCCCTCATCCCCATTTTACATATGAGGAACAGAGGGGGAGAGAGAAAGAGGCTAAATGACTTGCCCAAGGTCACATAGTTAATAAGTACCCAAGGCAAGATTTGAATTCAGGTCTAGCACTCTATCCACTGCACCAACCAGGTTGCATTTGAAAACGTCTCATTATTCAATCTTACTTAACCTTACTTACTTACTTAATCTTACTGCTTCTAGATTTATTAATTGTATATTATCCTAGTTATAAACATACAACTAATATGGAAACAAGAAAGGAATCTTCATCTTCACCCATGAAAAAGTCTGGTGCCTCCCATAAATTTCTTGCTTTGAATATCCAAATACCTGAGCACCCTTCTCCTTTTAAAAGAAATTGAGTCATGTGATCCCTACATGACTTAAATAGAGTCAATTTGATTTTTACCAAGATTTACATAATGCTAATTTTTACACCGAGATACAAAATGTGTAAGGCATTTTTTAAGACAACTATGTGATGATGCTCAATCTTAAGGAATTTACATTCTTAAGCAGCTTGGGAGTACAAGATCTACTTTTTGTGGATAGGATATTGAAAGCCAAAATTAAATGTATGCCTCCTTTCAAAGTAAGAGTGGAAACAAAGCATTAGCATTATGTAAATCTGAGCAAGATCAAATTGGCTCTGTTTAAATCACAGAGGGGTGACATGGCATGAATTTCAGTTATCCTTCCTTTGGGATTCCTTTTAATAGAAGTCATCTACCATTCTCCCTCCCCTACCCAGAATGTTTTGACTCTTCTTTTTTTGACTCTTTTCGACTCTTCTCATTTAATTGGCCACCAAAGTCCTGTCATTTTGGCCTCCAGAATTCTTTCGCTTCTGCTCGCTCTTTTCCATTCCTACTACCACCACTCTAGTTCAGATTCTCATTTCCTCTCACCAAGACTGTTTCAATAGAATTCTAGCTACTCTCTCTAGAGACTCACCCTCAACAAATCCATTCTTGGTGCTGTGGCCAGATTAACCTTTATAATGCATAGCTCAGCCTGTATTATTCCACTGCTCAAAATTCTTAAGGAGATGAACTGCTGACTACATAGTAAGTGGTTAATAAATGTTTTATTGACTGACTGACTGCTCCCTGGACCCATATTTCACTTCTTTCCTTAGTGCCTTTGCTTATATACCATCTCCCTACTGAAATCCTACTTGCATATCCCTCAAGGCCCACCTCAAAATGCCTCCTACTTTATGAAGCTTCTTCTGATCTTGTTTTTCTCTGAATTTTCTTACCACTTTTTCATCTTTAAAATGACAGGATTGGATTGGTGATCTCTAAGAAGACCTATCATTATTTACATGGTACACTTTAGATCTGGAAGGACATTTGTCTAATCAATCCATCTCATTTTACAGACTTTCCCTCTACTAGACCACAAGCACTTTGTGTATCTTTGCATGTTGCTCACTATTTAGAATAACTCTTTTGTACTTAGTAGGTTAATACACGATTAATTGAATAGAATATTACTTACCAAGTGCAACAAATCCACTCCCTTCAAAGAAAGTACCCTCCTGTGCCACTGTATAGCATTTATTTACAGAAGAGGCAGAGATCGGGTTGCTTTTGTCGAGCTGTTTGCCATTAATCATCACTTCCCCAATGCAGGCAGGGATACCATAGGTAATCTGAACCAAAAAGGCACATGACAGTATGTGAAACAAATTAAAAGCTAAGCCCTTATGAAACTCTCATCTGTCTATTAGTACAGAACCTAAAGGTAAGTCTGAGTATATATAATGTTAACATATTAGAAAGGATTCTATAGTAATTCCAATTGATTATTGTGAAAGGAATGTGGAGGGCATAGAGCCATTACCAACATAAATTGCAAAAGAACTTTATGCTTTCTGAGTTTTGGTCAAATTGTTACTCTATCATCAAAACAACTAATAGCTCACACTTAGTAACTAGTAAGACTAGTTAGAATTCAGGGTGTAGTTACAACATGCAATTTATAAAGATCTTTTATAAATTTACAATTTAAAGCAACAGAAAAATACAATTTCCAGAAGAACCTTCCAAATCTGGGTTATGAGGACTCATTTCCCATCCAAAGTGAGCACATCTGCAGCTAAGACACAATGCTAACACAATTAGAGAAGGTTTCTTACATTTCCAATATTCTTGGCTCTATAATTGAATGGAAGGCCTCCAAGGTAAAATTTTCCTTCCACATCTAAGGTGTTACCATCTCCTATGGTGGTCACCATTGTCAACTCTTGTCCATCTACTGTGATGAAGCCCTTTCTTTTGACGTACTCTGTTTTCACCTGAAATTTAAACAAAATCTATAATTTACACAAAATCTGATCAAACAATAACAATCTCTTTCTTAATGATAAAAGCGACAATTCGCTGCACACACAACACAGAAATAGCAAACTCCAACAAATTAGGGAAAAGGAACTCTACCTAACAATCAGAGATTGAGAAAACTAAGGATAATACCACTTTTGGTTTTGTTCTATTATGACCTAACCATGGGGGAGGTTCCTATGGGGTGTGGGAAAAGGATGGGGGAGATGGTACTGAGTTGCTTCGCTTTCTCCCAGTGGGTTCATTGTGGGATATTGCTATGAACAACTAGTCCCAGCCTGGGTTCCCCACTTTATGCCTTGAGGAAAGAGACCCCAAAGGAGTCAGGGTAAATGAGCCCACTCCTTTGAATATTTGCTGGGAGAGATCACACGGGCAGCAAGTGGGTAGTAATGCATCTATCACTTCAATAAGGCACAGAGAGTGCAGAGGTGGGGAATAAGAGAAATGGGGTAGGAGAAGAAGAGAGGCAATGTGGGGAAAAAGACAGGGAGAAAGAAGGGTACATAGAGTCATCTAACTGGGTAAGATAATTAGGTGTACTCAGGCAGCATGGACCCATTATAAGTAGAGAAGTACTTGAGGGATAGAGTTTTGAAGTTTCATTCTTACAAGGTTGTGATGGGGGTGTGGCTTAACTATTATTCTTTTGTCTTGTCCTTAGCACATCAGTATATCAATAGCCTCTCAAAGTTATTAGTGCCAGGTTAGGAGTTACTAAATATGCATAAGGTTGTGCATGTTTAGGGCTTATGTGCAGCTTACAGACTTCAGGAGCCGTTATTGAGATCACGGGGTTTACTGACCAAGGGATAGTTACACTGGGGTCTAACTGGCTTCTCCAGATTTAGCACATAGCCTCTGAATATGGTCTTAATTAATTTAGGAGGCAGCTTTGAGAAAGTGACAGCTGTATTCCTATTTCTTAATTCCTATTTCCTATTTAATGTTGCCTTGTACCAGTTACTTCTATATTTACTGTAACTGGTGGAGTAGTAGAGGAGATCATGATTTCAATACATTGTGTGACAATTGGTAACTTTTCCAAAGTGTTACATTTAATTCCCACTTCTCATGCCTCACATTAGCAACAACAACAAAATGCAATCATGGTTAGCATTTTTATAGCACCCACTAGCCAAGCACTGGGCTAAGCACTCTATAAATATTATTTTATCTGGTGCTCATAACAACCCTACAGGACAAGTGCTATTATGATTCTCATTTTACAGTTGAGGAAACTGAGGCAGACAGAAATTAAGGAACTTGCCCAAGGTCACATACTAGTAAATATATGAGGCTGAATTTGAGCTCAGCTCTTCTTGATTCCGGCTCCAGGGTCCTATCTATTGCACTATCTAGTAACCTCAATGTAATATACAAACTACAAAACCAATAAAAAAAGGGGGGGGAGGGGAGAATCCAAGGATGGTGACAGCCTCTGAGTGAAGGTGGCATTTGCGATAATACTATTATTCATATTAGACTATGGGAACCTATGTGTAGCAGCCTCTCTCCCTAAATTCTCCTGATGATGTCTTCTACGGCACAGTAAACACAGTAAGGAGCTGAAAGTTTGGACTGCATAAACCCTATTACGTTGCACAATAGGGACCCAACCTGATCAGAATCTTTGTATAACACTACCAGAAAAAAAAAAAGGACTTTTTAAACAGTCCTTATTCTGTGAGTTCCCTGAGGGCAGGCGCTGTCTTTTGCATTACTTTGTAATCCTAACACCCAAAATCCTGGCACATAGTAGGTGCTTAATAAATGCTTATAACTGATACTCCAGTCCCTTTTAGAATAATTACAATTTTCAAATTAATATATTCTAAATGAATGTTTTTCTTCTATTTTCCTTAATCCAAGGTTTTATTTTTTAACCAACTTGCACAAATGTCAGAATAAAAAAAGAGGGTTTTTTTTTGCTATTCAGGACATCATAAACATTCTATTTTTATTTAACTCATAAATTCTGTATCTTAAGAGAACAGAGACACAGTTTCCAAGTCTACATTTATAGTAATAACTGAATAAAACATACTTCTTTTAAAAAGCTATATATTTACAAGGATCTTATCAATTCTTTTAATATAGCTTTGACAAAACTGAAAACCAGTTTAAAAATGCTAAATTTAGATATCCATTTCAGGAAAGTTCCTTCTAAAAGTTTTGGTAAATTTATGACACTGAATGGATGTAATTCACTTCTCTGTAGCTTGTTGACATAGCAAGTCAGGGAAGTTTAAGTAAAATAGGGGAGCAGATATCTTAAGGAAGTAAATGGAACTATGGAGAGGAGAATCCAGACATCCTGGTACTTACCGTGTGCCATTTTCCATCACTGAGGAAGGCAGGATGGGAGGCTTTTGTTCTCCCTTTCCCAAGATCGAACATAAAATAGAGCTGTCCCCCATGAAGCTGAAGGGTTGCATAATCGATCTGGTTCTGATGAGCCATGTAATAAATCAGACCACTTAAGGCAAAGGTCCGGATAGTCAGCTGCACTGAAAGCCTTGTGGGGGAAAAAACAGCTTAGTATTTAGAGAAGAGTAAATTTAATCTCTTTGTTAAAAAAAAAAAAAGTGGGTAAAATGCTAGATGTATAGCCAAGAAGAAAGATCTAAGTTTAAATTCTGTCTCAGACACTGGGATTTGAAGAGAATTAAAGCCAAGTCTCTCTAGAGTGGTACAATGGATGGAACATTGGGCTTACAGTCAGGAAGACCTGAAATCAAATCCAGCCTCAGCTACTTGCTAGCTGTGTGATGCTAGACAAGTTTCTTAATTTGCTTGCTCAGTTTCCTCATCTGTACAATAGGGATTAAATTATCACCTACCCCCCAGGGTGACTGTGGGGATAAAATGAGATGCTTGTAACGTAGTTAGCATATCACCTGCCACATACTGTTTTATAAATGTTAGCTGTCAATACTACTATTATTCCTGACTCCAAGTCCAACATTTGATATTAATTAATCTCATTAGAGGACCCAATAAGGAAGAAAAGAAAGAATAAGCATTTCTTAAGTGTCTACTATGTACTAGGCATTTTATAAATATTATCTCATTTGATCCTTATAATAACCTTGGGAGGTAGATGCTTATTAAGATTTTAATTTTACAGTTGAAGAAACTGAGGTAGGCAGAGATTAAGTTTCACATAGCTAGTAAGTTTCTGAGTCTGAATCGCAGCTCAGGTTTTCCTGTCTCCAGTTCCAATGCTCTACCCACTGTACCACCTAGCTGCCTCTAAAAGTAATAATAAAGAGAACACCAGTGGTTTCTTTGGGAATGACTAAAATTTCACACCCTCAAAGTATTCATAAGATAAACTAAAAGTGATAGACCATGTAACAGAACTGAGACATACGTACTTCTTTCTGATAGCAGATTGATTGAAAGGCAAAACCAAATGACTGCTGGCAGCCAGCCCAAACTGATGGGCATTAGGGACATAATCTGGTTCTCCATCCACTACACACTGCTCCTGTAATGAAAAACGAAAACAAAAAAAGTCAGAGGTCCACACATCTAAACATGCACATCCAGCCCACCATTGCCTTGCACTTCAGAGGTCAGTCACCTAGGACTGGGTGAGTTAAGAATAGTTCCTACATTTAAAAGTTTTATTGTATTTAAAAATGCATAAGCCATCATTACTCAAAGGCTGTCCAAAAAAACAGGCAGTATAGATTCTGTCCTCAGGCTGTACCTTGGAGACCTCTGCTCTCATGTGTAAATAAAATGTCTATTAATACAATTTCTTCATTATGAAATTAATCAGAATTTAAATATATGTGGGCTAGAAAAAGAGCAAATTTATCAAAACATATCAACAAAATCTTATTTTGATGGACAGTTCCTTCTTACATCAAAAAAGGAAACTTCCTTTTATAGTGATAAATCTTTATTCTTTTCTCCACATTCTCCCCATGAATCTCTGTTGGTTCCTAGAACGTCTTATGTAAAGAAGTGTCATAGTAAGGGCACAAGGTCCACTGGTATATCTCCCAAAGACAGGCAGCATGTAGGAGATGTTGACTGTTGCAGATTAACACAACTGTTGTCAGTTTGGGAAAATGCAGTTGTAACAACAATGGCAGTAGTGTTCCAGACCTCCTACTGCAGATGTATGGTTTGAAATATGTCTAGAAAGGGAGGAAGCCAGGTAGGGAACATGGCTGACAGTCCTCAAATGGGTTAATGAACCTAGATGGATTGGAGGAGTCCCCCTTCCCACTAGAGAGAATGGGTCAACAGAGTTCCCAACGTTTTATAAGATCATAAATCTAAAGTAAAAAGAGACTTTAAAGTTTCTAATCTATTCCAACAGGTTAAGTGACTTGCCCAAGGGGACACACTTATTAAATGGGAAAACTGGTGTTCAGTCTCAGGTTCTCTGACTCCAGATCTGGTATCCTTTCCAATTCATTGCATTAGTAACTGTCCCTACACTAACCACAGGAATTAAATGATGTATGTAATTATTGCTTCTAGTTCTGGATAAAGTAACATCAGGGGCCCCACAGGCAACAATTTTGAACTCAAAGACCTCAAGCATATCAACAGTACTTTTAAGCTGAGTGTTGCATTACTAGCATGATGTTAGTGTCCATGTTTGTCCAGGAAAAAGTAAAATGTGTTACCAAAGAGAAATATTGTTGCTGTTCAGTTATGTCCAACTCTGCATGCTAATATTGTCCATGGATTTTCTTGGAAAAATACTGGAGTGATTTCCCCTTTCCTTCTCCAGGGAATTAAAGTAAACAGAGGTTAAGTGACTTGCCCAGAGGCACACAGATAATAAGTGTCTGAGGTCACATTGGAACTTGGGTCTTCCTGATTCTAGGTCCAGTGCTCTTTTCCAGTGCTCTTCCCATTTTTCCATCTAGTTGCCTCCAAAGAAAAATATTAACTAACAATAAAAATATCCCCACCATGAATTATGTTACATGAATCTAATAGTTTTTAAAGACCATTCTCCTATATTAGCTATTATGACATTTAATTTTTATGTTAAAAAGCCACAGTGTACTTGGGCCAATATTTGTTAACTTGTTTCACTGCATCTGAACTGTCATGACTTATGGTTGTAACAATCAGGGTTGGATTACATAAAGCTGTGCTTACAGGACTTGATAAGGGTTGAGCCTCTGGCTGAAGCTCAGCTTCCCCTCGGTAGATCACTGTTGGTTGCGGCTTTTCTGAAAGTAGGCAGCTGTCCATGTCCACTTGTTCATAACTAATTGCACTGGTGAAATCCAAAAGCCTAGGCAACAGAAAGGACTCTAGAAATTAACTTAGCATCCCACAGAAATATACAGAAAGAATAATTTCTGATACTCAATTAGTTCATAAATATTTTAAAGAAAAAACTGTGATAACTGATACAATTACTCTGATTAGTTTAATCTCTTTTATAATGTAATTGAGACATAGTATGACATTATTATATAGATTCATGTGTTGTAGGTCAGGCCTGATTCAGACCACTTGGGTGCTTTGGGTTGAGAACTGAAATGAAATAAGATATTTGTAGACCATCTAATACTTTAAAAGAAAAAAGCTATGCCATGGTAAGGATATGAAACAAGGATGCTCAGTTGAGCACAGTTTCCCAGCCTCCGTGCTCTCCAGTCCTGCCTGTGTCCTTGAGGTCTGACTTTTATAGTCAGACCTCCAAGAAGTCGTATCAGTGCCCTGAGTCTTGATCTCCCAAGCAAATTAAGTCTCCAGGATGGTTTCAATTCCTTTTAAGGAAAAACTAGCCAAGTCACATAAGATAGGTGGAGTCTTAGTCAAATCACAAACCTTCAACCCTAACCCTAGATTTAGTAAAAAAAACTGAATAATAACTCATTTTTTTTTTTTTACCACTTTTAGGTACACAAAGCACTTCCTTGGAAGCTACTTTTAGTTTAAACATGGCAGCCCATTTCTGCAGTTGTGATTTTGGTGATGAACTCAATAGAGCAATAAATATATTTAATAATATTTATAAAAATTTTAATTTAACTTTTGTAGGCTCTTCTGTAATCATAAAGGATAAGTAATTTTAAAAAATCTCCACCATTTCATCCTCTCTAAGTATGATCTGGGTGGCATAAACAATCTGAAGTCAACTTTCCACAGGTTCAATAATTGAGTTGAAAAATTGGGTAACTTTCATAATATCATACCAAAGTCTATTTGTGACCCAAATACTTATAAAGACTTAGATGATTCTTAGATGCCAAAATTGGGCTATCTTGTAATTATGGGGTATTAAAATTTCATAGAATTTGAATTTTGGGATATCTATGCAAGAGAAATGGGTCACAAATCACTAATGTTCATGTTAGAGTAGAATGATACAAGGACATGTTCTTCTTTTGAAAACTTTGGTTATATTCAACTTACTCCATATTGAAGATTAAGTTTTTTATACAGCCGCGAAAAGATTTTCTCATTCTGAAGACAGAAATACCCTCTCCTTCTGGGATTCCCCCTATATACAGGTTAGATACATTTATGATTCTGGCTTCTGCCAATGGCCCAAATCTCATTTCTGTGGGATTGGCCTCATCTACTTGGACTGTGATGATTCTGAAAATTCAAAGAAAAAAGAAAAAAGTTGTATTTTTTGTTTCTAAATGGACAAACCAATAACAAATGATTGACCCATTCCATTAGTTTCCTAAAACAGCAAATTTCTTAAACAATGTAGAAATCACTACCAAACAATGAATTAGTGAAATGATAATATGATTTCCTCTTGAGGATGCATGATGAGTTTTCCCAACTGAACTTTGGCAATTAAAATGCTTTAGGTATAAGTGACATTATTTAAGTATTAAAAACAAAGAATTTTATATTTACTTGCTTCTTACCCTTCAAACAGTTAAACACACACATACTTGTGTAGGGAATAGATTAGGAAAATGGGTCACTCTAAATATTCCTAGTACTCTTTTACAACCCTCTATTGCCGTATATATAAATATCCCAGCACCTTGATATAATTACACCTTGTTGCAGGGAGCCATTATGCATAAAGACAATCTGATATGGGTTCCAACCAAAAGGTGCTTTGCTATTGCAATACCAAAAAGAATTTATTATAAGGTAAATACATTTTTAAAGGAGTCCTAGAATATAAATTGTATTCGATACACTGAGATCTCAGCATAGCATGAGATAGTAAGCTCATTGGATACTTCCATCTGTGAAAATAGCTATAAAGATTATTTCAATACAAGAATCATTTCAATTAAGTCATTTCAAATGGGGACATTTTCATCTATTGATGATATGGTTACTATACAAATGTGTGTGTGTATTTCCCTATGTATGTTTTTAAGTACCTTTTATTTCTGATCAAGACAATGGAATGTTCTTGCCCATCACTGTATGTTCCTGTGGTTGAATGGAGGCTGGCTTTTCGAGTGCTCATTCCATCCCCAGGATTAATATGTACTTCAAGATGACCTTCGATCAGTGCGATGGAGAAGAAGGGCTGGGAAAATGTCACATTAAGAGAGGTTTTCCACAGGACATTGGTTTTCTCATTTTAATCTCTAATGTTCTCTTTTATGTCATCTAATTACTTATTTTTTCAAGCTTTTCTCAAGACAATAACAGTTAGTATTCTTATAGTGAACTTATGTAAAGTGTCTTATATTTTTCATTTGATAAACAAAAAGAAAAAGAGCCTATGCTAAAGAGATATATTCTTTGTAATTCAGATAAAAACATTCTAATTTTAAAATGAATTGAGCTTTAAAAATGGCAATTTCAAGAGATAATATAAAGATATTTCTATAAGTAGTCAAAGAATTAAGGAAAGCTCTTGGCATTTTGATTATTTATAGAAACAAAGTTTAGTAAAAATATGTCCTCCATGAAAATGGATGGCATGCATATTTATGCAATGGCATAATTCTGGTTAAAAAGAATAGCTTTGTTTCAGAACACATGAAATTATTTATTGGACAATCCTCTGTAGATGCAACACTCAGACTATGAATATATACCCAAATGCTAATTATTTCTGCTTCCTGATTTTTTGTAGTCTGGAATGACACGGTTTAAACAATTAGGAAAAAAATCATAGCAAGTAAAACTGATAGAGAATCTTAATCCTTCCTTTCAGGCAGTTTCTATAAAATGAAACTAGGGAAACTTAGGGACAAATTCTAACAAATAGGGAGAGAAATGTGAAATAACTTAGGCTAGAACCAAATTATCAATGAGATAATATCTGTAAAAAGATTTTGGCAAAATAACTGGCACATATATTCTGGCCCGCTGGAAAACATAAGACTTCTAAAGAGGCCTAAAAAACTACTTCATGCTCCGAAAAGCACTTTTATTATTTCATTTATTATTTTATTTTTATAATAATATATTTATGAGTGACTGAACTAGGATGGTAGTCCTATAAATATAACATATTATATATATTTTTATTTAGTATTTTTATATTTATTAAATATATTTATGCATATAAATATATCAAATAAAATAGATTTGTTTTATTATATTGTTTATTATTTTATTAAGTGTTATTTTATTAACACTTCCATTCTGGGAACAAACTCAAACTCAGACCAGGATTCCTCAATTACAGTAGGCAATAATTTCCTTCAGGACTTCAATCATCACTGCTGAGGTTTTTGAACAGTTCCCTAGCCTTTTATCGTGGCTCTATTCACTTTTAGGGGGTCAAGTTGATGGTCTTTACTGGAGTAGGACCCCAGCTGGGGTAGACAAGTTCCATTTACATACTACCACTATTTCTTCTTCTATTGCTTTCCCTGTGTCCTTCCATTGTGGATGTGACTTCCCCTTACTTGTGCATGAGGCAATGGTTTCTCTAATGCTAATGACAGCAACTAAACTTAATTTTTTTACCCCAGTGCCTCGGGCTAATTTTCCTTGTGTGCTTGAAGATCAGTCTGTAAGTGTGTCAAGAAGGCACTTTCCTGTCTACCTAACATGGTTTACTCATTACTATATTTTCCCTTACTAAAACATTAATGCACGAATGATTTTTTTCATCAAAAACAATTTTTTTTAAGGCAATTAGGGTTAAGTGACTTTCCCATGGTCACAGAATTAGTGTCAACTGTCTGTGGTCAAATTTGAAAGCAATTCCTCCTGACTTCATACCTGAGACTCTACCCACTGCACCACCTAGCTGCAGTGGATAACGATTTTATTACAACTACATACAAGTTTGAGTTTGTCGAACTTACCTCAGTTTAACTTAAACAACTTTAATTTCCCCCTGCTATTTTTAGTATTTTTATATGTATCAGGTATACACTTTTTTTTCTGAGACTTTCAAGCCCAGTGTGACAGAGGACAATGGATATTCACGTTAAGCCTGCTAATAAAAACCATTGAAATTTGATGCTTGACGTCTTAACATTACAAATGAAAATTGAGTCATAAAATACAGGAAGAAAGTGGTACGTAAAAAAGAAGAGCAACAATCGAATCATTTTTTACCTTATTTTCACTTTCAGTTATATAAAACAAGGATCATGCAATGTAAGATGCCACTGCTGTGTGCAAAAGCTTATTTTTGAACTAATGCAAATTATGATAGAAATGACAAGGAATAATACATTACATTTTTATATTGTAAAATAATCTTAAACCTCTTAGGTTTTCCAAAGGTCTTTAGTCTTCCCTGTTTCTTTTAAGGGGATCATTACCCTTCTAGTTACTCAGGTTGTCAGCCAAGGAAACCCATCCTTCACTATCCCTTAACCTTCACATCCAGTTACTTACCCAGCTGACTCTACACAGCCCTTTCATTCATCTTCTCTCCCCTCACAGGGCTACCATTCCAGTTCATACACTCATAACCTTCCATCTGGACTGTTATAGCAGCTTCTTAATTGGTTTTCCTGCTTTCTACTCCCCTCTTCATTTCATCTACCTCACAATTATCTAATCTTTCTAAAGCCTAGGTACGACCATGTCACTGACCTTCTGAAGAAGATTCATCAGTTCTCCATTGCCTCTTGTATAAAATCTGTTGTTTATCCTTCATTTTCAGAGAGGATCCATGACATCACAGAGTAGTGTTTGGATTTAAGAAAGGCAGAGTTGGCCAAAGTCATTATCCTCACTCTCTCTTCCAGAATCTTGAGTCCAGTGGCAAGGCAATAGTCAAGACAACTGGCGACGGCCCAAGGATGCAGTGGATGCCCTTGGCATTTTGGATGTCTGCCCAACCCCACCTTCATGGCCATCGAGCAGATCGTCCTCATCCACTCATTCTACTGGAGGAAGTTTTCCCACACTTGGGGTAGATATCCCTCCACTAACTCACCCATGGGTTTGAGGCTTGCCAGTTCCCTTCATTGTGGTTTAGCCTATCTACTGAGATGGTTTACCATCCTGCAGCTTCTTGGACTCACAGGTGAGGTTGAGTACCAGGTAGAAAACAAAGGTGGAGGCAAGCCCTCACAGCAGAGCTGTGGACCAGTCCAACATTAGCCTACCTTTCCAGAATTATGCAATTACTTAATCCCTTTCATACATTCTGCTTGTCAGACAAATTGATATATTTGTTATTCCTCTTACACAACACTCCATCTCCTGCCTCTGTGTGCATGTCTCAAATACTTTCTCTTCTTCTATTGTCTCTTAACATTTCTAACAGGTAAGGCTCAGTTCAAGTGCTACCTTTCTTGATCTCCTGAGTTGCTCTACCCTGACCAAAATTACTTTGTACACATACATTTACTTATTTATATACATATTGCACCCCTTTTCCTGACTCCTAGTAGAATACAGTCCTTTGAGTCCTTTTTTTGTTCTTTGTATCTTACACATAGTAGACACTTAATAAATACTTCATATTTCTTAAAGGAAATTGAATCTGTAGCTTCATAGTATTTAAGATAACTCACCACATGGGCCTGTCGACGACTTCTCTTATCCTTTCCCTTGCTGAGGCCAGCCAGGATGATTCCACTACTATTCTTGGTTGCAAATGTTGCCATCAATTCAGACTCTACTAACAGTGGCTTTGGTGGCAGTTCAATGTACCCATTATTAAAGATGCTGATGCTTCGGATAGGCTGTTTTATAAAAGAGAACAATTTGCTCATTACAGCTCATATTTATATAGTTCTTTAAGGATTTTGAAGCACTTCCTTCCCAACAACTAGGTGAAGTAAGGATTGTGAGTATTACGGTTTATTTTATAAGCTCTGAGGTGGTAAAGCACCGGGCCTGAAATCAGGGAGACATGAGTTCAAAACTAGCCTCTGACACTTAACGGTTGTGTGACCATGGGCAAGACACTTATCTCTGGTTCCTATTTAAAATGAAGATCATAACTGAACCTACTTCCCAGGATTGTTATGAAGATCAAGTGACATGATATTTGTGAAGCACAGTGGCACATGGTAGGTGGCACATAAGTGTTAGGTATAATGAGTATTAATACTGATCATGAAACACCTCAAAGTTGTGAGGAGTTAAGCAACGTGTCCATGGTCACACATGTGATGGGTGAGGGGGGGTGGATCATCTATACTGAGATTCATAACCAGAACACTTAGGAATCAAAAAGACACAATCAGTATGTGCATTGTTTTACAGGGCTATATTTATTTGGTGGAAAAGAAAGCTTTTCTTTTTCTTTTTTTTTTGGGGGGGGGGGGCAGAAAGGAGCAGTGGAAGTAGGGTAACAGTGACAGTGCTACTAGACAAAGAAGAAAAAGTGTCAATTAAAAAACAAAGGAGAATGAATTCAGAAGGAGAAATAGACAAGCAGGACAGTGTTAAAACTCTAAATCTGAACATATAAGAAATAATAATTAGTGAAAACAAACAACAGAAGTTTGACAGAGAATTCCATTTATGTATGTGTATGTGTTATGTGTGTGTGTGTGTGTATGCTCACATAGAGAGGAAGAGAGAGAAATGTTCATGTTTCTAGATGTTTATTAAACTCATAATGAAAAAAGAAAGATATTTTTGAAAGAAAAAAGTTACAAGAATTCAGGATGACTGCCCTGGGGTAGATCACCTACAACAGACATGGAAATGTCAAGTAAAACTATTTGTCCTAAATGTAAGAAAAAAAATTCCACCAAACAAAATCAGGTCTTCTGATTCTAAAACAGCCCTTTGGTTGCATACTGTCATAGGATAGCCTCAATAAATTCCTCCTCAGCATAAATCAATAGTGCAATGACAGCAAGATAATGTTAATAAAAATATTTCATACCTCCAGTAAACACCCTTTTCTCACTCCATAGGAATTTCTGAGTAAGTCAAATGTAGATCTGGATATTTCCAAGCTTTTAATACAGCCTACATATGATCTGCTAGTAAGTCCTTTCCTGGAGGGAAACAAAAACAAAAAAGCAATTATTTGGTTCATTTTCAAATTTCCAATTTTTGAAAGGAAAAATAAAAATAGATCTAACATTGTGAAGCTACTTCTTAGTGTAATAAAAACAACTTATCCAGAAAGGAACACATGGCTAACATGAATTTCAATTTATTACACCCTTAAATCAATAAAAAGATTTTATCCAGGGACTAAAAGAATGAAACTAAATCTGCTTGGTGTAGTTATATAGATATCTGATGATGCTTTTGACCACCATGAAACCCTATGACTCTAACATTTTTTTACCATCCATAATAAAATAGACCCCAAGGATCTTAAAAACTAAAAGATGTCATATGGAAATTTCATCCCAATAATTTTATGTATCATAGACTTTCATGTATGCCCAAAGACCCAAACATGGCAAAATAAAACCTCTCTGAGGACAAGGGTTATTCTGTATTTCCATCCCCAGAATCTAACACAGCACCTGGCACACAGTAGGGGGCTAACAGATGCTTGCTTGATGAAATTTGACTAAGCCATGGTTAATTTAATTTCCTTTGGACATTAATGAACATCATCCATGTTGTTTACTCATGACCCTTGTCCAGGGGTGGGGACCCTGTGACTTCAAGGTCACATAGGGCCCTCTAGGTCCTCAAGTGCAACCCTTTGACTGGATCCAAACTTCATAGAACAAATTCCCTTAATAAAAGGATTTGTTTTGTAAAACTTGGACTCTGTCAAAAGGCAGCACCCAAGGACTTAGAAGGCCACAGGTTCCCACCATGACCTTGTCTTTCAGATAAGAATAAAAACTTCATTCCAGTTTATCTTCTCTCTCTCTCATGTTTATATCTACATGTATATGTACACAAATACATATACACACATACACACAAACGTGTGATTTGTTCAAGTTCACATCAACAGTGTCAGAGAGGAGAGAGGATCTAAACTCAGGTCTTCTCATTCCAAATCCAGCACTCTAACTGCTTTTTATGAAAATGTTTGGGATATGTGCTACATCAATCTGCTTTATTAAACAAAAAATAGAGTCGGCTGAAAATGATTTACCCTTTTCTTGGCGAAGGGAAATTACTGTTAGATGATAAGAGACAATGATACACTCAGAGGCCTTTAAGGACCATTCATCTTGACTATACTAAAGAAAGGCTACACTTTTCTAGGTGCTCTTTTTTTTTTAAAGTAGTTAGTTGCAAATTCCTGCATTTGTTGTTTTATATGAGAAAGCAGATAATCAGATTTACTGGATCAATAATTTTAATTTACCTATTAAACAAAGTTCACAGTCACCAGCCCTGACAGGTCCAGATAGTTTTGAACAGAGGTTTCCTTTTTATTCACTCCTGGGTTTTCAATTGTTTTCCCAGAGTCAGTTAATAAGTATTTATTAAGAACCTACTATGTGCCAGGGATTGCGCTAAGCACTGAGGATACAAATAAAGGCATAAGACAAATCCTTACTCTTGAGGAGTTCGTAATCTAATAGGGAAGGTGACATACCAATAACTTTGTACAAATAAGATATATATATGGAATATAATGGAAATAGTCAATAGAGGGAAGGGAGATCAAGAAAGGCTTTTTACACTGGGTGAGATTGTAGATGTTGATTTTATGTTGATTATGTTATACTATGAATCACCTCATATACAGGAAACTTAACCATGATACACATGGCTAGTACGCTACACCCTAAGAGAATACTCTCACTGTCTGATGATGTTCATGTTTTAGTGCATTAAGATAAAAGAAGTAATTCTTTTCTATGGACTACATAGTAAGATAGAAGGTCAATGGCATTCCCATACGCCAACATCAAGATTACGCTGTTGTCTTTCATTTGAAGAAACATGAGTTTGATACCCAAGGAGAGACTAGCATTTACTATGCCAGGTGCTGGGAGATCTATAAAGTCTAGATAAAGTATGATCCTTGTCCTGATGGAGCTACCATTTCATGGGGAATTGAAACCCATGTACAGATAACTATAATAAACAACAATACATGATATGCATATCATAAAGGTATAGAAAAACTGCTATATGAGCTTTGAGAGGGAAAAGACAATTAGCTATATCAGGGGTTGGTGGAAGAACAAAGATTATGTAAAGCTTGTTGGCAGAATGGCATTTGAACTGACCAGATAAAGACATGTTACAGTATTCTATACATAAGGAACAGAGTGAGAAAAATCCCAGAAGTGAAGGAGCTTAGAGCATGCTCAGGAGACAGAAATCAGTTCAGTTTGGTTATATTATATATATTACACACACACACACACACACACACACACACACACACACACACACACACACATACACACACACAGAGAAAAGGAGAGAGAGAGAGAAACCCTATAGGGTAAATGGCAGGAGGGTAGCAGTACATAAATCTTTACTTGGGGCTACTGAAGGATTCAGAGTAAGGAAATGACAATGATTAGATCTTTATATACAGAAGACAAGATAGTAGTAGAATGCAGGATGTATTAGAGAAGGAAAATGGTAAATGTGGGAAGACTCATGAGGGGTCTAGTGTAATCAAGTCTGGGATAACTAGGGCTGGTAAGGGAAGAGGAGGAAAAAAGTGACACATGTGAGACATGCTGGGAATGTATAATTGACTGGTTTTGGCAACTAACTGTACATGAAAAATGAGGGAAATGAAAGAGTCAAAGTTAATAATAAAGTGATGAATATGAGAGAGACTGGGAGAATAGTGGTACCACTCTCAAAATTATGAACTCTAATTATGATAAACATGTTCATTTTAACCACCAATTTCTCTACTACATAATAAACTGGTTTGCTGACTAAAAATCAGGTAATCAATAGCAGAAAAAAATTCTTTTTTCTAACATGATACCTTACAACTCTTGTTCTGGGCAATCCACCAACATAAATTGGATCTTTATTCAAGCGATTTAGGTCAGATGACCCTCCAGGAGATTCGCCTTGCTTTGTTTCTTTAGACGTGGTATTATATGCATCAAAAACTGCTAAGAGTCCTAAAAGGTGAAATGGAAGTGGACAGATAAGAAAATTAGGATAGCTTTCTAAACCAACATTTTTATTATTAAACTCTAGTCTAAGGAGAGAACTATCATGTCTCAAAGTGTAAAGTCTTTCTAAAAAATACTTTGACATGAACTTTGATAAGATTATGAGTTTATAAATCTACCTGACATTGCAGTACAAAATTAAATATATTTGAATTTGTCTAAAAAGCAAAGTTAGAAATATAATTTAATAGTCATTCAATAAATTTTGGGATCATAGAAATTAGGATCACAGATTTAAAGCTAGAAGAAATTTTAGAGGTCCCCTCATCCTCATTTTCTAGATGAGATCCAGAAAAATTAAGAGCTTTGCCCAAGGTAAAAATGAATAGTAAGTAGTAGACTCAGGATTTGAACTCAATGTTTATTCCATTGTCCTGTGCTATTTCCTTATATCAGCTGGGTCCCTAATAAATATAAACACTATGTAGTTGATCTTTTATTTCCTTTCAGCTTTTCAAGCTGGAAAATATACTATTTGCAATGAACAAAGCACAGCATTTCATGTTATTAAACACCATTTTAATGTCACCATAACTTACAGGACAAATACTACAGAAATTGTTTTCGTTAGCATGCTATTCAGAAACATTCAAAATAAAATTAAAGTTATATTCCAGGAAGTATAGTTTACCATTACAGCTACATTGAATTCATGTTTCTTACCTTGCTTTTTATTACGCTGGAATGCAATTTTGTACCAAGTTCCATTATTGTAACGTCTGTCTGTAATGAGAGCAAGAGGCCCTGAACCCAGGTCAACAGTGAGTTTAACTTTACCATCAACCAGCTCAATAGAGAGGAAATCTCTCTGTTGAAGAAAAAAGAACAATAAGAAAGGCATTTATCCACTGGTACATTTTCATGATGAGACTTTTCACTTACAGTAATATACTTTCAAAGGAAAAATCTGAGAAAATGTGAAAAAATCTGAGAAAACAACCAACCACCATGTCGTTTGTTGACTTGAGAGCAGTCACCAGAGAGAGCCCATCTAGAGTCTTACAAAAACCCAATAGGAACAAACTCAAGTTTTATTGAATGTGATGGAAGGATTTCACTGCTTGGCATCCTTCTCTTAACGCATTACACAAAATCCTCTCAGCCATTTGCAAAGTTAGTCTTCACTTGTGCCTTGAGACATGAATATTTTTAGCACAGAAAATTCCCATGAAGTCATGGAATCTCAGACTTTTTAAAGCCTTCAGAAGCTTTTTAGTATTAAAGTGAAAACTGCATCAAAGATGGCCCCAAAATTGGTCATGAAGAATCCTCTTGAAGATCTTCAATTATGACGACTCATTATTTTCCAAGGAAATGCATTTTAGACATTTAGACTTTTAGACAGCTTTAGTTATTACAAAGATTTTTCCTCACCATAGGCTGGCGCTCTTAGTTTTGTCCCCTAGTCTAGGGCAAAACAAAATAAATCTAATCTCTCTCCAGTATGCCAGTCTTTCAAATACTTGAACACCTAGCAAGTTCCCTCTCTAAGTCAAAAAATTCCATGCTCCTCCAAATCAATAATACTTCTCTGGTATAGCTACAAGCCCCTTCACTTTCCTGTTTGCATTGCTTCACCCCCAGATTCAAGAGGACAAGTTGCAGTTTTTAATCTTCTTCCTAAAATGTGGTGCCTAGGTCTGAACAGGATACTGCAGGGGTGGTGGGATTATGATAAAAGACACTTTGCTTAGTATAGACTTTTTTCTTTGTCTGGGATTGTGAGGGAAAGCAGAGTTAGGATGGATCTAGAGCTATGATTTCATAAATGTAGGAGAATTCCCATATAGAACTTTCCTCCATTAATACAGATCACCTGTACCTTGCAGTCTTACAATAGTGTTGGAACAAGTTTTTCAAAGATCATTTGACTAGGTTATGTGTTTGACTAGGCCTGCTGCAAAGTTTTGGATATTATGCTATTGCAGACAGCAGAACATTTAGAAATGATTTTATTTAATATAAATTCTACACACTCAGCATACTCTAAGTATAGTATTTCCAAAACAAATACTACTTGTCTATTACATGTATTCCCAACATTCAAACACATCTGACCTTGAACTCACAAAGAACTCAACAACAACAACAAAAAAAACCTGCTCTTATTGAAGAGAAACTGTGTGCACTGACAGACCACAAAGGCTTATAATTCTTTTTAAGGTTCCCAAATCTCCCACAGTGTTGTATTGTGTATTGTGCTGCCTCAAGGCAAAAAATATCATACTATGAGTTTAATACGTCTGAAAACTACTGTCCTATAGAATCTCCTGAGACACTGACAGGTTAGGTCATTTCCCTAAGTAAGAAATCTAGCCAGTAGAGTCAGCACTGGGACTTGACCCCAACTCTCCCTGACTATAAATAAACCTATTTTTGTAATATAAATTTTGTAACATAAATAAGCCTTCTATTCAGAAAACCATACAGTGTGTTCATATCTGTAAATCCTTCTATTACTATAGCAGTAGATTATATTAGCCTTTTTGGCTGCCATGTTAAACTGTTGTATTGAGCATGTAAACCCTTTTGATGACATGAGAAACAGGAATGTCAAGTTCCAATGGCAAGAAATTCACAAAAAGCCACTCTAGGCAAACATTCATTAAAAAATATGCAATAATTGGATGCAAAACACACAAAGAAAAAGGGAGCCATTAAAATCCCAAACATTTACGTAAGAATCTAAAAACACACAAATCACTATACGAAAAAATTCTTACTGTGCCATTAGACGCAAGGTAGAGGAGAAGCCCATGAGGTGAAAAGGTACTGAAAAGCATTATTATCTGAGTCACAGTCGACCGGAGGGTCTTTTCCACAATTGAATATCCACTACCATCAAAATAAAACGAGGAATCTTCATTCTGTGAACTACAAAATAAAGAATTGATAAAACACAATCTGTTCCCCGATAGATAACATGCATGAGTTTGTTGTTTAGTTTTTATTTTTTAATTAAAAATCATTAATTTTATTTCCATTTTTCTTATACAGATATTGGTATAGCTATTTTGTTCATCATTTGATAAGGAATTTGATATTTGGCACAAATGGGAGAATCAAGTCATTTAAATGTCCATTTTACTTATATTGTTTCAGATTTGAGAATATTTGGAAATGAGAAGGAAGTTGATGCATGTGGGGGCTTCAACTAAAAAGAAAATTCTCAAATGGATAAATAATGGCTGTGATTCTTTCTACCCAAAGACAGGAGCACCATTACAAATGTCTTTTCCCGCTGCCTACTTTTCTCCTTCATGTATTATCATCTATCGCCCTCTTCTGGTTCTAAGTAACCCAACAGCTAAGCACCAGCACCGAAATGTGCTTTTAAGTAGCATAGAAATTATCTACAGGTGACAGATGCTGACAAATTGTTGCATTGTGTTAAAATCGTATATGTCAAGTGATTTCAAACATTTGGGAACCAATGCAAATTGCAACAAACCTGTCTATAAATTGGTACTTAAATCTTAGTGATTTGCCTGCGTCTCAGTCGTGCCGGATCACCAGTGTTCCTGTCTTCACATCTAGTGTTCTAGCAGCTATACTGCCTACCTCAAACAACCTTATTTTATGTCAATTTCTTAGACTTACAGTAGAATATCAATTTTCACTCAATTTGATCTCTTCAACAAAAACAAGTGAGGGGGTGGCAGGCAAGGATAGAATGAATGTTACATTCTAATTGTTAGACAAATAAACAAGTTTATATGTAAGTAAAAAAAGTAACATACATTTAAATTGTTTATTGAAATTCTTTGAATTTGAGGATTCATTCAAGTCATATTTCATATGGAGTCTTTTTTTTTTCAATTTAAAGTTACATTTTCAAGAATTTACACTAAATAAAACTCAAATTTAAAACAGAAACACTAGGGAATAATGGCAAGCAGGTGGGATCTGTGGTGTGGAAGGTCTGAGTTCAAATCCTAGTTCAAACACTTGCTGTGTGATCCCTCTTCTGCTCCAGCTACTGATGTCCTAAGTTTCCTTTACGTTCCGATTAAAATCCCACCTTCAACAGGAAACCTTCCCTAACCTAAATTTCAATGATTTCCTTCTTTTAATTATTTCTTATTTATCCTATTATACAGCTTGCTCTGAACATTTCTTAATCTGCATGCTGTCTCCCCCATTAGATTTCCTTAAGGGCAGGGACTGTCTTTTGCCTCTTTGTGTATCTCCAGCACTTAGCACAGTGCTCAGCACATAGCAAACATATATAAATGCTAGCTACTGTTTATTAGATTGTAAACTCCTTAAGGTCAGGGACTATCTTTTGCTTTTTTTTTTTTTTGTATTCCCAGGACTTAAAACTGTGCTGATCAATTGGTCCTAAGCTACTTCCTAGTTTCAGTTTCCTCATTTGTAAAATAACGGGTCTGGACTCAATGATCTGATCCAGCTCTTGATCTATAACCCTATGAAACATTTCCAGACTATAAAGATTTATGATTTTTTAAAAAAGGTTTGTGGGAACATCAAGAAGAGATGAGAATCCAGGGGAATTCAGATGAATATCTTTAGGGATACATATGGGTAAAAGGGAATTAATGTACGTGCATATATGCCTGTGTCTAAGGTCTCCCAGAGGTGGTCATGGAACTCAGAGTAATCACTCATATCTAGAGCACCACATTCTGGCTTCTCCTCGTGTCCTACTGCACCCTATGCTTGGAATCCATTATTTCAAGTCCAAGACCAGTGTTCTTTTCCAATTCTCAGAGCCCTAGCTCATTCCCTAATATAGTTTGGATGTGGACGATTAATCTTCCATCTCCTTTCATTGGATTTCAGCTAGGGTACACAAGGGCTCAGTGCCAAACCATAAGCTTTGGTGCCAATGCCTTGAGAATGAAGTACTCCATCAGTAAGGCACATACAGATAGGTCCTAGACCCTGGTAATAAATAGGCTTAATTTTGTTGGAAAGAAATAGCTCTGGCTCTACTGATTAATGTCATCACCCTTATTGGGTCCCTTACTCCTCTATTACTTACATCTAGGAGAGAATGAGCTTTTCTGATTGCCAAAGGCTTCCTTCTTCTCTGTCTTTATAATAGATACTCAGGGACACTTTAAGAGATTTCCTAGAACATATGCTTAATAATTGAAGTGAAGGTTAAAGTTTTCCTGTGCTCATTTAACATCTATAAACTTTGCTCATGAAGAGGGCAGCTTGTGTCTTTGCCTACATAAACTTGCAGAAAGATATATGGATGGTACACTTCTGTTCTGTCTTCTCTCATACATTGCTA
The DNA here is from genome assembly GCA_028658325.1 of Potorous gilbertii. Lineage (NCBI taxonomy): Eukaryota > Metazoa > Chordata > Mammalia > Diprotodontia > Potoroidae > Potorous > Potorous gilbertii. Next base: position 61,448,531 of record CM053773.1, read on the forward strand.
CCCTTAACATGCTCAGTGCTATATATTTAGGGACATTTCCACTCCAAATGTTCATATGGACTCTGTGCCTGATGTGAGGTAGGGCATTCCAAGATTGTATTGGTCTGATCAGTCATGGTCAGACATACTGTACCTTGACCCCAACATAGTGATGTTATTTTGGTGCTTTTTTGAGAATGAAAGACAACAACTAACCAACTATATCTTTTAAAATGTTAAAAGTATTTCTGGAAAAACAAATAAAATTACCTTACAGAAGGGTTTTCTTTTCTTTTCTTTTTTTAATCTTAGACCATTTAGCCACCTGTTAAAGCCTCTATATGCCTTTCTTTGATTAAAAAAATCATAATGGGAGGAAATGCTAAGTTTTCATTTGAGGTTAATGAAAATAAATGAGTAATTTTTTCCTATACAAATATATGGACACTTTGAAATCTATCGACGAATCCCAGGTTAAGACCCTTAACCTTAAATAGACTGAGATATAATTCGAATTTTAATTAATTCAAACTGAATAATTTAAAATCAGAACCATTTCTTAAATGCTTCCTGTGCACAGAGTACTTACAACACTAGGTACTAGAGGATATACAGATGTGAGATGACACTGTTCCTACCCTGTCACTTACAGGTGTATAAGACACAAATATAGATAATCATACTTTAATAATGCCTTGCTTCCATCAGTGTGGCTGGGTACTAACTTCTCTGACAGCAATTCTACCATGATCTGGGGGAAGGTCTTCATGGGTTTTTGTTATTCATTCATTTCTGTCACATGGGACTCTCTATGACTCCATTTGGGGGTTTCTTGGCAAAAATACTGGAGTGGTTTGCCATTTCCTTCTCCAGTTCATTTTATAGATGAGGAAACTGAGGCAAACAGGGCTAAGTGACTTGCCCAGAGTCACACAGCTATTAAGTTTCCAGGGTCAGATTTGAATGAGAAGATGAAACTTCCTGACTCCAGAGCCAGACGCTCTATTTGCTTTGCCAGCTATTTGCCCTTCATGAGTAGCTGTGGCCAAAACATCATTACCTTGTAGTCAGTTTGCTGCAGAGCTTTTCCAAGTTTGAAAGAGCCAGTCTAAGGACATCAGACATAAGAGTCTGTCACAAGGTTCATAAAGTCCTACCTGCACTTCACTAAATCTGTGATCTCTTGATCTATTGATTCTACTTACTAGTCCCACTATTCCATTTCCCACCCTTGCTGTCTTTGCAGAGGCTGTATAACTATGCCTGGAAGAGATTCTCTGTTTCCTAGAATGTATTCCCTGAAGGCATAACACAAATGTTTCCCATGTCTTAAAACTGCCTTATATTATTCTTTATAAAATTTTGATTCATCTATCTGTATACATGTTATCTCTCCTCAATAGAATGTAAGCTCTTTGACACCAGGGACTATTTTTTGGATTTTGTTTTTTGTATGCTCAGTGCCACACATATAGAATTTTGTAGATGAAAGGCACCTAATAAATGCTTGTTGAATTACACTGAAGTAAGTAGAAGTTAGATTCCAGATCTGATTCTTTAGTAGCACTTGCATCAATAAAATGGCAGGCAGAGAAGTGTGCCAGTGTCCTTAAAGTAGAATAAGCTTCTTGAGGTCAGGAAGAGGTTTACTTTTGCCCATGGGTCCCCAATTTCTTGCACCCAATAAGTACTTAGTAAATGCTTGTTGAATTGAACTGAGTATTCATTTACTCAAACAAGGGAAACCTTGAAACAACAAAATAGTAATAGGAGCCAAATGAGAGATCAGTATATTGACGAATTCCACAAGATGTAAAGGATATGATTAAATTTATATTGCAGTTTATAAGAAAAAACCAACCAAAACCAGGTATTGATCCAGATCAATCCCGAATCAACTGGGAATTGGAGAAAAAAAGATTTGATTATCACGAGGTTAATTGCCTCATTGCATTGCATACTTTGATCCTAACTTGTGGTCCAATAAGCAAGCTAAGGCAATTAGACATATCAGATTTAGATGAAAAGGTCTCAATTAATTTAATAGTATGGACTGAAGTGGGCTTAAGTCTCCACAATATTGAAGTGACACAATATTAAAATAACTGAAATGAGTAGTCAGAAAGGTCTGATAATAGCTCCATGTATGAAAAGCTTTCTGTTACTTAATCCAGGTGTATCTGACCTGTTTAATTACAGGGCAGAATCACAGATTTAAACCTGGAAGGAAACCTTCAAACCTTCAAGGTAATTTCATACAATGCCTTCATTTTATAGATGAAGGAGACCAAGGAAGGCTAAGTGACTTGTTTACTCTCAATCACATGGGTAGCAAGTGGCAGAGGTATAATTTGAACCCAGATTCTCTGGCTCTGGATGTATTCACTTTCCATTGTGCCATGCTACCTCATTAGGCCAGGGATGCTGAGATCTGGTAAAGAGTATAGGATTTTGTATGTAAGGTGAATTTTAATGTAAGTAAGGTGGATTTTTGTGTGTGTGAAGTGAATTTTTTTATTATTTCTCAGAGTTCAGTTTCCCAGGATCCACAGCCATAACCATCTCTAGCGCCCAAGCACTAGATATGAGTTCCCACGGTTATGGTTCAAAACATCTCCACCACATTTGCACAGAGTTAAATAATGGCAAATAATACAGACATCTACTGTGGCTGCACAGTGAGATGATGGGATAAGGTGATGTAAACTTGTGAGGCTATTGATGGCAACATGTCTTCTTTGTCTGTTAGACTATAAAATAGGTGGTCACTAGATGGTGAATGGGGAACCGTTAGGGTTGAATGAACAAATGTTGTGTGTGCCTTGATCGGCCTCCATCAAGGCTTGAGGGGAAATCTATATTTGCCTCAACTGACCCCCACTTGAGGCTTGAATGGATTTAGGGGAAACACAAGTTGTACCTATCTCAATTGACCCCAGGCAAGACATAGGGTAAGTCCCCCTCCCACTTCTCACTGTGAGAAAGCTGAGTAGGGAATATTGTAGGAGTTTGTGCTCCTGTTATCAGCAGTCCTCTTCTGAGAGAACCAGACTAGAATAAAGTAAGATTATTAACCCTTTCTTAGTGTCTTTCCTGTCCAAACAAACCAAGGGTGAATCTGTGCTAGCAGCCCTCAAATGTGCTGTTTATCTATCTTACAGATTTCTAACTTTGAAAAAAGGAATTGTTAATAAAATGAAAATGATTTATATTCCCAAATGCAAATGACAGTTAATTTCAATAAACCTACCAGAAAATGAAAGATTAAGACATAGAAAAATCATGAACTATCCTAGAAAAGGAAGACCTTCTAAATAGTTTCCAACTTTGGAAATATGTTAGAAGTAGACAGGCACACTACTTGCTGTTTCAGTCAGAAATTACAACCAAACTTAGTCCCTTTAGATTATCTGATCATCGTTACTCATTAGCAAATTATAGATTATGCCAATACTATATTAACTCTCTACCTATTATCTTATCTACCTATTATCTACCAACTAGAATTCAAACCTGGCATTCTGGACCCTCCAAAATCTGACCTCCCTAGTAAGCATCAATGGAGATAGCAGAGTGCAGAGGACTGAGGGAGACAGAATAGTCACCTCATGCTGTATCATCCCCTTCACTCCCTGAACATTTCAATCAAAGAGAACTACTCTTTCTCCCAAACATATTTCATGCTTTCCTATCTCCACACATTTGCTCACCTGTTCTCCATGTCTTACTCCCTCCCCCTATTAAAATTACCATCCATCTTTTAAAGTCCAATGCCACCTCCTCCATGAAGCCTTCCACAAATGCCCCTATCAGTACAATTTCCCCTTTAGGACCTCCCTAAGAACTTAATTTTAGGCCTCTCTAGTGCTCTTATCACATAGTATTGCATATTGGAGAAGAAAATGGCAAACGATTCCAGTAGCTTTGCCAAGAAAACTCCAAAAGGAGTCACCAAGAGTTGGACACAACTACAAATGACTGAATAAAGAGAATTATGTATAACTATTATCCCTTGGTGGTATCCCTCTATTCAACTGCAAGTTCATTGAAAGCAAAGATTATGACAATTTAACATAATTCAATTCTACAAGCACTTACCTAGCCCCTAAAAATGGTAAGCACCAGGGAGACAAATGTGGAAAAATGTCACCATCTCTGCCATCAAGGGGCTTACCATTTAATAAAGAAGAGCTAATGATACTCAAACAGCATGATAAAAGGTGAAATGAATTGAGGGCAAAGAAGAAATGTAGACAAAATATTCTAGAGAAATAAGAGGAGGAAGTTGGCCGCTTTCACTTAGGGGAAGCTGGAAAAACTTCATAAAGGAGATAGTAACTGAATGGAACTTGGGGGACAGCACAATGTAATAGAATATAAGCAGAGACTTGGACTCAAATCCTGGCTCTAACATTTAATAGTTATTTTACTAATCTATCTGAGCCTCAGTTTCCTCATCTGTCAAATATAGATAATATTTACACTATTGAAATTCAAAAGCTTATTGTAAGAAATGTGCTTTGTAAATTTTAATGTAATCTATAAAGGTGAACAGAGAATGTGTGGAGAATAAATAAAAGGGAAGAGAAGGGGTATTTACATAATGACGATTATGTGCCAGGCACCATGCTAAGCACTTTACAAATGTTATTTAATTGATCCTCATAATCATCTTGAGAGGTGGGTGCTATTGTTGTTTCCATTTTACAGTTGAGGAAACAGAGGTAAACTGAAATTAAGTGACTTGCACTGTGTCACACAGCTGTTAAGTATCTGAGGTCAAATTTGAACTCAGGACACTGAACTGATCACTCTAGCCACTTTGTGGAAGACCTTTAAATATCAAAATGAGAAGCATCTATTTTATGCCATAGGTAAGGTAGAGTCACTGAATTTGCTTTTCTGAGCAAAAGAGGGTGATGATCAGGCCTGCTAATTAGAAATATTCTTTGTTTTTGGCAGCTTTATAAAGGATGGATAGGAGAGGGGAAAAAAGAGAAGAAGAAAGCAAGGAGACCCATTAAGAAGTTATTGCAAGAGGAGAAGGAGCGAGAGGTATAGTACAGTGTAAATTATTATAGCACATTTGAAGGCAGAAGAGTTAGATTCAAATTCCATCTCAACCTGTAAGACCTTTGGCAAATCACAACCTTCCATGATCTCAGTTTCCTCATCTGTAAAAATAAAGCAATTAGCCTACATCACGTCTGAAGTCCTTTCCAGTCTACATCTATGGTGCTATAATCAGAGCAACTTAATATGGATGGAAGGAGAGAGAGACAGACAGACAGACAGAGACAGAGAGAGGAGAGATGCAGGGGTGTGCTGGAGACAGCTAAAAGGGCTCTAGTGTGGATTTTAAATTTCCAGTGTGAATATTGACACCTCAGAAATCAACAAACACTACAAATGAGTGCTTGATTTATTGTCTTGTTGATTATCTAGACTTAAGCAATTATTGAAGAAAACATTAATAATGCAATTAAACTTAACTGTGTTGTGGGTAGTCTTCCCCCCACCCCCCCAGAGATCTGGTTATTAGACTTTTAAGAACACAGCCTTGGGCAGATAGAAAAGATGTGTCGAGGGAAGGATTAAGAATACTTAACGACCGATGAGATGTAGAAGATGAAGGATAAGGAAGACTCTAAAACATCCCTAAAGTTAAGAGTGAGCAACTGGAAGATCTGTGGTACAATGAGCAGAAATACCGAACTAGAAAGGAAGAGTAAGGTTAAGGTTTTCGATTTCGGACATACTGAGTTTTAAAGAGCTGGTGGGATCTCAAGGACGTCTAATTAGATAGCTAGAGCTTGTAGCTGGATATAAAGTCTTAGGAACCACTTGCATGAAGTGCATAACTAGAATCAGGGGAGTGGATTATGTTCCCAAGGGTGAAAAGGTAGAAAGGGAACAAGAAAAGTGAGACGAGTCGGACAGGAAACAGAGGATGGTAAATCAGCAAACAAGACTGCGGAGAAGCCATTGGACAGGTGGAAGGAAAAATGAGAAAGAGGGATGTTAGAGAAGGGGAGAAATGATCCAGAAGGAATAAGTGGTCAACAGTGTCATGCAGCAAACAGTTCAAGAAGGGGGTAGATTGAGAAAAGAGTATTGGGTTTTACAATTAAGAGGTTGTTAAATGACCTTGGCGAATGGGGCTTCAATAGAATGGTGAGGATGAGTTACACAGAGTTGACTGAATGGGGGAAAAAGTAGAGACAGTGCATGGAGAAGACTCTTTCTTGGCTAGCAGTGAAGGGGACAGAATGATTTAGTGTTAAGATGCCCAGTGTGTATCAGATCACACAAACTCTCTCAAGAAGTGCAATGATCTCATCTGCTCAGGATTTAGATGCCCTCTTCTTACAATCTGTTGTTTTGACTTTTTATAATGGGAAGGACTACCTACCAGGTTACAAGTTCTATGATCCTATTATATGTGTGTCTATGTATATGTATGCATCTGTGTATATGTATATTGTATGTATGTCTGCATACATACACATCTATGTGTGCATGTGTGTGCAACCTATAAGTGCATTTGAATGTACATACGTATACATACACATACATACATACACATACACCCTGTATAGCAGTGTTTTTGACCTCCATACTCACTCACTTTTCACTCTGGTCTCATGTCTCACCTTGGTACTGAGCATCACACCTGCGTATCTCTCCCAGAACAAAATGTATACCCCAAACACCTACTTGGCATACCCAGTATCTCAATCATGGCCTTTCCAGTCATACCATTATAGTCACAGCACGCAGGACAGGATCTATCCACCCTAAATGCCACATATACCAGCCCTTTGCTCTCTTTCAGATACCTCTAAATATCTCTGTTGAATTATAGTAATATGCCCTCCTTTGCAACCATCGCCATAAAAGCAAGAGCAGAGGAGAAAAAGAGCACCTGGGTCTGGCTTACTCTCTCAGCCCTGTATCATTCTAATGTCTTGATAAAACAAAACAAAACAGTTTGAGAATTGGCATAATCAAGGACAATGTTTTTTTAGTTTGTTTTTGTTTTAGGATTGTGGGGGCAGTGGTAATAAGGCAGGTTTGTAGGTATGAGGAAGGAACCAATAGATAAAGAAAGATGGCAGAGGAGAGAGTGAACTCAGGAGGATTTTGTATCTACCTTGAGCAGGGTACTCGGTATCTGAGTTACTGGGTAGAAGGGGAGAGGGCAAAGCAGGCTTCATAGAATTATAATATTTAGAGTTGGAAGGGACCTTAGAGCTTATCTAGCCCAATCCTCTTATTTTTACAAATGAAAAACCAAGACCCAGAGAAGATAAAGTTATTCACCCAAGGTCATCCAACTATTAAATAACAGAGCTCGCATTTGAAATAAGGTCCTCCGACTGAATCTGGTTGTCTTTCCACTATACCTCTAGATCAAGCATGTTTAGAAAGATGGGTAATGAAGGATAAAGAGAGCAGAGGGTTAAGGGTAGAGAATAATGCCTTGTTGAAATGGCCAATAGGGTGAAGACTAAGGGAGGGAAAGGAAGCTAGAACACGAGTGAGTGATTAAGACATCACGAAGGGTTAACTCTGGGTGTCCTTCAGGGCCCAGTTTAGACTTCTGTGCATGATAGATTCTTCGTCAAGGTGGGTTGAATTTAATTAAGAAATAATACTGATACTTTGAGGAGTTAGCTATAAATACACAATCTCATGGCAAGAAACAATTTACATTATCTACAAGTACATAAATTGAATACAAAACGATTTAGCATTCCAACTTTTAAACAGTAACATAATGGAAAAGAGTGACCACATAAAAAGCCTGAATTAAATAAACTTTAAACTATAAATCACATAATACAAATGCAACCACAACAGTGACCTAAAAAGTAAGTGACATCCATAAAGATGACCAAAAGAGGGAGTTTCAAGATGCAATATTGGTTGCTCAATGACTGGTCTTTTTTCTAGTTAATTATTATATATCTGAACCAGAGCACATAGTCAGGCTGAGTTCCATTAGGTTTTATAGAAATGGAATCCATTAAATGGGTGAAATTATTTCATAGACTCATATTTCTTTAATGGTTGAAGGAGCTCTGCCATGGTGGCAAATTCTAGAAAATATGCCCTGCATGGTTAAAGGGAATAAGATTGCCTTTGATGAAAAAGAAAAGCATAAGGGAATGTTAACTGAGTAAATAGTGCAATTACGCAGGGTGCCTACAGAACACTGGACAGTTGTCCTCTATTTCTAGCAGATCCAAAGGAAGAAACTGATTTTTAGCTATAGCAAGATGAGTTTGGTTAGATATTAGGAATATGGTTGAATGAAAAACTAGATACTTTAATTAGCTAAAATCTTTGCTATCTATCTAGTCTAATCAAATCTATCTAATATTTTAAAATACCATATAGATTTCTATATGCTAAGTGGCCTAGGTATTTTATAGAGCAGCTAGGTGGTACATAGGAGTCAGGAAGACTCATCTTCTCAGGTGTTGGACCTGGAGTCAGGAAGACACATCTTCCTGAGTTCAAACCTGGCCTCAGACACTCATTAGCTGTGTAACCTTGGACAGCTTACTTAACATTTTTGCCTCAGTTTCCTCATTTGTAAAATGAGCTGAAGAAGAAAATGGCAAACCACTTCAGTATCTTTGTCAAGAAAATCTCAAATGGGGTCATGAAGAATTGAAACTACTGAACAACAAGTAGGCATTTTATAGTCAGAGATAGAAGATTCTTATAGATGAAATTTCACGATACATTTATACATGTAGAAATTTCAAAATATCTTTTATGATTTCTGCACAAATTATACAACCCTATAGTATAGCATGCTGCAAAAAGTACTATATTTCCTAGGAAAAATTTTAAAAATTAAGTATGCTTCCAAAGAAAAAACAACATTTTTATAAAATTTATATGGCAATGGAATAGCCAGAATTAAACATTTGTTATCCTTTTAAAAATACATATATATGTACATGTAAATATTCAGAGAGGTAGCATAATGTACTAGCTGTGGGACAATGGACAAGTCACTTAAACTCAATATCCCATACAATACGATAAGATCATCAGTTTTAGACAAGTTGCTTATCTACAACCATAGAGAGGGTTTCCATACTGGAAACAGTCCACACCACTGAAACTGCGAGTCTAGCCCAACATAAATCAATCACATTGTTATTGAATACTAAAATGACAACATTCTACATGTTAAACGGAAAACTTTACCTTCCGAAACAGCCATTGCATTTTCCCTCCCTTTCAATATAGTTCCACAGGCCAATAGACTTTCCATTTAAAGATGCCTCTCCCATGCATCCTTTAAAATGAGTAACTTTCACAGCAGGTGACTTCTAAAACAGGAAAAAAGACACAATATCTTGGTGAAGCAAAGCAATAATGAATAACATAAATTTCTCTAGGTAATGAAAGAATATCCCCAAAGAGTCTCAAACTCAGTACCTAAAAATTCAGTATTATTAAAAAAAACCAAGCAAATGACAGAAGAGGAAAAATACTCTAGTTATACTCTTCAACTGCTATATTTTCTTTAAAATCTGTGCAGAGGTGAAAAGGGCATCAGCATGAGCCCATAACACTCTTCATTGGCCTCAGAACCAGATTAAAATAGAATTGGGAAATATTTAGCAAAATGAAGTTAAAAATACAATACAACATAGACAACATTGCATTTTAAGATTAAGTTACTATGCAGTCAGAATAAATCCTTACGTATAGTTTTGTGGTTCCTGTTTCTACTTGAAGTTGACACCCCTGGTCTAGACAATTACCCAGTCTACTTAAAGTAACTGATAGCATCCAAAATCCTAATGACATTTATTAGGTGAGAAAACAGCTTAATTGTTCACTGGGTGTGAACAGTATCTAAGCATCTCACTAGGTGCTAAAGAAAGTCTATTCTGATTGAGTGAGGGACTTGGAAACATCTCATGTAATTCAAAGGAGCTGTTTTAGAACCCAAAGAGTTGAGTTTTTGAAAGCATAAAGGAGAGAACATTTTAGCTAATCTCCTAAGAAAGACTCTGTTGTGGAACTGAGAAAGGGAGCAGAGAGGGGTAGCATAGAACTCTGGATCTTGTTTTCAGTCTTGGTCTCAGGCTTTTCCTCTCACTCCCTTGTCCAGGAGGATGTACTTCCTGTCTTTCCATCTGCATCCTTGATAGTGTTTGCATTAGAAGCCAAGAAGAGTGCATGGGACTTCAAGGCTCTTCAAACACCCCAGCAGAAAAGGCACCACACCTCAAAGGAGCATCTTGGGGACTACAGCAAAACGAATTTCAGAACCTGGGAACCTTTGCTACATGTGCCCTGGCTTGAGTCTACTTTCTCTTGTATGCACCCACAAGGGAATTTATCACAGATTTTTTTCTGGGGAATGTTTTGTACAAACCTTTTTTCTAATATCTAATTAATTCTAGATGATTAGTTGATATCAATTGATAATCATAGCAGGAAGCATGAGTTGTAAAATGGAAATACAATAAAAAATAATAGAACCAATAGAAAATAACTCCCCATCTCCTCAGGAATATCTGATCTTGAAAGGAGAGCAAGGAGTTACCTTCTATGTCAGTGTGGGTGGGGATAGGGATGGTCATATCAGAGCATGAGCTACATCAGTCTAAGTTAAGAAGCCCTGAGTTCTAAGTCACCTCAGATACTTACTAGCCACGTGACCCTGGGAAAGTCATTTAACCTCTGAGTGCCTCCATTTCCTCATTTGTAAAATGGAGATAACATAAGCACCTACCTTCCAGGGTTATTCTGGGGATCAAATGAGATACTATGAGCACAGTGCTTGGCACATAGTAAGAACTTAGTAATGTTCCCTAATGAATTCAAAGATGCTACCAGGTATGTCTGATTAAAGCCCAAAAGTATCAGACAAGAAAGAAGAGGTCCCTATGGAAATATGAAATTCCAAAACCTCAAACTTTGTGCCCCCTTGAAAAGTGACTCCAACTAACAAAAGAGGTCATGGGTTCCTACTCTTGGTAAAGACCACCAAATAACTTGTTCCTTATCCTTGTTTACCTATCTAAACTGAGCACTTAAAGACAAGGGAGTCTTATTTGTTCAGGAAGTAATTCCTTTGTAGGCAATGTCAGCACGTTATATAGAACTTATTGATTTTTACCTTTATTTGTCCTCCAAGGCCTCCAACAAACATTAATGTTGACTCGTTTACATCCAGCACATTAGCTGTCCCAGGGGATTTAGCAGTTTTGGTTAATGGTTTCTGGGTAGAGCTCGTTTCCTTTATACTCAATGAGCCTGTGTTCCCAAATCTAAAAATCACAAACAATTACATAATAAACACTTCTTGAAGTTCAATTGAGTTCAACTCAACAAATATTAAATATCCACTCAGTCCATTGAACTATTCTAGGTGCTGCGGAAAATCCAGCTCGCCCCTTTCAAGGATCTCACAATCTAAATGGGGTTTGGGAAGAGAAGTTAACAAGACACACAAATAAAAAACAGATAAAGAGTAATGCATAACACTATGTCATTAAGTACCAAAACATGCATCATAGGCAATGTATATGAGCTATGACAGAGAAAAGATCATCGGGAAGACCTAAATTCAGATCCAGCCTCAGATACTAGTTGTGTGACCCTGAGCAAGTCACTTAACTTCTCTTTTTGCCTTGAGACAACAGCTTAATTGTTCACTGAGTGTGTAAAATTTTACTCCTGTAAAATGAGGATAAATACAGCACCTATCACCCACGGTTATACGGAGGATGAGATGGTATGATAATCATAAAGTGCTTAGCATAGCGCCTGGGCGTACAGGAAGCACTTTATAAATATTAGCTACTTATAATTATTGTGGGTCAGATGGATCTCCAAAGAGGAAGCAGAACATGAGCTAGGCTTTGAAAGATAGGTAAATGTTTGATCTATAAAAGAGTTTTAAGGACAGAAAGTGTATCTCAGTAAATAAAGAAGATTACATTTTGCTTTCTCTATACACGCTTAGCAATCTAGGTATCTCACTCACACCATCCAAAATTCTAATGATAACTGAAATAATGTCTCCTTTCTATACCCTTGCTATTCTGTATAGCAGAGAAAAACAATTCAGCAACATATATACTTTCCTATCGACAAAACTGAAAGAACTTTAAAGCTCCTCTTAGCATAATGACTTGAAAATTCTCTATTACCTGGTTACATGTATTCGGTGCCATTTGTTGCTATCTATCGGGAAGTCTGAAAATTCCAATCTTGCAGACCCAGAGCCTACATCCCAAAGGAAGGACACCTTGCCATGCCGCATCTCAACAGCAAGAAAGTCAGACTAGAGTAAGGAGATGAAGTAGGGAAGGCATGAGAAATGAATGAGTTTTGCATAATAGTAGGTTTTGTTCAACCAATTTCATTTCAAAGCAACTGTCCTTTAATTATTTCATATTTTAAAAATAATATACACAATTGTCTTCTTTAGTATTCACACGCTCACTTTACCAGCAGCTACCGTAGCTCATTACCTTGAAAAATCCATCACCCTATTTCTCTCCTGCACACAAACCTACTTTTCCCCCACCATTTGTCCAATAAATTTTTGTTTCAAGGTTACTTGCAGTCTGAAAAGGGTTTTTCAAGGATTCCTTTCCCTACTTTTAAATCTAGAAAGCACCAATTGAATCTGACTCTGTATTGTAGGAACAAAAAACAATAGTAAAATGTAGCATGAACATGGACCATAGACACATTTTTTTAAAGTTAATTCCTGAAGCTATATTTCACTGTGATTCAGTTGGACACTAAGGAAAGATGATATATACTTTTCAAGAACACAGTAAAAGCTTAGTGCCTTCAAAAAATTGTAGGAGCAAAAAAAGGAGTTCCCTTAATATGACAGAAGGTTAAGATGGAAATTAACTAAACATTCAAGAGTGGCATGTTTATCCTCATGGGACTGTAGATACTTTTTGGCTAATGCTGTTACTCTGGTAAAAAAGATGGTTCTATGGAAGTCAAGGAATAACCCTCTATTTCTGTCACCCACAAAAAAATGAGTTGACTCTACAGAAAAATAAAGTTACAAGTCAATTCTTCATTTGCATTTCATAGCCCTGATTGCTTACGCTGGAGCTGCTACCCAGGTAGAACAGGAGGTTATCAGGTTCACTGGTTTTAACATTTAACATTAAGGTGTTATAGTTGGTAGAAGATATCTGAGGCTGATAGGCACGAATACAGTCTCGATCTGCAGATACAGCCACTTTAATCTGAAAAAGAATTAAAGGGTAAACATATTTTAGTTATTTAACATCAAATGCTCTCAAATAGCCAAAATGAAAAGGAGAAATGTGATTTAGTAATTGATTTTCACTAGAAGTCATGGGCAAATGGGTTTCCTCTCCTGAAAATCAGATAATGCTCTGGCTTTCAAAAGGTGATGAACAGATCAGTTTGTTTTTTTTTTAATGTAAAAAAGTTTAAAAATGGGAATTGTGTACTTGCATGCTAAAAAACTATTTTACATAGAAAACATTTTTAAGGAGTGTTTTAAGCATTTATGATCAGGGAATCTATACAATTATCATATTAGCTAAGTTGTAAAGGGTTTTAAATGTCAGGTTGAGAATTTTTTTTTAATCACAGAGAAATTAAGCGGCCATTAAAACTTCTTGAGAAAGGGAATGATATAGCTAGATCTGTACTTAAGGGATATCAGTTTGACAGCATTATGTAAGATAAATTGGAGAGGTGAGAAGCTGGTATAGTGAGATTAGTGAGGTGTCTATCACAATAATTCAATTTAGAGGTGATGAGAGATGGAATTAAGATGGTGGCCATATGACATAGAAAACTGTAACTGAAAATAATCTCTCCCCCGTTTGAATTCCTATATGTTTTTAATAGTATTTATCATGTATTTCATTGGTAGGGTTTTCTTTCAGGCATTTCTGACTCTTTGGGACCCCACTTGGGGTTTTCATGACAAAGACATTGGAATGTTTTCCATTTCCTTCTCCAATCCATTTCACAGATGAGGAAACTGAGGCAAACAGGGTTAAGTGACTTGCTCAGGGTCACACAGATAAGTAAGCTTCTAAGGCTGGATGACTGGATTTCAGCTCAAGAAAATGAGTCTTCCTGAGTCCATCCACTGTGCCACCTAGCTGCCTACTTAGAATATTAGAAACAAGGGAAGAAACAGGCGTAAAGTTACAAAGTAGCACACGCGAAATAATGAAGCTGATAATTCACACTGATTCTCAGACACATACTGACAGGTCACTGAATGAACTTTTTTTTCTAAAAAAAAAACAGCACAGTAACGAGTCTGTATTATAAGACTTTTGTGTTTTATGAGACCTTTATAACTTAGAGCACAAAAGCAGGAATTCAAAGACATGAAAGCTGAAAGTCTTAGCTTTAAATATCCTTCAAATGAAAAGGGCACAAGGAATTCTTTATCACTGAAAGCTGTTTCTGTATTTTTGTACTTACAGATGCTGCCTGCTTTCGGGCCTGACTGATCAACTCTTTAATTTCAGACAGGTTCCTGTTCAAGTTCTCCTCAAGCATTTTCAAAGGCTTCAAACGATCAAATAAAAGATTGGCTTGTGTTTTCACTTCTTTTACTTTCCTTTCAACCAACATGGCTATGAAGGAAAAGAAAGGAATGGAGAGAAATTAATTGCTCATTACTGTAATGCATGGGACAAAATTCTGGGCAAGTCTCTCAACAGCCTTTAATAGACGTGTGAAAAATTCACACACAGCACAAAGAACTAAAGAAATTTTATTTTCAAAAGGCTGCAGTTGATGCATTCTTCTTTTCGTTACGCAGACTCTTTTTGGATCATAGATTGAATTATGATTTTTATGCTTGGCAACAGTAAAATTTTGCATTTGAGCAAAGGTTTTCCTAAATTTAAGCAAGACTTACTAGCCTGTGACGAGTCACTGAGAAGCTGACTGGTTTTTGTCAATGTTTCATTAACCATGGACAAGGCAGACGAAGTGTTGAGCAGCTTCTGACTGAAATCCACAACGTAGCTCCAAGTGCTTGAGGCACTCTCATTAGCCGCTCTTGCCATCTCTTTGGTCTCTAATCCTGTCTCCTGGGTACCTAAAATGCAAACATACATGTGCTCCTTCATGATCATACAAACTGACTGACCCCTCTTCAAGGGGAGCAAACTTAATTTCACACATTATCACAACATGGTAATACTATCCCTTACAAATTACAGGAGATAAGACTAGAAATCTCTTAAGGCTTGCAAGAAAGTTTAGTTTTACAACATACTATGTTGATCTCTTTAGTAATAAATGCAATACTTTTAGTAAAAAATATCACACAATATAAACTTTTTGATTACAGGCAAATTACTGAGTACCTTTAACCACTGAAAATAGGATCAGTAATTTTTAATAGCTGAAATCAGAAAGACCCAAGTTCAAATCTAGCCTGTGACACTTACTGACTGCATGACTTTGAGCAAATCAATTAACTTCTGTTTACCTTAATCCACTAGAGAAGGAAATGGCAGACACTTCCGGTATAAATTTGACCCTATGTAGGGTCATGAAGAGTCACTGAACAACACAATTTAATAAATTGTACTTTTCAGTACTCCTTTTCTTCTCATGTCAGTCTTGAAATAAGAAAGACCCCAGTTCAAGCTCTGCTCCTGCCACTTGGTCTCTCCTTGTCCCCTCCAATTCTCAAAGACTATTATGAGTCATAGAAGTTTCTAATTGAAAGGAGTTTCATTACTGGGAGGGAAATCACAACATCAGTAAAATCACATGTCCTACCCATAATTATATCAGAGGCAGCATGGTCTGGTGGGCAGAGGAACAGCTTTGAAATCAGAAAGAACTGGGTTCAATTCTAAAGTTTATTCATATTAGCTATGCGATCATGCATAGGTCACTTCTCAGTACCCCAAGTAATTCTCTAATTTGCAGGTAAGTTGCTTATCTGCATTCGTGGAGGTAACTTCCACTATGGAATTCTCCAAACTGAAGAATTCATGGTTCTGAACTTCACTGTGCCCCATCACATTTACATAAATTATAAGATGCTAATATCTAGAAAGGACCAGAAATGTCTATCAGTCATCATCAAAATAATAATAAATGACACACATATATATATAAAATACATTCTCATTTGGAAGCATCTCGTTGGATTCCCACAATAGTCCTTACATGGAATGAAATTATGCATATTTGTTTAGTCATTTCAGTCATGTGTGACTCTTTGTGACCCTGTTTGGGGTTTCCTTGGCAAAGATATTGGAGTGGTTTGCCATTTCTTTCTCCAGCTCATTTTATAGATAAGGAAATGGAGGTAAGTAGGGTTAAGTGATTTACCCAGGGTCACACAACTAGTAAGTGTCTGAGGCCAGATTTGAATTTATGAAGATGAGTCTTCTTGACTCCAGGCTGGGCATTGCCACTATGGATATTACTGTACCCATTTTACAGATAATGAAACCAAGGCTCATTGGTGACTAAGTGACTTGCCCATGGTCACAAGGCAATTAAGTGCAGAGACAAGAATCAAATCCACCTATCTCCTTACTCAAACTTCAATGTCCTTTCCACTATATCAATCTAAATCTATTACTTCAATCTAAATCAAACACTTTATATGGCAGGATAGAGTAAACTGAAGTTTGAATAGTTCAAGTGGCTTAACCATATAACCATAATGACACAAGAAACAGAACTGAGATTTCAAATTCAGGTCTGTCCTGATTTCAAGTCCAGCATTAATCCCATCACTTGGATGCATCATCATTACCATGTATTTCACTTATCATTTTATTTTGAATGCAATTTTTAGAATGTCAGTTTGCAGATTGAATTTTATTGTACTGCAAAGACAGTGTGTTCCCATACTCCATTAAGAATATTGCTAACAGAACAGAATAAGGAATTATTAATTATCATAGAGAAATCAAATTCAGAGATAGTCTAGACAATCTTGACAATGAATTAGCCAGTTAAAATACCATTTTACAAATAGTCCTTTATCGTTTTACTACCATTTTGTCCTTTTAAAAAATCCCACTGGTTTGACAAAAATCTGTCAATTTAAAGACTTCAGTTTTACCAACTTTCAAACAGTACAGCATTCTCTACTTTAGGAAGCATCCAAACAGGTTAAACTGGGAAGAAAAATTTGCGACTCAGTGGGGAAATGGAGATTGCTAAATAAGAGAGAAAGATATGAATGGGTTTCGAATCACAGAATAATCTATTTGCCTTGCATTTTTAATGTTTTTAAATTTTTTAATGAATGTTACATTTCCAACCAACCAAGGCTAGATGTGACTTAAGAACATGAAAAGTCTATTTCAGAATGTTTTATTGCCTCAATAAAGGAAATCATAAAGCAGGATTTCTTGAAATTCACACATTTATGACAGGCTTAATGTCTTCAAGCAAGCTTCTGATGATTAAAGTAAAGAGAAAAACAAATGATCATAGTGGAGTTTTTTGGTTGTTTGTTTACCTTTCTATAGTTTAACAAGTTTCTTATTCCTTGGGAGACCTGCTTTTTGGAGCATAAAATGTAAGGATGTATATAAGACTTAGTACATTTGAAAAAATCAATGCAACAAATGTTTATTAGCATCTACACTGTGAATATTAGAAACAAGCTTCTCAGGGGTAATATCTGTTCTTTGTGTCTTCTAGGTTCAGCACAATATCCTATTATATGATATTGATTGCTTATATAAGGCATTATGCAAGGATTTAGAGAAACAAACAAAAAAAGAAACAAGACAGAGTGGCTGCCTTCAAGGGTCTTGTAACATGAAAGGGAACTTCAATGGCAAAGTTTGTTGTTAGAGAAAAACAGAGTACCCTCTACCCTAAGTCCTACCCTGGCACTTTATCAAGGTATAGTAGTGACCCTGAGCTCTCAAAGACTCTGCCATCACATCATAATGTCTAATACATCCCATTACACTGAAAAAGATTTGTGAATGAATCTTTTAATTAAGGATTTCATGTCTTCCATGTGAGAACCAGCTTGACTAAGTTCATGAGACATATCACCAGACAAGTTTGGCCTCTAGGGAACAATTTTTTCTGGGCCACAGCATCTCATTGATTATCTCTTAAAATATGGATGAGTTATTAATAGATGGAACATAGAGATGGATGCAATCAGGAACCTCTGAAGTTTTGAAAAAAAAGTAAAGAAAATTGAAAACTAAGCAATTTCAATGGTTACATAAAATCTATAACTTGGGGCTTTTGTATTTAAGAGAACAGATTTTAGCATCACAGAAAATGAATATCATCACTCCCAATTCAGGATCCTTTTACAGCAAGATACTAAATCAGACTCCAGGCTCATTTACAACAAGGGTTCTTAATCAGACTTCAGACAGGACTTCATTATGCTTGTCAGTAATGGCTTTGCAATGAGAAGGTTTTCATTAAATCAGGACAAATCCCTCTCACTTACCATCAGGCATTATCACTCCAAGCATCAGCAGTGAATCATTAAGTTGCTTAGTAAGTTTATGAGCACGCTCCTGAAATCTGTTTACCTTTTTTTTCAGTTCACTCATTTTGAACATAACACCTATCAAAGCAACAAAAAGACATGGCTATTACTTAAACTTTTTACTAAACTTTCATCCAAAAATAAATGTAAATAAAAGCTTTATTTAGTTGCTCCAACACCATTATAATAAATAAGGCTTAAGACTTCCCCACAAAGCTTACAAGTCCTGCATTACTGGCTATGGAAATTAATCAGTGTATCTTCTTAGTCTAAGTCTCTCTGACTTGGATGGCACAATCCTTCACTAGCATTGCCTTGTGATATGTCCTCTGAAATTTAATCAGGACTCAGTGGTGTGCAAGAAGAAAGGTCATATGAGGGAGATGTAACTCCCTCAAATCTTTTACAGTTTCACTTGTGTCTTCCTTGCTAAGAGAATGAGATGCCATGGATTTGGAAAGAAGAGATAAAGGAGTTCCCTTTACTGCAGTCACAACTGTAGGAGCATCTGAGGATGGGACAAATGAGTACAGATCTTTGGGGGAGTATTTGTACATCAAGAAGTAAGCAGAATTTTAATATAATAATAAAGTCTAGCCAGGGTAAAGAGAATGTTCAAGCATAGTAGGTGTGCTCTACCAGTAGTGGTAGTGAAGGGAGTGTGAGGTGGGAAAGGCAAGAAAGTGCTGTAGTCAGCACTTTGGCTAAGATCATGAGAGATGTCACCAGATAAGTTTGGCCTCTAGGGAACAGTTTTTTCTGTCACTGTGGAGTGTGTGTGTACAAATGTCTATCTGCATATACATAAATGTGCCTGTATATGTGTGTGTACATGTATGTATGTATATTATATCAGGCATTTGTCTTAAGAATTTGTGACTTGGCTTCTCATAGGCTCGTAGATTTACAGCCAGAAGGAACTTTAGAAATCCAGTGACTAGATGGGGAAACTAACAAGCTAAGTGTCTTGTACCATTATATAGCTAGTGTGTAAATCTTCCAGATTTGGGTTCCACACTATGGATGCCAGTGTGGGAAGAAGAGATGATGGTAGATAGCTATGAATTCAGGTTCAGTCTAGTATAATATCTTAAATGTGTTAACTGAGCTCACTTATGGTTCCTATTCCTGTAAAGGCATCCCTTGGGGTCCAGGGAAAGGTATTACAAAGTAAATATACATGATCCTCTAACAAATCTTATTTAGATTTCTCCTCTAATTTCCAAAAAGCTTCATTTGGGATTCTTCCTTCTGGCTCTTATAACACACCATCCACTCCTGCTTTTGCTCCGTTTTAGGATTTTTTCCATCCCTCAGGCTAATGAAAACAGGTAAAAATTGTTAAGCCTCCTTTCCCTCTATCAGAAATTTTTTTTATTCCCTTGAAAAGTTTTTAAAATCCTTTCTACTTTCCCCTTGTTTACAACAGACTATCACATTTGGATTTTATGGGGCTGCTATAACACTAAATCACTGCCTAAATGTATTATCTTCAGATGATAGCCCTAAATTAAACATAAACAGCCATGACATTCAGTATTTCACAGGCTATGAAATATTCTTCCTTTTTGTATAAACTGAGAGTATAGCTCCCGTCCGTTTTCTCCTGGGGCTTATATTCACTGCTTGCTTTATTTTTTCATATGGTGACACAAACAATTCTACATGTTTTGTCACTTTGAAAGAAAATAATTGTTATTTTCGCTGTGCTGCTTATCCACTCATGGGGGAAGACAGCAGCCATGAGGTTCTATTATAGAAAAGAAACTAGTCTATGAGACAGATTTGATTGTGACTCATCGCCAATTTCTGGGGGAAAATGTTTTGATGGGTCTGACATTTAAATAAGACAGTTAAGGTGATAAGTACATTCCAGGTCATGAGAATTGGTAAGCTTCTTTCTCCTGATATATGACTTGTTTTCAAATTATCTTCAAACATAAAGTAATTTTCACTTGTTAGATTTCTCAGAGGAATGACAAATGAAACATATTAGCTGCCTGGAATTCATATATGAGTCTGCTATCTAGGGGATCTGCTGCTCTGAGTAAAACTTCAGATATTAAAAACAGTAAGAAAATCAACATTATGCAATTCAAATAGAATGTATTGAGCACCTGCTATGGATCTAGGTTAGCACTGTTTCAGACTCTATGGGAAATTCAAAAGAAATATCTGGAAAAGAAATACTGGGTGGGATACACATTGGTAACCTTTCTGAAGAGCTATTTTTGTTGATTGAAAACCAACCAAGCATAGTCATTGAATGTAATCAAATTTATCTAATGTGTGTGGAGAAATATCCTTTGGAAGCAGAATTAACAATAATAAACATTAATTGTCTGAGTTGATTTTTATAGACTAGAAAGGAAAATAAATAATAAATGGAACCAATTTATTATAGTCAAAAGAGCAAGGAAACAAGGTTGCCCCTTTCAATTACAATAGTGTTGGGGAGTCAATACTTATACCCATGAAACAATGAAAGAACAGTGGAGGACAGTATACATAAAATACTAAACATGAATATGATTAAATGTCTAAAAGAATGACAGGTAATAAAGGCTCTTGGAGCTCAGGATGGGAAGAACTCAGTGTTTGCTGCAATTATCAAGATGGATGACAATGACTGGAAAGAAAGCTGTGAGTGCAGAATCTAATGGATACATGTGATATGATTTAATAAGCAGAGTTTGCTTGAAACTGGAAAAATGTGAGGGAAAACATTAATATTTTTCAATTAAATTTTGGAAATGGAAAAGAGGGCCCTTTTAATTATCAAAAAGGCATGGCCCTGCTCTCAAGAGAAAGAAGGAGGAAGAGTAATAGGACAGTTTTCATAATACATTCATAGGTTTGCTCATTTGCACAATGATCTGAGCAGGGGCCGTTTTAAGTGACTGACCTTGAGTTTTTCCATCCAAATTGCTGGCCTCCCTTAGAAGTTTGGCACCTCTCTGGAGAGTTTCTTTCCCATTAGAAACAAGGGGTTCCACTGACTGAAAATCAGAACCAAGCCAAATATGGTCAATGCACATGAGGAAATGTCTTGTTGGAGAAAGTAATTATATTATTAAAACAAGCCTACTATTTGAAAAGTACTTCCTCCGCAGCAGCCCCATGGGGAACGAAGTACAGTATTACTATCTTCATCTTACAGTCAAGGAAACTGAGGCTCAAAAGAGGGGAGATGGATGGCATGCCCAAGTTCATAGTCCCACAAATTCGTGAGAATAAATACAGGTTTTTACTCTGACTCAGATCTAGGTCTTGATTAGTGCAAATAATGAATCCCCAGAAGTAGTCACATTATTTGAATTTCTATGGCATATTTCCATTGAGTAGAACTGATGACTATATTTTACATAAATATAATTCTAAATAGTTCATATTTGAATACATATGATCATTTGGGTGGAGAGGAATTCATTATTGTCGTTCAGACATATCCTACTCTTTGCAATCCCATTAGGGGTTTTCTTGGTAATCTCCAGTGAATTTTACAGATGAGGAAACTGAGGCAAACAGGGTTAAGTGACTGGTCCAGGGCCACTCAGCTAATGAATATCTGAGGCCATATTTGAACTCAGGTTTTCCTAACTCCAGAGCTGGTGCTCTATCCATGGCACCACCTAATTATGCAATTCAAATAGAGTATATTGAGCACCTGCTATGGTTCTAGGTTAGTACTGTGTCAGACTATGGGAAATCTAAAAGAAATACTTGGGAAAGAAATACTGGAACACACATTTGTAACATTTCTGAAGGGCTATTTTTTTCCTTCACAAACAAGGAATTTTTGTTGATTGAAAAACAACCAAATATAGTCATTGAATGTGATCAAGTTTATCTAATGTGTGTGGAAGAATATCCTTTGGAAGTTGAATTTACAATAATCAGGACCTGACTGTATGCACATCTAGTTGGCCCCAAAAGTAAGAATATAAGGGGAAGAGGTGTTTTAAAAATTCATGAGGAGAAATCAGTCATCCATAATGAAATCGGGTCATGTATAAAGAAAGGTATTTGAATGTTACCCAGAATAATAGTCATATTATAGGAAAGAAAAGAGCAGATAGTATAAAAGGGCTTTTATTTCTCTTTGTAGGAAGCTAGGTGGTGTAGCGGTTAGTCTTGGATCTTAAGTCCAGAAGACCTGATTTAGATACTTATTATATCTTTGTGACTCTGTGCACATAACTGCTCTCAGCCTCCATTTGCTCATTTGTAAAATGGGAATAGTACTGCTGCACAATGAAATGCCTGCGAAATTTAAAGTGCTATATGAATGCTAGCTACATCATGATTTCCCTAGTCATTTTTATTATTTTAATATATTACTAAATATAGTTTAAAATGTTTCGTGACAACATTATTCTATACAATCTATGTATAGATACAAGCACAAATTTGAGATTTTCATTACAAGCCATATGTATTTAGTAGAAAGTTCCCAAAGAGAAAGCCCTAAACAGCAAAAAGCTACTTGCAAACCTTGAAGCCCAGTGATTCTTCCTTACCAAATCTGTAATTTCAGCTTTCTGGAGAGCTTCCACTGCCAATTTCTCTGCACTTTCAATAAAGCTTTGGATGCTGGAGTGGGCATGGACAGCACTTGTTGCATTGAGGGAAACATCTCTTACATCTGTAAGACCCCTGCAGAGGCAACAAAATTAGAAAACTCTTGCTACATATTAAACAAATAAAATTAGCTCACAAAACTAGCTCATAGAAATCATAAATAAATGTTTCTTCATTGCCAGTTAGAACAGCCTTTTCTCAGTCCTCATTCTTCTTGAGCTCTCTGCGGCCTTTGGTACTCTCAATCAACCTTTCAGAGATATTCCCTCCTCTTTACATTTTCAAGACCCTGCTCTTTCCTGATTCTCTTACATATCCGACCACTCCCCAGCCTCTCTTTCCTGCTCTTCTTCATCCAGAACACTCCATTAATCATGGGTATCCCCTGAAGTTCTACACTGAGCCCTCTTCCCCTCAGCTTCTATTCATTTGACATCAAATTCATTTCCATCAATCAATTAGCAGATGATTCTTAGATCTCTATCTAGCCCTAATTTTTCTCTAGACTTCCAGTCTCGTGTCTCCAATCTCTTGTCAGACATCTTGAATTGGATTTCCTGTAGACATTTTAAACTCAACATCTCCAAAACTTAATTATCTCCTCCCCTCCAAATCCTTTCCTATCCCTAACTACCCTATTATTGTTGAGACTACCACCATCATCCCAAACATCTAGGCTCACAAACTAAATGCTATCTTTGACTCCTTTCTTTCCCATTTCTGATTCATTACCATGTCATGTCAATTCTACCTACTCATTCTCTCCTCTGATATACACCACCCCTGTGCATCCTCTGTCACCTCATTTGTGGTTCAGTCTTTTCAGTCATACTCAACCTTCTGTAAGTCCTTTTTGGAGTTTTCTTGGCAAAGATCCTGGAATGGTTTGACATTTCCAGCTCACTTTGCAGATGAGGAAACTGAAGGAAACAGGGGTGAGTGACTTGCCCAGGGGCACACAGCCAGTAAGTTTCTGAACTCTGATTTAAACTCAGGAAGATAAGTCCAGACCTACTCACCTATTTATCCCCTCATCACCTCATGCCTGGACTATTTCAATAGTCTTCTGATTGATCTCCTTGCCTCAAGTCTCTTTCTTGTCTAAGCTGTCCTCTCAGCTGCCAAAATGATTTTGCTAAATTGTAAGTCTGACCAAGTTACTCCACTCCTCAGTAAAACAGCAGCTTCCTATCCTTCAGGAATAAATGTAAGATCCTCTTTGGGACTTTTAAAGTCAGTCTTTCACCACCTGTCCCCTTCTTTCCTTTCCATTCCTCTTACACCTTACTCCCTCCTCCACATACTCTATGATCCTATGATATTAATTTCCACCTTTTGACTCCATGTATTTATAATGTCAGTCTCTCATGCCTGATATTCGCTCCCTCTTCATGTCTTTACTTTCTGGCTTTCTTTAAGTCTCAGCTAAAATCTTATCTTCTATAATAAATCTTATCTCCAAACTATCCCATATATATGTATGCATGCATGTATGCATGCATGTATGTATACATATGTATATATATATATATATATATATATATATATATATATGTTCTCTCCTGCCCCTCTTTCCATCAGACTGTGAGTTTGAAGGCAGAGACTGTTTCTTTGTGTCTATCCTCAGTGCTTAGCATAGTGCTTGGTAGGCTGTTAAAATTGCTTGTTGACTTGATTTTAAAACTCCTAATATTACTTTTCAGGGAAACTAGTTGTTGCAGTGGATAAAGAACCAGGTCTAGAGTCAAGAAGACTTGAGTACAAATCCAGTCTCAGTCATCTATTAGCTGTGTGAGCCTGGCCAAGTCACAACCCTGTTTGCCCCAGTTTACTTATCTGGAAAAGGACATGGTAAAGTACTCCAGTATCAAGAAAACCCCAAATGGGCTCACAAAGAGTCTGAAACAACTGAGCAACATAAAATTTCAAAATAAATTTTCAAATATTTCCATTAAACTTTTAAAAGAGCTATCTGAGGGGGAAAGGTAGAATCTTAACTCTTATGATCCCAGCTACTTAGCCATAATTTTTGTTTAACTTAGTCCAAGGGAGTGGGGGCCTTCCTTCTCCTGCCTAACCCTCCCAACTCTATGAGCCCCTATTTTGCATTATCTTGTTCTAGATCGTTTAGGCTACAAATGGGTAAGGAGTGGTGGGTAGGGAGGAGAAATACGCCTTGAATAAGGATACTGATTTTACTCTCCACTCTATGTTCTCTTTCTGGCTCAATCATTTCCAAATAACTCTGCTAAGCACATATAAAGTTGCTTCTCCTTCAACAGGCATGCCCTAATTTGATAGGATTCACTTGAGATATTTTTTCACTTATCAGTTGATATTTCAATCAGTTGAAATTCATTTTCAGTAGGCAACAACTCATTTACGAGCTTTCCAGTGGGTGGATGGCACAATTTCATAGCACTCTCTGTCTAGAAAACGAAACCTGACAATTGACACATCCCCTGGACCTGCAGAGTAAATCACTTCATTTTCTTTCCAAGGTTATTGAGGCAAGTCATCCCCCAAAGAACATCAGCATTTATTACTGGAAACTACTTGGTTTGTAAAATTCAATGATTTATATAGATACAAGATGGTAGTCATTTGTATTTTGAGTTCAATTTCCTTTACCATTCATACATTAAGTAATCAAGGTTATAACTTGGCTGTAAATGCAATAAGATTACCTTTACATTTTCCTCGTTTTTTAGAGATGGATGAAAAGATTGAGGAAATAATTTAGCACCAAATTTAAATTTTCTCCATTGATTCTGTGGCTTGTGTACTATCCACAATCATGTTATTCTTTAACCATTTGATGTGTGTAAATCTTGTGTAATGAATAGTAAGTTGGCGCTATTCAAAACTGTCAAGAAAATGAAGTGTATTCTTGGGACCCAAATATCTCCTTTATATGCCCTTCCCTGGCTTGGTGATGCCTTTCCTTTCCTTATGATAACCTGTTAATCTCTTATCTAATATCAAGATAAGCTCTCAGAAAACAATCTGAAAAAAAGGCATAAACAACTGGTAAGATTTATGTTTCAGGGCTATTTTCATTTTTCTAGGGAACTACCACAAATGAAAATTCATACAGTCTTTAATGAAAATAGTGAAACATTAAGTAACAGTGGATGAGGTTAGTATTTTGCAGGGCTGAGGGCTTTCCTAGTGACCGAAAGACATATCATATGGGTCTACAACATGACTATAAGTTCTTTTAGGACAAGGACAATATTTAATTTATTGTATGTCCTCCCAACGAACTTCAAAAAGTGTTGGGGACACAGGAGTTATTCTATAAATACTTGTGGCAACGAGATGGTACAGTGTTTGGAGCACTGGATCTCCAATCATGAAGATCAGAGTACAAATTGGGTCTCGGATACTTAAGAGCTATATGATCCTGGCCAAGTCATTTCACCTCACTTTATCTCACTTTCTTCCACTGTAAAATTGAGATAATAATAGTACCTACCACATATAATTGATAAATTGAGATAAGATTTGTAAAATGCTTCACAAACCTTAAAACATTGGATAAATGCTATTATTTATTGCTTACGGTATTGACGCAGTAGGGTAATATCTTCAAGATTTTATCAACTATCTGAAGAAATTTCCTACAAGTAAATTGTAAAGATGGTACAGATCAATAAGAACTAGTAGGAAACACCACATTCCTAATCTAAGGTAGCTACGGGAGGGTGTTAACCTAGACAATTACCCCACCCCACTTAAAATAATACCTTGTCTAGGTAAGAGCACATCTTAGTTGTTCATTAGAAAAGAACAAGATCTAGACCTCTGTTGAATTAGTTAGCCAAAGGCTTCAGACTTATGTGTAACAATAATTTTAAATAATCATAGCTAGTATTTATAATAGCAATAAATTTATAGTAATAAAAATAGTCATTGCTAATATTTTTATGTCTACTATGTGCCAAGCATTAGGCCTAGTGATTTACCAATATAATTTTATTTGATCCTTACAACTTTGGGAGGTGGATGCTATTATTATTTCTATTTTACAGCTGAGGAAACTGAGGTTGTATTACACAGTCCCAGAGTCACATAGTTAGTGATTGTTTGGGGTCACATTTGAACTCGGATAGTCAAGACTCCAGGCCACACATTCTATCTACTGCACCCACTATAGCTACATGCAAGAAGTCCTCAATCAATGAAAATGTCCATGAAAGCTATTTGGTGAGCTAGAGTGGTGTTGCACAGGAAGTCTAATTGGATTGAGTTACATCTTATGGAGCTTAAGTCAGCAAGCTGGAATTGGGGGTGCAAGCATGAACTGGAAGAAGAGCATCTCAGTCTTCTCCACATTTGCTAGGAGGAAGATATTGTGAACGACAGTGGGTTGATTAGTCATGATGAGGAGAGGTTGATTCAAAGCTCCAGAAGGAGCCCAGCAAAGAATTTATACCATCTAAAAGCAACAACTCAAGAACTCTAGCAAAAAGTTTTTCTGAAGCAATAATTTATCTCTCTTTGCCAAGTGTCCTTTCTAAGTTGGAAAGTTAAGGCATTTCCCCCTGAACTCCATAGGTACTGGTTGGAAAATGAGTCATAGACTTTTTTGGAGGTATATTTTCAACCCACTGTTATTACCTTAAAAAACACACCTTTCTGGGATAGTTGATAGATCACTGAGCCTGAAATAGGGAGGCTCTGAGTTCAAATCTGGTATTACTTGCTGTGTGACTCTGGGCAAGTCACTTAACCCCTATTGCCTCAAAAATAAAAGAAGAAAAGAAAATATACTTTTCTAAAAGCTAATTAAGCCTGGCTGACTAATTTATATCAATCAATACTCACTGGGGAGTGGGGTAGGGTGGTTACAGCATACCAGTGGGGATTATCTTGAGCAGTAGCATCAGAAAGGTACTTTTGAGCTCCCTAGGGTCCACCAAAAACTTTAACAGTACAAGAAATATCCTGGTGCTCTGGAGACCCTACCTGTCTGTGCAGGTGAGATATGGCAGCATGTGGTACACTTAAATATGAAAAAAAAATTGGGGTTCTCCAAATTTTACACAAATGAAAAAAAGAGGATAAACCTAGAATTTAAGGATTAACCAGTTGTTTATAGTATGTCCAGTTCTTATATTTGTATCAGCTTACCTGTCTAGCACATCTGCCAGTCTCATCAGCTCAGCCGCATGATCCTCTGCCCTGTAGACAAGGTTAAGAGCTCCTCTCTCAGACATCTGCATGACTAATTCATCCACATGGTGCCTGATTTTGGCACTCCACAAGAGCAGCTCATCACGATGAAGCTCTAACTTCTATACAGATAGATGAATATTTTTAATGTGTACATATGTATGCATAAATATCTATGCAAGTATATTCTCATAAGCACTTACCTCTGTGGCATTTTTGGCATCCTTTGCAAGTGCAGCAATAGCTGCTATGAGACCTTTTCCTTTCTCAATCAACGTAGATGAAAAATTTTGGCTTTCCAAAACATGTATTTTTTTATCCTTTAAAAGAAATCATCTGTTAATAGAAACTTCATAAAGTCACCTTTTCACCCTAGATGTGTTTACTTAAGGCTACTATTTTGCATTTATACTTAATTATATTTAAAATTTTAATATATATGTGTGCATGTATTAAATCTGAGGGGTTTGGGTAGGTTAGATCCTTTAATTCCCAAGCTTCATAACAAATTTTGTTAATGGCATCTAACTATTTTATAGGACATAACACTCACATTCTATACTAGTGTCCTAAACAAATGAGGTATAGTAAATAGCAACTGTTTCTCTTTTGGCCAGCTTCCCCTCCCAGTTTGATTTTTTTTTTTTTAATTAAAGGGGCCATCCCTTGACTCACTTCTTAAAGAGGCTTATTTACTGAATGGACATCACATCATCGCTCAAAGTGAGAACCTGAAAAGATCTCAGCTTTAAAGGGCCAGGGTCTTGCATTGCATCCTGGGCAATCTCTTGTCCTACTGATGAATATCTGGTCATTGGACCCAGATGGCTCTGAGGACAAAGTGAAGCTGGTAACCTTGCACAGTTTTACCTCACTTAAATCAAAGTCAACTGCAAGTCATGTCCTCATGTCCCTGATGTCATCATGGTCCTCTTTGAGAACAAACACTAGAAACACTAATTTTATATTTAAGCAAAGTGAGAATACAAAAGGTTTATTTTGAGATTCACTATGAAATTCTCAATGTATTTTATCAGTTTTTAAAACGACTTGATCGTACTTACATTTAATTCTTTCAAAGTAGTACTGATAATAAGCAGCAGACGGTTGGTCTCTTCGGTTTTGACATCTGCTTCATTAACTAAAGCTTGTGCTTCCTGTAGCTTGTGGTTGTACTCCAACAAGTGGTTATTCGCTTTCTCTTTCAGCTCCTTCAGATCTTTCTGTGGTTTCTGATAATTCTTTTGAATTCGTGACAATAAATTCTTGGCAGCTCTGATAAATGTAAATGATACAAATAAACAGTAAATGTCAGCCTTGATAAGAAGGTAGTAGGAGTCTCTCCTTATGAACGTATCAAGTCTCTATATTAACCACAAAAAATGTTATTGAGGTTTTCTTGATGTAAAAGTGGTAGTTCTCTAAGAATGGGGAGGGTAATGACTTAGCTAATAATACTGACAGCTAATATTTATGTCATTCTTTCAGGGTTTTAAAGAGCTTTTCAGATACCTTATCTACTGAGATAGAGGATGGTAGTCTAGAATGTCATTCTTTTTTGCATTTTAGCCTTGATAAAAAAGACTGCTTTAAATTCAGTAAACACTGTTGAAGTTTGGGACTTCCATTCGTTAACAATTTTTTTTAAATAGTATCAGAAGAAATTGTCCCAATAAGTGTTTTTTAGAATATACACAAAAAATAAAAATCATTCTAACTATACTAAAAATCTACTAATTCAATTGGGTGTAGAATCTGTAATTTTACATTTGAAAATAGAAACAACATGAACAAAGGAGACCATTTTTTTTCAGATTCAACATGAAATTATCTGTATATTTACATAGGTATGACTTTCAACTGAGAATTTTATCCTATGAAACAAAATTTCAAGTCCCTTAAAATCACACAAAAATCATTTATATAATATACCTGAATTATAGGGAAGCAAAGGAGTCTCTCTACTCCTTGAAAAAAAAACCCAACTGTTTATTTAAGTCAGTTTGAACTTTCAGATACAAAACATGATAAAATCTCCACATGGCAATCTCTCACAGTGGTCGAAAAACTATAATAATAACTAATTTAGGTAAAGTTTTAACATTTTCAAAGCATTTTATTATCTCATTTAAGCCTTATAACAACCCTGTAAGGCAAATGTTGTTACTATCTCCATTTTACAGATGAAGAAACTGAGTCTGAGATGTTACATGACTTGCTCAGGGACACAGGTGTCTGACACACAATTTGAGTTCAGGTCTTTCTGACTCTAAATCCAGCACTTTATTCACTGTGCCTCTTAGCTAAATATTTCAATCTGTCAAGAGAGTCTTTAAAAAGTTTTAAAAGTTCTATTACAAAGTTCCAAAGCCTAAGATTTTATAGGGGTCAGCTTACCTGGATCACATACAGTGAAAATCTATTCTAACTCAAAAGGTTCCAAAGTAATTATTCCACTTAATGTACATTTTGATGATTTTCAACTCTGAATGAAAAGATTAATTAGACAACGTAACAACCAAGTAATACTTTAAAAATTGTATAGGAAACAAGCATATTTCTGGCATCTGACCTCAATACATCTCTAGCAGCCTTATCCTGATGATCAACAGAATTCTCAGCTTGTTACATTGGGCAAGTCCTTGCCTAAACTAGATAACCTCGAAGGTCCCTTTGAATTGTCACTCTAGGATTTTATGCAATGCAAGAAGGGAGGACATATATATATGTTCATAGGTAAGTTTTGTCAAATCTATAGTGTAGTCACATCATATGACACAGTCAAGTCATGAACACATGGCACTTGTCTTGGTCCTAACCACTGGTTGGTTTCCAGATTTTAGTTTGTTTTCACAATAATAATCACTTACATTTCTGTGACGTTTACAAGTCACTTTACTTATATTACGTTATTTTTTCCTCTCATAACACCTCATGTGGTATTGTTATTCCCATTTCACAGATGAGGAAACTGATACTCAGAAAAGTTCCATGATTTGTCATGGGTCACACAGCTAATAAATAGAAAAATACAGGAGATAGGATCTATAGAATATTAAAATCAAAAGGGAGTGTGCATGCCATCAGGTCCAAACCTACCTGAGCAAAAACCCTTTCTATTACATACCCTACAAATGGTTTTCCAGCTTACTTGAAGATCAAGAGAGAAGAACCATTTCCTCCCAAAGTAGCCCATTCTATTTCTGAATCCTTTAAATTGCTAGGAAGCATTCTCTTGACATGGTCTAAGTTTGCCCCTTTGCCAAGACTATCCATTATTTCTCATTCAAATACTTGGAGATAACTGCCATTGTCCTCTCCATCCAACTAAAGTCAAGTCTTCTCCGACTTAAACACCACAAATTCTTTCAAGTAATTCCTATCTGGTAAGATTCCCAGGTCCTACACCATCCTGGTTGCACTGCTCTAGATGCTGTCTAGCTCAGCAACATCCTTCCTCAATTGTCTTTTTTGCACAGTGGCTCTGGTTACAAGGAGGAGTTTATGTGGAAGGAAGAAGTAAAACACTGGAGTTGGACAGCAGCATCATGAAAAAGCAGCTGGAGTTTCAAGGGAACAGAGGAGAAAAGCACAATGTTGCTCCTTCCTCTGATGTGGCACTGGGTCCACTCATCCTGTTCCACAAAAGCTAGCTATAAAGAATCAGCTGCAGTTTCCAGCCAGTGACAAGTCAGTTGAGGCTAGTAAAAGCACTGCCTTCAGGAGTTCCATGCCCCATTCTGAGAGACTTGGATCCAGAGTTCACAAATTTGGAATTTGGGGAACCAAATGAATTACATTTGGAAACTCACCTGTGTTGTCTGCATTCCTTTGCCCAGTAGAGGAAGAAAACCCTAAAGAATGAAACTGTCTCCCCTAGGAGCCCTGTGATCAGAACAGTTTATATGCTCTCTATGGATTGCCAGAGTCCAAGAGAGGCTGTATGGCTGCAATATTTTATTATGCATTGTTACTACAAAAGAATTGTGTGCTTTTAATGATTCTGTGTCTAAAACAAAGGATCATCTGTGATAGAACATGTTCATTGACTTTGTGGGCACCCATTTCTGTTATGCTGAGCTCACATGACTGGGGCTCTATAAAAGACAAGAAATGAATGGAGAAAGGAGGGTTTTCTAAAAGCGGGGTCCCAGAGTGATTTTGATTCAACATCGACAACAAAAATGAAATAGGGAGAGTCAGTAAAATCCCTAGAGATGGAAGTAGAACTTATCTTCCCTCAAGCTGCTAACTGTTCCTGAAGCCTACCTGACCTCCCTCCCAGCTACTAACATTCTCTATTTCCTCAAACTTACCTTGTGATTATTTATCTGTGGTAGTAGGGGATGAAATAGAGAAAGAGATGAATTGGGAATCAGATGAATTATGTCTCTGTTACTTATTACCCACTAGACCATGTACAAATCATCGTCTCTCTGAGTCTTAGTTTTCTCATTTCTAAAGGGAGAGGTTTGGAAGAGATGACCTCTAATGTTCCATTTGTTCCTAAGTCATGATGTATGTTACGTCCCTCCAGGAAAACATGAGCCACTTGAAGGGGACGATTTTATTTTTGTCTTTGTTTTTACTTACTACTTAATTCATTTCTACAAGTATTTTTAGTGCCTGCTTTGTGAAAGAAATCGTGCTTGGTTCTGGAGATAAAAGATCAAACAAAACCAGCTTCTACCCACAAAGGACATTCTATATCACAAAATTCAGCATTCAGAGGAACCTCGCAGGTTACCTAATGCAATTACCACCCCTAGATAAGTGATCATTCAGCTCTGATTTAAGATTCAGTCATGGGGAATTCACCCTACAAAGAAGCCCATTCATTACAGGATAATTCTAATTGTTTGGAAGGTGTTTGGTTTTTTTTTAATGAATAATTCCTGTAAATATCAGTTACAGGAGTCAGTTCTGCCCTTCAGAACCAAGCAGAACAAGGCTAATGTTTCTTCCCTAGGAAAACCTTAAAAATTGAAGATGATAATTGTGTCCTTCCTAAATCTTCTCTACTCCAGGAAAACTATGAGAATTTCCTGAAATGCAGCCTTGGAAGGCATGTTTTTGAGTCCTCCAGTCATCCTGGGTGACCCCTTCAGATAAGACTTCAACTTGTCAATTTCTAAATCATAGGGTCTAGAACTAATCAAACTATAGTTAGGCCTTTCACACTGCAACTTTCCCCATCAAGTTTTCAAAATACTGAAGGTCAATATAAGAAATTACTGCAAATGGGAATTTTTTTAGGAGTTTTGTGGAAGCCACCAACAACATGCAAAGATCAGCAAACAATACAGAAAAAGTATAGAAACTCAGAAATGCATAAAATATGCCTATAACTCAAATTTTAAAATAAAGTATTGTAAACACAAAAGAAAAAAAATCAGACCTACTCTAGTATGAAAGGAGGGCCAAAAAAATTTTACATGGATTTTCCGTATTGTTGGGGCGCTCTGACCCTAATCCCTATGATGTGAAAGTCCCATGAGACCATGATTTTCATAACTCTGAACATTATATTCCCTTTAATGCTACATTGGTGGGGGGTTTTTGGCCCCAACAAAGAAAAATTTTATAGTCCGCTAAAAACCTCACGTGATTTTCATGTTAAAAAAAATCATAATTCTTTGTCAATGTGACTCAGACACATAATGAGTTATGTGTTATCAATACGCACATTAACTTGTACTCAACTTTTAGCTTTAATTGGCATTTTCCTTAATTTGCATGTCTCTCTAACTCAAATCCTCTCTAAACTTTATTTCATTCCTAAATCAGGACTTGTTCCAATTTATTCATTTCTTGTGAAAATTTCTTACCCTTTTTTCTTCATTTGCAATTTCCTTTTCTCATACCCAGAGTAAGAGAGTTCATGATGAAGAAATACGGTTGCTTGGATTTTAAATTATACTTTGAGACTTACTTGAGCTCTGTAGTAGCATTTTGGTACAACTGCATGAGATTCCTTTTCTGTAGGACTTCCAGCATGGATGCAATGTCCTCTTGCATATTTTGCAGAGTAGCATTGGGCAGATGCTGATGGATACTCCACGTCTCATTTAGGGATGCTGCTTCCTCCACGATGGCTATAAAGGAAATGAGTTGAACTGTTAATAAGTCATTGACAATGGTATGGGAAGATCATTAGAATACCTGCATTTTTTATCTTATTTCTAGTAATCATATTCCTCATTCAAATCTGTTTAGCTTACTTTTGCCCCCTAATACATCATTTTGGTATAACACAACTCTTTGTGTCTTTATCCTGTGCTTATTTATATGAAGAACTAAAATACTCCCAGGAGGGCAAAAATAACATGAAAACTTAGATTTTGAAAATGAAAAGTGACTCAAAAAGTTTTAATATTTTGACTAAATCATGGAGTCAAATTTAAATAAAACAAAAAGTGGTTTCCTTAGTTGGATGCTGTCAAAAATATGAATGAGTTTGGGAGTACAGTGAAATTTTTAGTTCTCACATCTACTTTGAGATACAATAAAATACATTTTTAAACCAGGTGTGCTCTCCAAAATTAAACATTATACATAGTACCTTTTATATCAGTCCTTAGCTTCTCAATAAATGTGGCTAAATCTTGACTCTTCTTCAGCATTCTTTCTGTGATGACATTCAAATGTTGGCTACTCTCTAATACCTGAGTGAGCTGGTAAAAAAAAAAATAATGTGCAGGATTTAATTTAAAAAAAGAATATCTCACATCTCTCACTCTACCAAATTCCACCATTTCTATTCAAGGTACCATCATCTTTTTCCCAGGTTTGTAACCTTGACATCATCCTCAACTCCTCAATTCTCCCTCAGCCATATATCCATTCAGTTGCCAAATCTTGCTATTTCTACCTCCACAGTATCTCTTGCATTTGACCAATTTTTTTCTCCTCTTAAATAGTGGCTACATTAGTAGCATCATCTCTCCACTAGTTCATTGTGGCAGCTACATAAATGGTCTCCCTTGACTCAGTCCATCCCATACAATGCTGTCAAAATAATTTTCCTTAAACATAGATATAATTATGTCATTCCCCTACTCAGTCACCTCCAGTGGTTGCCTATTTCCTCTAGGAATATAAACTGCTTTATTTAACTTGTAATGCCCTTCAAAATTACTACCCCCTTACACTCTGTAATACAACAAAATTGGTCTTCTGTCTTTTCCTCCATCCCCTTTCTGTGCTTTTCTACTTCTTGTATGAAATCTTTCCTGATTCACCTGGGTGTTGGTATACTTCGTTCCAAATAATTTAATTTTAACTATATAACTAATTAATTTAACTAATTTTAACTACATGATATTCACTTTTTATTTACTCTGTATACACCTCTATATGTACCTGCTGACTTTCCCATTAGAGAGTAAGCTCCTTGTGAATAGGAATTATTTCACTCTTTTATTTGTATTCCTAGTGCCTAGCATAGTTCTCGCCACAGAACACGCCTTAAATAAAAGTTTATTGATTGATTGAAGCACTAGGTAAAATGTTAGATTCTTTTTTACATAGTATCTAATTTGATCCTTACCATATCCCTATGAGGTTGACAGACAATGCATAAATTATATTATCTCTATTTACAGAGAAAGGAAACTGAGGCTTAGAGAAAGTAAAATACTTTCCTCATACAAACAAAGACTATATAGTTTTATAGTTAGAATGAACTTTAGAGAACCCATTTTACAGATATGTACACTGATACTGGAGAAGCTAGATAGCTGTGAGACCGTAGAAATGAATGCATTAGACTGTAATACCTGGAGTTTATATAGCGCTTCAAGGTTTGCAAAGTAATTTACAAAAGAGATGAACTCATTTGATCCTCAAAACTTTGGAAAAGTTGGAATCCGTCTTACAGATAGGGAAACTGAGGCACAGGGTGGATCATAGAACAAATAACTGTCTAAGGTGGAATTTGAATTCAGGTTTTCCTGATGACGGTATGCCTGCAAGCTACCTAAATAACTTAAGATCATCCCAATACACAAATTCTAGGATTCAACAGGTAACTTGCCCAAGGTCATCCAAGTAGTCTAAAACAGTGAGAAAAAAACACCAAATCTTCTGAATCCTAGACCTTTGCTATTTCTACTACAACAAAACAGTCTTATAAATTTTAAAATTATTTTAACACAAAGTTGAAAGAAACTTCCTCTAGAACAGAGGTGTCAAAACCCACGCAGACAAAAAAAAACTTCTACATCAGATTAAAATGTGATTTGGAAATGTTTCACAAAATAAATAAAAATTCAACATAAGCAAAATATTAATTTGTAGTTTTTAAACTAAATATGTGCTCCACAGGGATCCATTTCTATTTGAGTTTAACAATACTGGTCCAGAAATGGTTATATTCATAGAAGGAATAAAAGATTTCATGACTCACCTCTTTCTGCAAATTATCTGTGTCTTCTGAAATGCCTTCAAGTTGTTTTTTTGCCCTTTCCAGTGAAACTGCCATTTTATTACTTACTAATGACTGCTGCAAGGGGCAAAGGAAACAAATTATAATTTTCTTATTAAAAGTTTCTAATTCTCCAACAGATTTTCATCTGAGTCTTTTTTTTTAAATAACTGATTTCCTTTCATTACAGACACTCTTTTCCGAGAATTACATTAATAAAAGATTAATCGAAGTCCTTTTTTTAGCTATACCGTTTCCATTTTGTTAGTTTTAAATTTTAACAAAAATTCAAACTAATCGGTCCTTTCTCCTAATTCATACATTAACTTGGGAAGAAGACAATTCTACAAAAATGGACTTTCAAAATTAATTTTTGAAAATGCATAAATGTTTTTTAAAAACAAATTTTAAGTGCAAACAACTCATAAAACTGATAAGATGCCAGTCAAACATTTCTGTATTTAACATTCAATAAATTTTGGGTAAATTAAACAGATGAAAGTACTTTATTGTACTGAAGTGGAACCTACTCTATCTTTCGCACAGAAAACGTATCATTTTCAAAAATCGTCATTTCCATGGCTTTATCTAGATGTGTTCACACAAAACTTCTCAAAATAAGAAGAAATATTTAACTGAAAGCAAAAAAAATTATCATGTAACCCAAAGACATAAATGTATTATATATAAATATAAACATATATATCTATGACATCTCTCTACAGATATATAGACATATATGTAAATATATCAACATGCATGTGTAGATATATCTGCATACACATATGCATGTATGTGTGTATATGTGTGCATGTACACACACACAGAGAAAGCACTGAAAAATAATTCCGTAAGAACAATGATCCTAACTTAATGATAGTTCAACCCAAATATTTATCTGATGCACTAAACATACAAGATTAAATTACATCAATCCTATCTAATCAGAATGATATTTATAACACTAGAAGTTATGCTTTGAATTAAAGGAAAATCTAATTACAATGGAGAGTCTAAGAATTATTTGTCCTGTATATGACAATGTAAGGAGTTTTTAGATGTTTTTATTTCCTTACAATTTCTGGGTATAGAAAATGGTTTTCAACCATGTTTTGTATTATTATTCAGCAACTATGGATATTTGTGAACATTTACTCAAATTTCATTCTTTAGGTAATTTAAACTATTTAATTTAGGTAATTTAGGCTATATAACTAGATACATGACAAAAAGGCAGATTCCATAGATGCTGTGAAGAGATCACTACATTCTTACCCATAGCTGAATTTCTTATGTAAACTTATAGTTAAAGTAAAAGAACAGGTCTATTTTGAGACCAAAGGGCCTTAGAGACAATCTATTTCAGATCTTTTATTTTATAGCTAGGAAACTAAGGCTCATTTGGATTAAATGTCTCACCTCAGGTCTCACAGAAGAATAAGAATTCAAACCCAGAATCTCTGACTCAAGGTCCTTCTATTATTACTTCCCAAAATGTAATCTGCAGCCTCCAGAAAAAAACTAAACTATGGCAAATAAATTTTAAAAGACAGGTCTTTCTTCTGGCATATTAAAAAAAACCCTAGAAAACACAAAATCTGTCTAATGTGTTACTTTTTGTAGTACTACTAAACAAGCATCATGGATCAATGGACAATTTCTTATTGAATCGTTTTCAATTATATTATGTCCGACTTTTCGTGATCCCAATCGAGGTTTTCTTGGCAAAGATACTGGAGTAATTTGCCATATCTTTCTCCAACTCATTTTACAGATGATGAAATTAAGGCAAACAGGCTCAAATGACTTGCCCAGGGTCACACAACTAGTAAGTGTCTGAGGCCAGATTTGAACTCAGGAAGATGAGTCTTCCTGACTCGAGGCTCAATGCTCTATCCACTGTGCCACCTAGCTGCCCAGTAGACAATTAATTATTATTTAATTGCATTGATCTGATTTCCTGTGATATCGACCAATCAATATAAATGTAATCAATGTATCGCTATGTCTGTATTTCTTGTCTAACAATTCTCATTAGTATTAATAATTATAGTACCTACCCTGAGATTTTTAGTTGCATTTTCCAGGTTAGATAAAATTCCATGTGGGACTGGAGGGATTCCAGTGAGATTCACAGAGGAAATGGCATCAGTGATATTATCCAGGTCATTTAACAACACACCTACACATTCATCATCACAAGCTAAGGAAAAAAGATGTTTAAGTTAGTTCAAAGTTATTTGTGAGGGGAAAAGATCTTGAAATGTACTCAAAAGACAAAAGATTGAAGGGAACATCATAGATAAATCATTGAGGGGAAAAAGCTGTTGGAATTTTCTTTGCCACAGTATGTCAGTATATGTTGCTTGTACCTAGCTAAATTTAGTATTTGACCAACTCCAACTAATTCTGAAACTTTTTCTTTTAATGATGAGGCTATAGATTTCAAGGTTTTCCAGAGACAGGTATTACAACACAGTTTTTCAGCAGACGCAAATGGAACAGATTACCGTCAATCTTTTTTTTAACCATAAAAAATTCCTTATTGAAATAATCCTGAACTGAGCACCATGTATTTGTGTATTATTCATACTTTCTCCAAAGACTTTGTTACTATCATGAAGAAAATCTCCCAAATATTCTACTGATGTTTTTGGTTGTTGGTAAATCGTATTTACCAACAAAGTCTGTAACATTAATTTGAAGAACCTGTCAGGAATTTGTACGGCACAGATGGCCATACAAAAATTGTTTGTCCTCCACCGAACTGACTGAACCTTTGTTCCATGTGGATTACGTTGACAGATTCACAGGCTAAATTGTAAAAATGAGTTAAATATGTGAAATTTGATAGCTTTCCCAGAGGGCTGTATAGAAGTATACCAACACATCAAGAAGTCATGAATTCATTGGTGTGAGAACTTGCTCCATCAATACAGAAGAACCCACTTTCAATTCAGTAGATTTAAGGGAACTGACTGAGGCTAAGAGCCATTACGTTACTTGCCCAAGAGACAGAGGCAGAAGGTGAACCCAGATTTTCTTGACTACAAGTCCAAAACTCTACTCTGTACAACATATCAATGCAATTATTCTAGAGTCTTCCTTCTTTCCTTTGCTTGTTTGTTTCTTTCCTTCCTTCCTACTGGGGTCAAGTGACTTGCCCAGGGTCACAAAGCTAGTAAGTGTCTGAGGTCAAATTGGAACTCAGATCCTCCTAGCTCCAGGGTTGGTACTCTATCCATTATGTCACCTAGCTGCCCCTTAGAACCCAATATCCCATTGAAAGTTGAATCTGTCCTAATCTAAGACTACCTTTTAAAAGAAAAGAATCATTTTCTACATCCTGGAGACACATCATGCCATCAGAGCTATTCCATTCTCCACAAACTACCCAGCTGAATTGATCCTAAGAAAACTTTAAAAAATTTTAAACATTAAAGAAAAAACACATACAAACACATTTGCTTTCCACCAGGATATGCCTTGGTTCACATTCATCACAGGCACGGCCAGTCACACCTGGTTTACAGATACACTTCCCAGACGTGGTGTTACAAAGACTGTGAAGAGAGCCATTTGGATCGCAGTCACATGGCTGGCAACTACCGCCCACCTTTACAGGATTTCCATAAAAGCCAGAGGAGCACCTAGAGAAAGAAAATAAAAGACTAAATACACAATTCAAATTACTAACTTATTACAGCTTTCTTCCTCTAAGCACCTCCTCAATTTTTTTTTTTGGTGAAAATAATTAGTCAACATTCTGAGCAATACTATGGCATAAAGGCGTTCCTGGTTCTTAAAAGTTCAATCAATGGAGTGTATTCCTTGCCAAGCCTACCATCTGTGAGACGGCAGAACTAAGTTCTAAACAATGGTAATACATTTATTTTGGTCACAGTAACTTACGAAGGCTATATACAAAGGCATGAAGGGAATGAGACCGGCTTTGATTGGCCACATAGAAGGAAACACAGATATCAAAATAATGAAACACAGAAGTTACAGAATTGATAATCATCTGTCAGCCAAGTAGAGCAATACAAAAAATGTAGGCTCTTTCATTTTCTTTATTTTCTAAGAAGGCAAATTTTGTGGAGGCTCTTTATTTTTCAGGCCAAAAATTGAAGGATTTTGCTTTATACCTTTAACCTTCATAATTATTAATGCATGTGTCAAATTTAAACTACCTCCTCAACTATTTCAGTAATGACATCTCTCTTTATTATATTTTAATACATTATACTTATCACAATAATCATATCAATGTATGGTTAATTTCTATAAAGTAATAGATTTTCCAGAGTCATGGACCCATTACAGAACTAACTATGCAAACATGTATAAAAATCACAAGATAATATCTCAACTTACTTTTCACAATATTGCCCTTCATATCCCAGAGAACAAGCGTTACATCGGAAATCACTGTCACCTTCCAGCATACAGGTTGGACTAAAACTAGAGGAAGAAAAAATAGTTGATCATTGCTCTTGTGCTTCAGAGATTCAGTTTTTGAACTCTAAATATTTCTCTTAAGATTCACATTTTGTGATCTTAATAGGAAATATTGAGGGACGGTTGGATAACGCATTACAGTTGCAAGAACTTCTATTTGTAAAACACTTTCACTTACATTATCTCATCTGAGAAGTAGGTGAAGAAAAGAATCGTTATTTTCTCTATTTTATAGATAAGGAAATTGAAGTTCAAAAAGATCATGTTGACAAAACGAGTAAATATAAGCACCCAGGACTAGAAAATCTACAAATCCAATGTTGTCTTCAGCTTCTATCATATATTATATGTTGTAGTGATCATATTAGACAGACACTTAAGCATTTGGTTTAAGAATTTTGTAAAAAGATAAATAGGCACGTCATCCATGTAAATAGAGGCATTTACAACCTGCCAAGTTATTATGCACATAAGGGGCACTCAATAAATACTTAAGTGAATATGTAGCAAATATATGAATTTAGAAAAAATATGTCAACTTAGAAAAAAAGGTTATTAACAAATTAGTGGTTGAGCTATACTGAGTATGAAACCTTTTCAGAAAACCAGTTGAACTTTGAGTTTTGATGAGTAGATTTTTCAAATAAATTATTGGAGTAATGGATGCTTTCAGATGTGTAAATGTAAAACTGTCAAAACCCCTTAAGGAATAAAATGTATATTTAGGTGGACTAATTTCTTGTGTTTAGATGGTGCTAAATACTTATTTTTTTTATCCAATTTAATCTTTGATAAAAGCAAGTGAACATATTAAACTGCATAAATGACATCCAGTTTATGCTAATTCTTTGAATCAACAATAAAAAATTCAAACCATTCATCATGTGTGAATAGCTACTATGGACACAAGTGAAGGTGCCATTTATTTTTCTTCTAGTATGTAGAGAAATCTGATCCATCCCATACTTACCTGGCATTGGTTCTGGGACAGGCACAAAGAGAGCAGTCATTAGCAAAACCAAGTACTTTCCCATAGTACCCTGGAGCACACACATTGCAATGATGGCCAGCTGTATTATCTCTGCAATTCTATTATCCAAAAATAAAATAGTGATAACAAAAAGGTAAGTACTTGATAAGTAAGTCTTTTAATGGATTTTTTTCTTCCCTAAAGTCTTTCTCTACCACCTCAACAAGGTTTTGGTTTTTTCTAGTAACTAAAATATGGAAATGTGTGTATGTATACACACATACAGTTTTTTTTTACAAAAATAATCTAACAAGATGGTAGATTCCTCTAATTGGATTCATTTCCAACACAAATACAGAATGCTACATTAGGGTTTATCTCTAATGATCCCCTAAAGTCCTCCCTCATAAAAGTTATAAACCATTTGTGAGGTCCCATTTCACTGATTTCAATAACCAAAGAGTGGAACCTTGTTATTTAGGAAGGGAAGGCCATTCTTATGATCACCCCTTTGTCAGGGGAAAGAGAAGTCTGGTGTTGAGGAGAGAGAAGCCAGTAGGGTTTGAAAAATGTACAGAAGGAAGTGTAAGAAAACAGGGTCAAGGAAAGTTGCTTGAAGTTGAAACTCCAGGCCTGATTCAGGTGACCGTGGCTATATGCCAGTAGCCTCTGATGGGTATTATCAAACTGGAGGGGTCTCAAGACTGATGACAGACTCTATCATCTCAGGATGAACTCAGATAAGTTCAACTGTAACCAAGTTAGTTCTGAGACAATCAAGGTTGGTTTTCCCTTCTCCAAATAGTCTACTAAGATGAAGGAAAACTGAAATATGGTAGGCACAGAAAGTACCAACGAAATCATAAATCTTTAAAAGGTATGATCTTTATCAATCATAGGCCACTGAATAGTATATAGGCTAGAGCACTGGATATGGAGCTAAGAAGACCTTCATTCAAATTCTGCCTCAGATATTTCCTTGATGTGTAACTCTGAGCAAATCAGTTAATGTTCCCTACTTCAGTTTCTTCATCTGTAAAATGGGTTAATAGAAGCACCGACCTCCCAGGGTTGTGAGACTCAGATGAGATAACTATTGTAAAGCACTTTGCAACCTTAAAGTGCATTAAAAATGTTAACTAATGCTATCATTGCTATACTCAATATCAGCATATTTTGTTCCTAACACATAACAAAGGAAGAGGAATCGTATGCTCTATTAATTTCATTCTCTTTTCCCTCTTGTATACATTTTCACATTTTCTGGTATGTTCACTTCATTTCTATTGTGATCTTTACAAACTTCTATTAAAGATTTTTTAATAATTCAAAAGAGACTAAGAATAAATTGTGAAAATGAGAAGGCTTGAAAAAATTTTTGCTGTTCCCAATAAACTATGTTACCAGAAACCTGGGAATACATTTTACTCTGAAAAAGTGAGTATGCAAAAAAAAAATTGGGCCATGTGGTTGCCTTACATCTAATGCCTTTATTAAGAAGTTTATTTAAGGACTCTATGAATACAATACATGACCTGCACGAAGTAAGCTCAAAGTAGCTAGTTCATCATTTTTACTACTAAAAGTTTTAATAACGTTATAATAGAATCACATTATTATTGATGGAAAGATCTGTCATTAATATCCACAAATAGAAATAAGACATGTTTATCACCATGTAGAACTGCAAGTTGTAAGTTTTTAACCTTCACAACTCCTTAGCAACATCCACTGAAGTTATAGGGGAAGTGAAGTGTAAGATAAGAGAGAGAAAATGAAAAATATGGTTGCATGAAAAGAACTAAAGAATCCAATAGGATAAGGACTAGAGGTCTGTAGTTTCGTTAACACAGTTAATTCCCAATAAAGAAATCTTTCCACCAATACAAGTTATTAGCATCTTTTCTGTGACTTCATAAAGAGGTGCCCAGAGCAATGACAGATTGAAAACACCCACCCAGTCAATATCTGACGGTGGAAGGATGTCTGGAGTCTGAAGCCAGTCCTCTACCCACTATTCCATGTTGACTCTCTACCAAATACTAAAAAGGAGACGAAAGGCCAGTAGTCCCATGTCATGTTCTTTTAATTTGTTTTAAAATAAAGATTTTAAAAATAATTTATGAGAATAACAGTATCTTGTCATCTTTGTTGTATTTTGGATACACTGTGAATCTTTCATCATGATTGTTTATGTTGCCACATTACCCCATTATTGTACAAATTATTGCCCAAAAGGATACTTCAGGAGTGCAGAAAATGCAGGATTAGAAATAACGTAGCCAAGCTTGAATCTAAAAGGATGCTTTCTCTTCGCTATCCTCACACTTCCAGTGTATGCACTTCTTTACACCATTAGAGAGGAAGACTATCATGTTACCTAGCATTTGTCCAATTCTGAAGGAAAACTATTTCA
The DNA here is from genome assembly GCA_028658325.1 of Potorous gilbertii. NCBI lineage: Eukaryota > Metazoa > Chordata > Mammalia > Diprotodontia > Potoroidae > Potorous > Potorous gilbertii. The sequence continues at coordinate 61,493,064 of CM053773.1, forward strand.
TAAAAACTCAAACTAAGGCTTTAAATTTTTTTTACTACCTGTTATGTAATCTCCTCCAAATACTTGCATTTTACAAGGCAATTTCAAAGAGAAGGCTATGCTTTATACAGAGAAAATGATCTCTAATGGTAGAATTTTGACATTGTAAGGCTTAAATGAGGTAGTCAATTTTGAGACCAGTCTCCTCATCAAATCAGATCACTTAGGCTGATCATGAATATTAATAATCAGTGATATTTGGTATGAAAAACCAAATGACTCATATTGTCAAAATCTACCATTTTAATATCTGCAAGCAAAAATTCTATAAAAAAGTTAAATTCACAAGGTATCTCCATTTTGGTCTTTGGTCTAAGAGAGATGGTCAAATGACCATCCTTTTATTAATCATCTGGTAGCCTTATTAATACAATGATTAAATTACCCAGAAAAAAGATATCTCCATTCTGCTAATGGCACAATCACATTCATTAAGGTCTTCTGTTAGAAATGACCATCAAATTTGAGGATTAGGTAAAGGAAGTTCAGTACACAGGGAAGTATATGGATAGAGATGGAAAATAGCAATGAAAAAATAAAGACTTTTAATCTAGTCAAGTGAGAACAAGTCACATACCAGGCATTTTCCAGTCTCTGGATGACACGTTTCAGTGTGGTTGTTGCAATGGCAAGGAATGCATGGTGCTATCAGAGGGCGGGATTCTCTGGCACCAGCTTCAGGAATTTTTGCCCTGTGGTACCCAGGGGCACAATCCTGTGGAGAGATAGAGAAGAGATTTGAGCCTTATTTAGAGTGAGTAGTAATAGTGAAGAAAAGTATTTTTACTCAAAATAAGAAAATGCTAAAACCATTTTCAGCAGTTATTTTCTACCTGACATGACAGTCCAGCAAATCCAGGAGGGCAGTCACAATTCTCCAAAAGGTATGCAACCTGTCTATTGGAGTGCATCTCTTCAGCCTTTACTCCAATTTCCATTGAGATATTTGCAATTCTAGGAAACAGGTCATTAAGAAATTAGAAAAAAAAAGACTTAGATACAAGTATCATGAAAGCAGTTGGGTGCACACTGCCAAGCCAAGAGTCAAGAAGACTCCTCTTCCTGAATTCAAGTATGTCCTCAGACACTTATCAGCTGTGTGACCCTGGGCAAGTCATTTAACCCTGTCTACCTCAGTTTCCTCATCTGTAAAATGAACTGGAGGAGGAAATGGAAAACCACTCCAGTATCTTTACCAAGAAAATCCCAAATCGGGTCAAGAAGAGTCAGATACAACTGAAAAGACTGAACATCATCACATCACAAACATGATGTGAGGTCATTAACTGAATCTACAAAAAGAGAACATTAAAGAAAGCCCAAAACTTTACAGGATGTAATGTAGCAATCTTATGAATATTATCAAATCAACACTGATAAAGCAAAGCTTCACAGCACTAGGTGAAATTTAGTGATATTTTATTAGATACATCATTTTGATGTGGTGTTGGTCAGTGCAAAATTATGTGGTTTGTAAATACTATAGTGTTACAAAAAATTAACATGCAACAAAATGATATTTTTCATATAGCTTTCCTCCTGATGTGGGAGACTGTCCTTCCCAGGATACTACCATCAGAGTAAAAGTGATTTAGAAATTTATAAAAACCCAAACAATAGAAGGAAAATGAAATTAAAGCTCTTTAGGGATGTTGACTGGCTGGCCAAAAAAAAATTAAAACAAATCAAGCATTACTAGATTATTGCATTAAAGAAGAAGAAGAAATGCTCATTCTACACTCCTCTGAAAGAATTTCTCTCATTGTGTCCCACTTTGCCCCCCCCCACCTAAAAAGGAAAAAAATATACCAGGAAATGGCCATTATTACTGCTGCTATCATGTTGCTGTTAAGTATTTTATAATTGTGCAGCATTTCTGTAATTACATTATACTTTATTAACAGATTTCAACATACTCACCTAAATATCACAAAAGACTATTCTGTCATTCTATTGCCCTTTGATATGACTTTCACAGGACCATGAAAATGACTGCCCCCAAGAGGTGCAACTAAATGTTGTGGATAGAGCACTGGCCCTAGAGTCTGGAGGATCTGAGTTCAAATTTGACTTCGGATATTTACAAGCTACGTTATCACTTAACCCCAATTGGCTCCAAAAAAAGTATTTCCCTCTGCAATAGTTTAGTCATACATGCAGTTTGAGTTCTATTTCTGGATTTACTTTTATATATACATATATATATATGTATATATATATTACTGTATTACTTCGTGTAAAAAAGGGGCTAATGTTCTATATCACTTTTATGATAGAAAAGAATCATGGAAATTTAGAGTTAAGAGTATTTAAGATAGCCTAAACCATACACTTCCTCTATTTTTTTTCCCCTGTCTCAAATACTTTATTGGTGAGGAAACTAAAAATTAAATGATTTTCTCATGGTCACATAGCTTGTTAGTGGTAGAATCAGGAAGAGATAAGACACATAAAAAAAAGCATTAAGTAAATACAGAAGCAGGGCAGGAGACAAAGAGAATCATTCTCTTTACTTCTGTCTCAGGGAGAAGAGAGATTTTTAGAAAGTCGAGAAGAAGTATAAGTTAAAAATGCCCTACCTGCTCTGTATTAATCCTTGACCATACGAGGCCTTGATGAGAATATAGTCAATGTTGCTAAGAACCGACATAAAGTCTGAACGTGTTACAGACTTTTCAGACACAGAGTTAAAATATTTCCAAATATTCTGTAGATGAGAAATATATTCGATCAAAGAAAAATTCACACACAAAAATTCCCAGTGCCATATTCACACATAAAGGAATTATTCTCTTCCTAATGTTTCCCCAAAACACCCATCTGTAAGTATTTCTGTGCCCAGCACCAGCCAAGTTTTCCCAAAACAGAATACACTAAACAATTCTCACATTCAAGCTTGACTTGGAGACTTTTCTCTTGCCCATGTTCCTGCCCTAATGACCATCATACCATGAAAAGAATTCAAGAATCCTTTACTACTGAACCTAATTAAAATGAACTTAGATTTCTTTGGGGCTATAAAGTTTAGACCATTTTCCAAATACCTCCCCCGTCTCAGTGTTCACAATTCATGACAGATACACTTGGTGTTTGTTCCTATCTCCTGAACTATAATTTCACCAACATACTGATAATAGATAGTTTTACATTTATTAAAGAATCTAATGATTCTTTTATTTATTTTATTCACCTCTTTCATGTCTACTTCTTGTTCTTTTCTCACTCCATTCTCTGGAGCAGGGATATTCACGTAAATGACAAGCTTGCTGGTGTGGCCACCCTTGATCAGAATCTGTGGCTCCAAGTTGTAAGTCCCAATGCCATCTGATGAATAAAAAGCTACTGTGTACTTCAATTTTCCACCATAGGCCATGAGCTGTTCAAAAGATAAATTGTTTTATTTATTTCTGTAAAAGAGTATTGACTTAAAAACATTTCACGTTAAAGTTTCTGGCATTATTTTTTTAAACTTACAATAAAATTTTCAGAATTTAATTTTAAAAGACCTTTCATCAAGGTTATATTCTTAAAATGAATAATATCTTTTCTCTATGTCTTTCAGTTGTCAGATGTTAAAAGGAGTGCAATATTTATTTCCCAATATTTCCTATTGCCTAGAAGTTAGTCTTTTTTCTTTCAAACTTTCCTCTCCAAATTTTCTTTTTTTTAAACCATGAACTTGACAAATAGCATTTCCATAATAAAGAAAAACAGGATAAAAGGACTGAATAAGAAACTATGAATCTCTATTACAAACTAAGCTTTTTTCTTAGACTACTCCATACTAAGTATTACACAACAGCAGAGGAACATAATTTTTTGGAAAAGTTTCTATAATTCACAACTACATTTTAATCAAAAGATTGGAGATAAACAGTTATAAGACACAAACTTAAGTGCGTAAAAGAATTTCCCCTTTTATTTCTGATTAATCATAAACTCCAAGGCTGGCTAGAGCAATGGTTCTTCTGGGTGATATCTCAAAATGCGGACAATAGAATTGTCTCAAAATGAAGGTTACTGAATAATGTTCATAATGAATACTCATTATTCAAGTTCCTTTAACTTACAAAAGCATTTTCTTGGAAGAATTTTAATTGTACTTACTCTAAATGCTTTATGTTTTGAGAAAATATATGTACTTCTGACGTTAATATAATCTAAATGTGAATGCCACTTTTAAAGAATAATAGGAAGGAAGGAAAACAAGCATTTATTAAGTCCCTACTATGTGAGAGTCACTATTGCTACTCACTTTACCAATTTTATATGATTTGATCTTCAAAACAATCCTGGGAGATAGGTACTATTATCATGTCAATTTTACAGTCTGGGAAACTGTGAGAGACAAGGGAGACTTGACCAATGTCACAGTGTTTGAGGCTAGATTGGACCTCAGATCTTCCTTATTCCAACCCTAGCACTTTATATACTGCACATTTAGCTGCATCTAGACAAAAATTGCTATCAGGCAGTTTCAGCCTAAAGAGAATAAAAATAAAAACCAGTAACTTTGGTGAGGTTTTCAAAATTAAATTCAGTATTCTTGACAGTGTATTATATGTTTTTTTTTTAAGTTTTACCAGTCAAGGAAAAATTATGTTTTTCTTAATTTATAAATCTGCTAATTATATCTATCCATTCCAATTTTAAATTGTCTTCTCTGCCCTCAAGAAAATCTATAACGCCTCCAAATGTCATCTCTTACCTGGTCTCCCAGAAATTGATCAGGTAGCCGCCAGTAAAAAGGTTCTGCAATCCCATGCTGTCTGGCAGTGGCAGCATCCAATAAAACCTCAGGGTGCTGGTAATACACCCCCTCTATTGTTCCCTCAAGATTGCTTTGGGAAACCACACGCAGAATAGACTGATCTGGGGTGGGGGTTATCTATATATCAAAGAAAAATAAACCACTTGATTGCAAGTGCTAATGAATAATGCACCTGAATTTCAAGGACAGAAAAGAGTTTTACAAATAAATAAATGAACAGTAAGATAGAAGACAACCAATTTGTCAGATTAATATGTGAAGCAATTACATGTTTAACAAACACAAAGATTAAAATTCTTGAAAGTACTTCAGGCTGTTGCACTCTATAAATTGTTATATCAATAACCATCAGTTATACGACCTAAGGGGGCAGAACTAAAGAGTGAAATCTCAAAATCATGTTTTAACATGTTTCAAACCTCCTGTACCACTGTAATTTATCTCATTCGCTAACAAGCAGGAAAATGGAATGAGTTGGGAATCATAAAAATCCATTCGATTCAATAAGCATTTATTAAGTCAGATGCTCTATTTGTACTAGGGGTGCAAAGGAAAAAAGTTTCCACCCCCAAGAAGCTTACAATCTACTGGAGAAAAGCAATTTGTACACAGATCTTAAAAATACATATGAGATGAATAAAAAAATGATTTGAGGAGTGCTCTCAGCAGGGTGGAGGAGGTAAGATCTCTTAGAAGAGGTGGCAATGAGCTACCTGAGCCTTGAAAAGAGCCAGGATTCCAAGACAAGAGATGAGAAGAGAAAACAATACGGACATAAAAGACAGATGGTGCGTAGAGGTAGGAGAGAAAACATCACAAATGGAAAATAGCAAACAGACTGCTGTAATGCAGAGAGTGTGGAAGGAAATGAAGTCCATCAAGTTTAGAAAAATACATTGGAATCACACTATAAAGAGCTTCAAATACCAGACTGAGGAGTTAGTATTTTACCCTAGAGATAATGGGGCACTGAAGCTTCTTGACCACAGAACGTGGTCAGACATGCTTTTTTAGGGATATCAATCTGAGGACTACATGGAGGATGGATTAAAGAGGGGAAAGCCTTGAGGCAGGGAGGCCAGGCAGGAGGCTGGTAGAACAGTTCACCTGAGGTATGATGCTTGACTGTAGGAGGGAAGGTTCTGTGTGAAAAGAGGGAAATGGGGGGATGAGAGAGATATTGGGAAGACAGACAAAATTTGGCTACTTGTTAAATAGGGTAAGTGCAAGTGAACAGTTGTAGACCTAGGTGACTGGAAAATACCTTCTTCAACATCAGTAGAGAAGTAAAGAGGTTGCAATGGGAAAGATAATTACTTGTGCTTGATATAATTAGAATGAGATGCTTATGAAACAATCAGGCTGGGATGTACAGCAGGCAGCTGGTCATAAAGGACTGGAACTCAGAGGAGAAATGAACTGTCCACAAAGAAATAATCATAAAGACATCATGAAAAGAGAGAATACAGAAACAAAGAGGAGGCTTAGAGCGGATCCCTGGGGTGCCCTCTTATTGGAGGACAGGACATGTAATATGAGCCCACAAAAGAGAACGAGACATTACGAGTAGGACAAATAGAATGCCATGAAAACCCAGGGAGGCAAACAGCATCCAGAATGACAGGGTAGTCGATAGCGCCAAATGCAACAGAGAAGACAGGTATTAGGACTAAGGAGAAAAACAAATCGTAATTTTTTTAATCAGGAAAGGAACTCAAAGATCATCTATTCACATGATTCTCATCCAGTTTCCTCACATTAAAGGGGAGGAAACAAATCAAAGAACTTGCTTGAAAAGTCAGGAAGAGAGTCGGTGACTAAAATCTTGTTCTCCAATTTCCAGTTCAAGGTTTTCCAAATATACGGTGCTGTCTTTTTCTGTTTTTTTATTTCCACTGTCCATTATGAGAGGAACAAAAAGTTTTAATGACTCCAACACCAAATGTCAACTCTCTGAGAGTTCCTCTTGACAAAATAATAAGATTTAATTTAATAGCCTTGATGTCTCTTCACCCTCACTCCTGCTACAAAAAAAAATGAAAAAGGCAGAAAATAGTTACGCATGAAGTCGCAAAATTCCAAAGTGATATTACTTACAGGGATTCTCACATATCCTTCTAATTCTGAACAGAAGGGTGTCATCCCAAAACAGAAGCAAGGAGAACAACCCAAAGGACTGTCATCATGGAGGGCAAAAGTTCCAGTCTTGCATTCACTGCAGTGAAGACCAAACACATTTTCCTAAAGGAGAAAAAAAGATTCAAACTCTTTTACTCTGAGAATTGGAAAAATGTTCCCAAAGACATTATATACATTAGGGGCATAAACTCCAAGATATTAACATTAAGCAACTAAAGTTTTCAAAAGTCAGACCTAAGAGCATATGACTGTTTCCATGAGTCTTTATAGGTACAGTTTCACAAGTATAATCCAATATGATAGATTAACTCAAAAACCAAATGTTTCTGATCCTTTAAGATATGCCCCCCAAAATACATAGTGTTTTAAGTTTTGCAAAGTGTTTTACAAATATTTCATTTAATCCTCAGAACAATCCTGGGACGTAGGTGCTATTAGGATCCCTATTTTATAGATAAGAATACTGAGGCAGAAAGGTTAAGTGTTTCAGATAGTATCTGAGGCTAGATCTGAACTCAGTTCTTCCTGACTCCAAGTCCAGTACTGTATCCATTGTGTCATCGTGCTGCCTAAAAATGTGCTTCAAAACTCGAAATAAAAATTAGGTCATCCTTATCACAGACTAATTTTATACTGAATTCATAGTACTTTGTTAAATATATGTAATTAAAGTAGAGATGGAAGACTCTAAAGGAAAATCAAACAGTAAGTCTTACAAACAAGCATAGATCAGTTTTTGAGGTATTCACCAACAGAATCAACTAAGGAAAATATATAGAAGAAAAAACTTTTCCCTTTTGTGAATTTTGCTAAATATACTGTGCATATGAGTACATGTGAGAGATAAACAGATACAGAAACAGAAGAGAGAGAAAGAGAAAGACACACATACACAGAGACATATATAGAGAGCACGCACACACAGAGAGAACAGAGGAGAATATATGTAAATATCTTCTAAATAATTTGTCTTGGAAAAGGAAGCTCTATCTCTAAAAAAAGTAATTTGCTCCTAGTGTCAATTTTCATTTTTTCTTTCTTCTAAGAATCCACTGTGAAATTCTTTTTTTTTTTTACTTTTCTTTCAAGGTATTCAATTCCATTTAACAAATATTTATTATATCCCCTCCATGATTCCTAGAGAATGTGCTGGGCATAAAAAATAAAAAATGAAATATATATTCCATTCCTTCAAGGAACTGATAAACTTACATAGGGGATAGAACATGTATCTCCATAAGTAAATAAAAGGAAATCTGAAGCAGGAGAGATCCCTAACATCTAAGAGAACCTAGATATTTGGTGGCACCAAAATTGAACCATGATGGAAGAGAAAGATTGAGAGGCAGAGACAGGAGACAGTGCCCTCAAGGAATAGGGAATGATTTCTGTGAAGGTACAAAGACAGCAGATGAAACATAAAGGAGACAGCTAATGGTCCAGTTTGGCTTGAATTTAGAGTACATTTTTAAAATGATGAGAACTACATGTATTTTAGAAATTAAGAAGTCCTACTTAACTTTTTTAAAAGCAAAATTAGCTTTGGTATTTTATTTTAACTACCTAGGAAAAAGAATTTTATCACAAATAAAATATGATTTCAAACTGACATTTTGAAAAAAGTATCCCTACTATGCAAAACAGGTAGAAATAGTTAGCTAAATATGATACCGCTTTTCTACTTTTCTAATCAAATATAAAATATCCACTAATTTTTTTCAGTTCTAGGACAGCACTTGTAAACATTATTCAACCACAAATCTTCTTGGCATTCTGGGTAATCTATTTTATTCTTTTGTACTCACAACAGATTAGCTACTCAGCCAAATGGAACAAATGAGAAGTCAGTTTGTGTTGTTCAGATTGGTACTGTCAACTTTGACTATTGTTATAAACCATCAGAATCCCATTTAAAGAAGACAGCCATTGTTCTGTCAAAGTGCCCACTGAGTTTAAGGTTATAGAGGACTCAACATTTCCATTAAATAAGACCCACAAGTTACTGCTGACTCTTCTAACATGAGTTGCCCCTGAGGGAAAAGTTTCAAAGTATGCAGCTAATTTGAAAGGGAGGAAGAGGAAGAAATATAAAAATGGAATAAGGGAAAGGAAATTTGTTTACGGAGGATACCTTGCAAGAACAGGTGCCTGTTTTTTCTTCACAATTACAAATACCTTGGTCCTCATCACACGTGTCTCTTTTTGTACCACTCACTTCACAGTCACAGGATACACACTCTGGGTAGTCTCGGAAACCAAAAGCACACTCACTGCAGCTTTGGCCTCCATATTCCCGCCTACAGGGGCATTGGCCAGTTGACAAATCACACTGATGACTGGTCGATCCTACGCTACTGCAATTGCAGGCCTAAAGGAAACAAAATTAATTGTTTTATGGATCTTCTTTTGTTTTTGTTGTTTGTTTTTGAGTTCTCATAATGCAGTATGAGCATTAGAGGAAAATCCCAAAGGAGAGGAAAAAACGTTATCCTACTGTCTCCCATGGCATCACTTGGCATTCTATGTAAATGAAGAATCCTTTGACTATTCCTGGACATTTGGGACTCTTCTAGACAGTCTCACTTCCCTAACATTGTGATTAATCCACAGCAGAGGTATTTTTAGTTTTAAAATAATACAAGTAAAATTTTTGGCTGATTGATTGACTAAAGAATTATCTTAGAGCTTATTAGCTGACCTTCATTTTCCTTTGTTTTCAAAACAGAATAAGCTTAACTGTTAGAATTTTAAGGATAACTATATCCTACAAATATACAGACCTCAGTAAGATGCCATTTCACTAGTCTCTGGGAAGCAAATATATTTTAACTATAGGAAATGAGATAAGAACCTAGTATCACAATGGAGCAAATATCTTCAAATTGAAGCAATTTACTTCACTTTTCACTCAAAAGGGTAGGTTCATTGCACAATTACATCTATAAGGGTATTAAAATGTGTAGTCTTCATGTTGTGAACTCAAATTCCTTAGTAACTTCTCCAAAAGAAACTGAACCACCCATTTTGTAGTATCAATCATGATGTGTTGTTCAGTTGTTTCAGTCATGTCTGACTCCTATTTCCTTCTCCGGATCATTTTATAGATGAGAAAACCAAGGCAAACAGGGTCAAATGATTTTCCCAGGGTCACACACACTGTCTGGGGCCAGATATGAACTCAGGTCTTCCTGATTCCAGACCCAGCATGCCATCCATTTCGTCAGCTAGCTACATCATCATGATAAATGTTCATAAATATTATGAGATACATAGAATCAATTATAAACAAAATTCGTTGGGAGGAGGGGAACATGGTAGCCTCAATGTCCACAATAAGATCTTGCCAAAATGCAAAGAGAGAATGAATTGGTTGTGGGTGATTTGTTTGTTTTCTTCCTTCTGATTTGATTCCTGAAAGCTAAATTGACTTAAAAATAAGCATACCTGAAAAATATTTTAATATCTTAGTAGATAAGATAAAAGCAAATAAATGGATCTAAATAATATTCAAGGCTCCAAAAGTAACATGTTGAGGTTAAGAAAGGGCAGGCTTTAATTGCATACAATATATGCAAATAATCATCATATCAGATGGGATGCACAATTTTGAAATGTACATTTATTAATTTTTGCTTTCCATTTCAATGGCTCTAACCATCACCAGATACCTTGCATCCTAGTTCAGGATGATGTCCCCAAAACTCATCTTCACAATTTTCACACTTTAACCCTTGAGTATGAGGAGGGCAGATGCATTCTCCAGATTCTGGATCACAGGTATTATGTGTATGAGCACAATTACAAGCTGCAATAAGAAAAAAAAGGACTTTTTTCCTAAGTGAAGACTTGGAGAGGTAGTCATTTCATGAAAATGAAAAAAAAAAAGTAAACCAAAGTGAAAAGCAGTTTTACTTAGTTGAGTAATCTAAACAATATAGTCATTGTACAATGGTTTCCTAAAATGGAACTATATGACAAGTCTTCTCTACTTTCAAAGAGCTTGCTGTAAGACAAGTTTCAATCAGTCCTCAAGGTCAGAGAGATGCTCATTGGGAAGGATGTAATGAGGACAAGAGAAGAAAGAATGTAGGAAAGTAGAAACAAATTGAAGGGGGTTTTATTTGGCAAATGATTCCTATGATTTATATGACAATGATTCATTAGAGACTTGAAGAAGAAAGGACAGAAAAAAGTTGTGATGTTTGATGACACCAGCTCAAACATGAGAGGACAAATATATTAATGAAGATAATGTAAAATTGGAAACGAAATCCGCAGAATTTGGTGAGAAGTCAGACTAGAATAAGGCATGCTTGTCTTTGTAGGACAATTTTAGGAACCATTATTCATTAAGTTACCTTCTATCAATTTATCTATCACCTTTTTGAAGTTTTATGTTATACAGCTAAAACCAACATTTTTCATTCTCACTAAACAAAGTTCATATTGCCAAAATTCTTCCAAAGTCTAAGATGTGTAATATGAAAAAGTATGAAATTCATCAGTTCTGTCTTCTGAGTCCCTTGCAGCTCTAACTCTATGATCCTATGATCTATTTAGCAGAAATCATTGTTATACTTTTCAAATTATGGGATAACTGCAAACTTCTATTTTAAAATGACTCCTCCTATATAACATATTATGAAATTTCGTTGTTTCCAAGATTTCAAACTACTCTCTACAGCAAAAGCTCAATTCTTGAACACAAGTATTTCCCTGGTAATATGATATGTCTGAATCATGCAACACTAAGATCTTTGAAGAAGTAAATTTACAGAAAACTGAACTGAAAGAACAATAGAAAAATATATGGTAGTTTAGAGAAAGCAGAATTTTACTAATGATGACTTCTGTGTAAGATGCACCAATAACAAATATTATCGGTAATAATTTTTGGAAAAGGTGATGAGCCAGTCGAACTAGTGCTCAAATTAAAAAAGTATGAAAAGAGCAAGGGGAAGGACTCCAGCCCATTGAGTGGATTCTCCATAGACCAGGAATGTAGAGGTCATCTCGGCATTGGTGGAGCAATGAGCTAACTGGCTAATCACAACTCCAACAAAATATAAATATAAAACAAACATTAGGCTGAATAAGGGGACAGAGACTGAATCCCATTATGTTTTTAATGGGAATAACCTTTGTTTTATTAATTTTATACACAAAACTTGGACGGTATACGTAAACAGGAAAGGCTAACATTTTTGTAACATAGATTCTGCAAGTACTTATTAGTACCCATTATGTGAAAGATTTAATAAAAATATTTAAAATATAACTGAAACTATGTAAGAAACAATGAATTATTTCCTTTATACACTTAATTTAATAGTATTCTTGGAAATTAATTTGCTTTCTATGACTTCCTTAAGTCTTTATGTTAACTCTTGATGTTATACATAAAACAGTAAAGCATCACACATTAAAAAAACAATAAAAATATTTAAAAGAGGTATCTATGTAATTTTCCATTGTCCTTTTCAACACAATTTTGTTTCCTCACAAGATGTATTTTAGAAAGGGTAAATGATGTTAAGCTACCACGAGGCAGACATTCATTCTGAAGATATACAAAATCTGTAATTTTGCAATTGTTAATGCAATTTTGTTTGGATTGTAAATCTGAAAGTATAAAATAAAGAATAAAGTAAAGCTGTTAGATAAACTGATGAGGACTGCTTAGCCTTAACAAGTTATTATGACTGTTTAATTTTAAGGGATTATTAAGATTGCTTAATCTTAACAATAGTTTCACTCTACTTTTCCTAACTCCTCATGAGGAATTTTTCCTTAACTCCTAAAGAAACATAAAAACTTTTGTTGGGAATTATGCCTGGAGTGAAAATACATTAAAAAGATCATAGAACAGAGAACTTACGTGTGCAGCTGCCATCTTGATATGCATAAAAGCCATGAGCACACCGGTCACATCTTTGTCCAGCAACTCCTGGCACACAGTGACACTGTCCTTCATCACTACAACTTTCAGACAGTGAACCTAACTGACTACAGTTACAGGGCAGGCAACCAAGTCCTGTGTTCAAACCATAATAGCCATCCTAATTAAAGAAAGTAAAGAAAAAATCATGAGAGTAAAAACATTATAAAGGTAATTTATGCAAGGTTCCAAAAGTCTTAGCATAGCTTTAAGCAATCTTTAATATTAACAGGGTGTTTTGAAAGGGTTAACTTTTGGAGTGCTATAAGCGTACACACATACATACATACACACACACACACACACACACACACACACAGAATTCAGTATTTAATAATAGGAAGAGGTGACTGAAAACATAAAATTCAAATATTTTAACTCTACTTCATTGCCATTTTGTCCACATTTCTTACCAAGCACTGATCACAATGTTGTCCAATAACATTTGGTTTGCAGTCACAGAGACCAGTCTCATGATGGCAAATACTGGAAAGAGAACTGCTTCCATGGCATGAACAAGCTAAGGTGTTCCCCAAAAAAGAAAAAAAAATACTTATTTACAAGAACTCAAGAAGATCATTTCATCCTTCTCCATGACAAATATCTTTACGCTGTAAGTACACACAACATATTTCATTGGGATGTATACCCAATGAATTAATACTTATACTTTCAATAATTTGAACTACTATGAAAACATATTTCTCCCATGACAGTTACGGCATCATTATTTTTCTCCTTTTTGACAAAATTCAGATTATAGCCTTTCTATAATTGAGAGGTGCTTCCTTCCATGCTTTCCTGCCTAAGCTACCACAGTCTTACTTCAAAATTGCATGTAACAGTGTGACTTTTATTTTCTAAGTTTGCTACCCAGTTATTCTAATAATATACTTCTTTTACTGAATTTTCCGAGATCATCTACCTGTAACAATTTTAAAGTTAAAAAAAAGAATTGTGCATATTCATTGACAAGGACTTTGTAAATGTGCTACTAACATGGATGACTTCTCAGTTTAACAGTATTTGTTACTCCATCCACTTAATTAAGACTAGTTAACATCTCCACTACCAACAGGTTATTTTTTTTTAGTATCCATCCTCCATCATGTCAAATCTATGTTATGGCTCACATAACCTTCCCTCTCCTAAGACCTAATTTTTTCCATGTATTTCCATTTCATTAGCAATGAGGTAGAAAGGAGAAATTGATCCATTTGAATTAACCAATTTGAAATCTAGGTGGGAATATCAAAGATAGTGGCAACCCAAATACAATTATTCAATAATATGAAAGTTGTTTTGCCACATGAAAATAGTGTGATAATTAACAGTTTATTTCATTCACTATCCACTCACCGTGACAATTTTTGGCAACAAGGGCATCCCCATAGAATCCATCAGCACATCTCTCACAGTGAGGACCCTCTGTGTTCCCAATACACTTCAAACATTCTCCTGTGACTGTGTCACAGTGCCCAACTTCTAGGGGATCCACATTGCCACTGCAATCACATGGGACACAAGATTCCCCAGGTACCGTTGGATTTCCATAGTAACCGTCTGCACATCTGTATAAACAATTGAGAGCAAGGTCAGACTAAGTACAAGTGTCCAAGAAGTTTCCCCAACAATTCAGGGATTCTTTGACTGGTTATTCAATCAAGCTTAGTATTTTGCAAAAGATTTATAGAGACAGAAATATAGCTCTTTTGGTTTGCTCATTCAAAAACTTAATTCGTCTTTTGTTCATGATTTAACATGTTAAAAGAAGAGTCTAGTAAAATGTATCCTAGATGTGACAAACATAAATTCTAATTTGCTAAAGTAGCTTTGGTTTGTCAAATGATCTGTAATCTGAGAATTCTATGCGAAGGCCTTTTAAATATACATGTGTAAATACATCAATGACTTCTAAGTCTGGTTTTACAATAAAGAGCCTCTTGACCTATTTTAAGGGGCTGTCATGAGGATCCTTTTAAAATGTCAAAATAAAATTATTTGTTTAAATACATACTATGGAAAATTACAATCTTTCAAAAAGTTAAACATAGAGTACCAACCTCTCACACCACATTCCTGTATATCCCGGTTGACACTGATCACAGATAACTTCATCTCCATCATCCAAATGGCAAGTAGGGCTGAAACTAAGAAGTATGGAAGAAAAGATGTTTTTCTGCCTCTGGATAATTTCACATTTCTAAATATTTTAAAAACCAATTTCCTCCTCCATATTGATGTGTTTAAAACCTGATCAATAGTAGAGATTGGCAAGGAGATGGAGGGAGAGTTCATGCAAAGGTTTGATGCATGATCTCTTTCAAGATCTGCAAAAGTACCTTTCAGTGTAGTTTTCTGTAAATTAGTTTCATTTTTGACGAGGTAAGTATAAATGTTTATTATATATGTATGCATAGTTATAACTATTTATCTTGCATGCATATATACATACCCATGCCTGAAGAATATTCTAAAATACTTTGTAGTTTTAGGCTACTAAAGCTTAATTAAATTACATTATATTATTAATTTAATTAAATTAAGCTATTAAAGTTAAAAGCTGAATTAAGTACTTTGGGACACCCTATATATAAACATTTTCATTCTTGTTGTCCAGTTGTTTTCAGTTGTATCCAACTCTTCCAATTCTTCATGACCCCATTTTGGGTTTTCTTGGCAAAGATACTAGAATGGTTTGTTATTTCCTTTACCAGCTCATTTTACAGATGAGGAAACTGAGGCAAATAGGGTGAAATGACTTGCCCAGGATCACACAGCTAGTAAAATTGTGAGGTCAAATTTGAACTCAGGCAGATAAGTCTTCTGACTTCAGGTTTGGCACTCTAATCACCATACCACTGAGCTGTTCCATATATAAACATAAATACATATATTATATTTATATGTGTATGTATGTGTGTATATATACATATATATACATAATGTGCATGTATATGTGTATGTGCCACACATATACATATCCATACATATACATGTTGTGGTAAAACATGTACAAATTTATATGTATATGTACCACAACACCCATAAACCTCCATTTTATTCCTCTTTATGGTATGGTAATTAGCCCAGCTTCTCAAAGACAGTTCCAGAGGAGTCCAAGCTCTGCCAATACTAAGCAAGCTAGAAAGGTTTCAAGTGCAGACATAGCACAGCTGAATGTTCATCTGCCAAGACCAGGCTGAATAAGTTCAGAGAGACTCTTTCAATGGCTGGATCAGGATATCATGATGTAATTAATTTTTGTGCCTTTACACTGGCTCTCCCCAGTGTCTGGAATGTACTCCTTCCTCCTCATTTTTTCTTGGAATCCCTAGCATTATGAGAAGAACAGTTCTCTCTTTTGCTAGGTAAGACCTTCTTTCCTGATTTTCCCTTTCACCAAATTATGTTGAAGATATTTATTTTGAATATAGTTGAATATGTGTATTGTGTTTCTGGTTGTCTTCTCTCATAGCTTCTTAAAGGCAGAGACGATCTCACCCCATCCCTGCCACATAGTAAAGACTGATTGTTGATTCACCTATTGCCCAGAGCAATGAAATCACAAATTTTTGAAATATATAAATATAAAACCCATCATTTTTCTCTAAAGATTTCAGCATATATGTAGATAGCAAGACCGATAAAACCAGAGAGTCCTTTCTTGGGGATAAGTAATAAGTTGTCAGTGACAGGTAAATGTTTTTTTTAGCAAATAAATAGGAAAAAATATTTGACTGCTTAGGAAAGGAACAATATGAGGCTATCAGGGCTCTTCAATATGTATCTACCCACTTACTTGTTGGAGGTAGTTGTAAGAGGAC
This sequence comes from Potorous gilbertii, assembly GCA_028658325.1. Taxonomy (NCBI): domain Eukaryota; kingdom Metazoa; phylum Chordata; class Mammalia; order Diprotodontia; family Potoroidae; genus Potorous; species Potorous gilbertii. Next base: position 61,509,778 of record CM053773.1, read on the forward strand.
ATGCACAGGGCTGGCAGTCTTCTGATGTCCCTTGGGAAGGACTCCCATAAAAACCTGGCAAACACTGGTCACAGTGAGCCCCCATAGTGTTGTGTTTACAAGCCTATTGCACAAGTAAACAGGAACAGAATTAGAGGAGTGTAGATCTAGTTGGAAGGGACTTCAGAGGCCATTCAGTCAAACCTTGGCATTTAATAGATGAAGAAATGAGGAGGCTCGGGGAGGTAAGTGACTGGGTCCAAATCAAGCAGTAAGCCTCAGAAACAGGATTTCAGTCAAGGTCCCTTTGATTTGAGAGAGAATTCTCTTTCCACTGAACAATACTTCTCCCTTTGTTTTCCCCAAAGGATTTTAAGGTTATTATAATGGCTATGAAGATCCAAGTGAAAAACACAACAGCATCTCTCTCTTCTGTCTGTCTGTCTGTCTCTTCCTTTCTCCTCTGTGCCCTTTCCCCTGGTTGTCCCCCTGCATGCTATGTTCTCCTGCTTTGTCTCGACCTCCTGGCTTTCTGAAGACTCAGTCAATAATTATATGGATGTATTTAAAGGTTTATGACTCTTAAGAAGTGGTTCACCTGCCACTTTAGCATCCTACTTCCCCTAAACATTTCAGAATCTTTTGTGTGTAGTCTCCCCACATCAGATTGTATGTTTCTTGAGGACAGAGACCATCTTTCTTCTTCATATTTATATTCCTAGTACTTACCATAGAGCACACTGTAGGTGCTTAATAAATATCTACTGATCAAATGACACAGTGTTAATCACTGGAGTTGCTACGTAGAAGGCCAGAGCTACCCTCAAAACCTCAGAAATGACTGTATAGTTTTTCTTTCTAAGCAGAGCAGCAGGTTTGGATTAAGCAGTGACAAAAATCAAACTATATCCAGTTCTTTATATCGTTCTAAATTATGAATCATTTGGATTGAAAGAACTTAAAGACTGACTAATATTTGTGCCTGTTGTTTTATTTTTTTGCAAAATTACTTATTAAAACAATTTCTTAAACATTTTTAAAAAAGTTTTAAATTCCAAATTCTATCCCTCCTTCCTTCTCTCCCCTTTCCCTGAAAGGGTAAGCAATCTAATATAGATTATACATGTACAATCATGTAAAACATTTCTATGTTAGTCATTTTGTACAAGAAAACTTGAATACAAAAAAAAGGAATGAAAGAAAGCAAAAAATAGCATTCTTCAATCTGTATTCAGATAGTATCAGTTCTTTCTCTGCAGGCAGATAGCATGCTTCATCATGAGTCCTTTGATCATTGTATTACTGAAAATAGCTAAGTCATTCACAGTTTTTCATCGTACAGTACTGCTGTGACTGTGTATAATGTTCTGGTTCTGTTTACTTCACTATGCATCAGTTCATATAAATCTTTCTAGATTTTTTTTGAAAATCATCCTGCTTGTCATTTTTTTATGGCACAATAACATTCCATTATAATCATATACTACAGCTTATTTAACCATTCCCTTGGGCATCACCTCAATTTTCAATTCTTAGCCACCATAAAAAGAGCTGTTATACTTTCGTACAAATAAGTGCTTTTCCTTTTTTTTGTCTTTGGGATATAGACCATATAGATATAGTGCTACTGTTGGATCAAAGGGCATTATGCCTATTATTTTCAAAATTAGAAAGACAGCATGAGACAGTGGCTAGAGTGAAAAATAGGATCAGGAAGGTCAAGTCCAAGCTCTGACACTTACTAGCTATACGATTGTGAGCCTCTCAGAGCCTCAGACAACTCTCTAAGATTTCTCTACTAAGTCATAAATAGGTTATAAAGCACAGTGACTAGAGGAATTTACAGATTTTTGACATATTTCCATAAAGAGTGTATATGTATATACATTCTTTCTACACACACACATAATACACGTGTGTGTGTGTGTGTGTGTGTGTACAAATATAAGATTTAGTAGAATCCCAATAGAATTAGATCAATAAGAGCGGGACTTGGTAAAAGTTTGGCTATGAAAGGTGGGATAGAAGTTGAATATGTACAATGTTTTCCCATAAAGGTGGGAGACTAGATGAATGTTAGCGCTACATATAGAAAAGGTGAGTTGAAAGAGTAAGTTTTAGGAACAGCTTTAGGCACATTCTGTTTGAGGAAGCGGTGGCCCATCCAGGTAGAAATGTCCTGTAGGCAGTTGGAGATGCAAGTGTGGACTTGCAGAGAGAGATCAAGACTATAGAACCATGTCTGACTAGAGGTGATAGCTGCAAGCCATGAGAATTAGTGAGATTCCAAAGGCATAAGAAGATAGAGAAAGAGGACCAAGGACAGAATACTGGAAATGTTTTTTTAAAAAAAGGGATAAAAAGGGGGACAGAGCCAAGATGACTGAGTAACACCACACACTTTCTAGAGCGCTGTCCTCAAGCCCATCCAAATACTTGTACAAAATGACTCTAAACAAATTCTGGAGCTGCAGAACCCACAGAATGACAGAATGAAACAAATCTCCAGACCAAGACAGCCTGGAAGGTCACTGGGACGTGTCTATCTCTCCACAGTGGGGGCAGGATGCAGTCTACCATGGGCCGCACCAGTAGATAGGACCTAAGTAGGTCTTGGGGAGACGGAATCTCTCACTCCTGTGGCAGTTTCCAGACTTCAGGACCCAAAAATGCTGAGGACAAATTGGAAGGTCAGTTGAAAAAAAAACAGTGTGGGAGAGTGGAGTGGTCCAGCCTCAGTGCCGGGTTGACAGAGGGGGAAGGGATGGAGGAACCTGCAGCAGTCACAGCAGCAGAAGGGGCAGAGACAGAGACTGTTTCTGGAGCTCTGGGCCTATAGATTGTGAGGGAATCAAGCAGCTAACAGTATACCGCCCAACCCCACTGGAAGCAGAGATCTGCCTTGATAAAGAGCTAAAAAGTTAAGTAAACGGTTGGGGAAATGAGCAAAAACAAACAAACAAAAAAATCAAACTATATAATCTTACTTTGGTGACAACAAAGACTAAAACATGCAAACAGAAGGCAACAAAGTCAAAGCTCCTCCATCCAAAATCTCCAAGAAAAACATGAATTAGTCTCAGGCCATGGAAGAGCTCAAAAAGGATTTTGAAAATCAAGTAAGAGAAGTAGAGAAAAAAATTGGGAAGAGAGATGAGAATGATATAAGAAAATTATGGAAAACAAGTCAATTGCTTGTTAAAGAAGACCCAAAAGAATGCTGAAGAAAATAACACTTTAAAAAACAGATTAACTCAAATGACAAAAGAGATCCAAAAAGCTAATGAAGAGAATGTCCAAAAAGCAGAATTGACCAGATGGAAAAGGACCTCCAAAAGCTCACTGAAGAAAATAATTCCTTAAAGATTAGAATGGAGCAGATGGAAGCTAATGACTTTATGAAAAATCAAGAAATTATAAAACAAAGTCAAAGGAATGATAAAACAGCAGACAATGTGAAATATCTCATTGGAAAAACAACTGACCTGGAAAACAGATCCAGAGAGAGAGAATTTAAAAATTATGGGACTACCTGAAAGCCATGATAAAAAAAAAGAGCCTAGATATCATCTTTCATGAAATTATGAAGGAAAACTGCCCTGAAATTCTAGAACCAGAGAGTAAAATAAATATTGAAAGAATCTCCTGAAAGAGATCCCAAAAGGAAAACTCCTAGGAATATTGTAGCCAAATTCCAGAGTTTCCAGGTCAAGGAGAAAATATTGCAAGCAGCTAGAAAGAAACAAATTGAGTATTGTGGAAATACAATCAGGATAATGCAGGATCTGGCAACTTCTACATTAAGGCATCACAGGATTTGGAATATGATATTACAGATGTCAGAAGAACTAGGATTAAAATCAAGACTTACCTACCCAGCAAAATTGAGTATAATACTTCAGGGAAAAAAAAATGGTCATTCAATGAAACACAGGACTTTCAAGCATTCTTGATGAAAAGAGTTGAATAGAAAATTTGATTTTCAAAGAAGATGATAAAACATTAACAAAGAAAAAAAGAAATTAGGGAAATAGGAGTTCTAAGCAAGTGTGGAATTCCTGAAGACAATGAAGAAAATATCCAGGATCAAAAGGTAAAATGATGTTAACATGGATAACGTTTAAAATTAAAGGCCATTATTGACTATCATTGATGGGTGATACTAGAGAGAACAGTTTCAATATAGTGGTGGAGGTAGAAGCCAGAATACAAAGGTTTAAGAAAAAGATATGCTATATAGAAATGGAGACACTGATGCTATTGAAAGGGGAAAAAAACCACTTCCAAAGTGTTAAGCCTGTAAACCCAAAAAAGTGAGTCATGCTTTTTGGCAGCCACAAAGCTATACTCTGTATAGTATCTCAATCAATATTTTTTCACAACCACTAATATAATCAAATGACCATCAGATGAGGATATTTCTTTATAACATCTTTAGGTTGATTGTATAAGACAGAATGAGTCCACCCTCCAATTGTGCTCCTAGCCCTACCCTCTCATCATGATCTTTATTCCCTGTGGACTTAGATTCAGCATACTCCTTACATGAGTGGCTCTCCCTCTACTCAATTTGGTTTGGTCCTACAGAGCTATAAGTCTCATATAATGTTGTCCACCCTAAAGTTATATATTTGTGGAATCAATAACAAACAACCCCAAACAATTTATGATCACATTTAAAAAAACTCCAGTCTGATGTGGCTGGGTTGCCATTCTGATTTCATATATTCTATACATTTTAATGATGGCTCTGTTAGAGTTAGAGTTAGGGTTAGGATTAGAGTTGGGTTTGGGTCATGGGCTATGAAGCTAAAACACAATATTCCAAGTCACTATGATGTGATTTCTTTCTTATAAAGTCTCATTCTTTTTTTAATCCTGTGCCTCAGTGAGACCCCAGTTTTAAAGGTTACTTCATTTCTTGAAAAATGAGAAGCTCATAGATTGTATTCTTTCTTCCCCTCTAGGAATAATACCACAAGAATTTGACTTATAAGAAGCTTTAGAAGTCATCTAAACCAACCCTCTCATTTTACAAACAAAGAAACTGAGTCCCACAGAGTCAAGGACCCATGCGCATTTAAGGAGTAAAATTGGGTAGTATGGGCATGGTGATAGAAAAAAAATGTTGAGTTCACTTGAAGTAATAGCAACCTCAGAGGCAAGAGGAACTTCTTTTAATGAGATTGTCTGGAATTAATATAAATACTAATATAAGTAAAGTGCTTGGTAAAGGCTGACCATGCTACAAATACATTCATTCAAATTCATTGTTTGATCCAATCTCTGTAACACATTTTGTTACAGACATCACCAATTTATTTCTACATGAATTTCATTTTTTGCTAGGAAAGCTGTAAAACTTCAAAGGCATGAGTGACTTCAGGCAAGTCAATATTTACCAAACTTAACACAAAATTTTCTTGAATTTAAAAATCCTACAGCAACAAATATAAGGCCAAGATAGTAACAAAAACAACCTTCAACTGAGGAATAATGCTCTAAGGTCAGTGAACACATTTAACAAAGCTTAACGAGAAAAAGTCTTTCAATCCGGTCATTGTTATAATCAAAGAACTTCAATGAGCTTCACATATTCCTTTCCAGATTACAAGTTCAAGGACAATCTTAAGCCTAGGAAGTATCAGATCACATCCAGTATAAGCACTTCTATCATTTGTACATCCTAATGGCCCTAGGGAGCCGGTCAAAATTTCAGTAATTAAAGGAGACTTACCAAGCAAGCGCCATGAACATCACATTCAGTAGCATGACCATGGCACTCACAGGGTTGACAGATTCCTCCAAAGAGTATTCCACCTACACGGTAATACCCTGGGAGACAGGACTAAAAGGAAAACACAGAACAAATGTGAACATGAATGCAACTTAGAGAATTACGAAAATCATCTACTTTCTAAAAACAAAAACAATCTATCTTCCCATAAGTACTGAGACTTTATTATTTTTAAAAAGGCAGAAGTATGTAGGTGAAATTTATTGAATACTATGCATACCTTAAGTACTCTAAATTGTGTTTCCAGTATAATATTTTCTATGTATGCATGTATGTATGTATATTTAGTTTTCAATATTCACTTTTATAATATTTTGAGTTCTAAATTTTTCCCTTTCCCTTCCTTCACCCCTCCCCAAGATGGCATGCAATCTGATATAGGCTGTACATGTACATAATAAGCATATTTCCACATTAGTCATTCTAACACAATACTCTTAAATTAGAAATAATATAACATTCTCTTAACCAGTGTTTCCGACCTCCCATTAACCTTTTCTTGCCATAACCATATAAAGAACCTCTGCCTATACAAGTTACATTGATTTTCTTTTAAAAATGTATCCTATTATCTTAGTCTTACATGGGCTACCCAGGAAGCCATAGGATTGCACACTAGAATTTGAGAAACATTCTCCCCTTACACTTCATTTTCCAGTAAGGAATGGGCCTTACCATTATTAAATAATCGCAGCCTCCTGACAACTCTGCCTAAATCCCTAGGAAATTTTGGCAAGCTGATTTTATAGACATTATCCAAACCTTAAGAGCAGGTAGGTGGCATAGCATACTGGCTCTAGAATACTGGCTCTAGAATCAGGAAGACCTGAGTTCAAATCCTACCTCAGATACTTACTAGCTGTGTGACCCTGGGCAAGTCACTTAACACTTTTGCCTCAGTTTCTGATCTATAAAATGAACTGGGGAAGGAAATGTCAAAAACCCTCCAGTATCCTTGCCAAGAAAATCCCAAATGGGGTCATGGAGAGTGGCATTCAACTGAAAATACTCAACAAATACAAATCCAAATCTTCCCTTAGAACAACCACTATCACTAACTTGGACATATTGTTTATCATGAAAATAGATAGCTTTATTAGCAAACAAATCATTTTATCCCTCTCTCTTTCGATACAGCTCATACTATCATAGACTCAGAGTTGGGGGGAACTTAAGGTTCCATCTAGTCCAAACCCTTCATTTTAACAGGAATAAATTGAGACCTAGTAAAGTTAAACGTTTTCCTAATGTCATATATGTAGTAAGGGTCGGAAGCAGGATTTCTTCCATATTCTCTGACTTTAGAACCAGTGCTCTACATAACCACCAATTTAAACAAGGAGTAAATAAGGGGAAGTTCATTCATCTAGCCATTCATTGTACTTTTGTTATATGTACAATATAACAATATTCATCAAGAACTTCCAGGACCCATAAGCAGGATTAGGTGGGATATTTTGTTGTGGGAGTCCCTTACAATTATGTGAGGGAATGCATGTTATATAGTGTTGAACACCTTGATAATTACAGCAGTTTATCTGGTAGGAGAGTTCAAGCAAGTATAAAGACTAATTCTCAAGAGCATCTATTATCAACCAGTAGTAAGATGATCAGTCAAGAACCAAAGCAGTTTTCAGGAGTTGGTGGATTCCATTTGATTGCCATAAGGCTGCATATAAAGCAATGGTGGGGCCAGAAGGGAGGGGGAGCTGGATCCTGTCCAGGTAATTGATTGGTATCAACAGGACAAGAATGGTTGGGCAAAGTCCAGAATGGAAACCTTATCAAAGCCAGGAAAAAACAATAAGCACTGTGAGTAGGCCTAGAGGCATACTCAAGACGGCAAGCAGAGATCAAAAACCCAAGTAAACAAACTGACAGAGGAATGGGTCAAGCAGAGATCCTGTCCCAGTGTAAAGGCTGCCAAGGGGCAATCTGTTTTACGTGTAGTCCAGAGTCTGATTTGATCTTTTCTGCTACAGAAGAAGTCTGGCCACATCTGCCTATTCTGCCTAATGCAGGGCAGCTGTTGGCTCCCCTGTGATGTGGGCAAAGAGCCACAAAATCCAGCAGTTTAACTCAAGACCTATGAAGTAGAGAAACAAAAGGAGTCGGATACCAGATTACTCCTCAAAACTAGCTTATGGGTTATCTGGTATGCATGCCTTCTTGACAACATAATAAAATAATTATAAAATTCAAATAGACTGAATGGAAAACCAATGAAAAGCCAATGATGTCAATTATAAATGACTGGTTTCTCTCTCAGGGAAGAAAGTAAAAGGTCTTAGGGAATAGTTCTCTCCTCTTCTTCCAGATACCCAGAGTGTATAACTATTCTTTCACAGTGCAGAAAGAATAATTTGGCAAAGGATTCAGGAAAATAAACATACACACACAATATTCTGAAGAAGCAATGGGAAACAAAGTTAGTATCAAGAGGCCAATAAATGAAAAAATATGAGGCAGATGAACCAACCTAAGGGGAAAAAACTCCACATCATGGTATTATCAAACAGAGATGGAGATCCCCACACACACAAAAAAAAGAGGATTCTGAATCTTAAGAAGAAATAACAAAAACCCATACTCAGTATCACAGAATCTCAGAGCAAGAAGAGACCTTAGAGAACATTGAGTTCAATCTTGACCTGGGGGAAATCCTCCTCCCACAGACCCAATAAACTGGTTATCCTGCCTTCATCTGAAGAGGTCATCTACGTGACAGGGGTCAAACTGGTTACTGTTCCCAAATTAAAAAAAAACTATAATACAATTTAGATAATGTTAATTTGTGGTTTCATATGTCAACATGAGGACCATAGGGACTCACTATTTGAGTTAGACACCATGGATCCATGTTAGCCCTCTCATTTTATGGATGAGGAAAGTGAAAGGGGAAATTACTTACCCAATATCATACAGGCAAATAGCTGGTAAAGTAATGGAATGAAAAGGAGCAGATATAGGTACTAGGCAGTAAGAGAAATCATATCACTGCCCCTGGGGATAGAAGATATACAGCAGTGTCTAAAGAAAAAAGACCCTAGAAAATAACAAAAACTGGATGGCATGAGGAAAAAACATGTAAGAAATAATCAAAAGTTCTCAGGGAAGAGAGAAGGGAATGATGCTTATGGTCTAGAGGATTATATTTTATATGGATTACAATGAACAAAGTGAAACAATGATATTTTAACAGTTAAAGGTATCATGGAAACTTATTGGAATGAGACTTAAGAGAAAATGATGTCAACAGAGTGGTGTATCATGTTCAAAAGGAATAGCTCTAATAGAAGGGAAGGAATAGTACCCTATTTTTTTAAATACACACCCAGGTGGAAATGAGGGAAGAGAAAATTGCATTTGAATGTGGATAAAAGAAGCAGGAATGTCATCAGGAAAACAATCTACAGACCAATCAACCAGAAAGAAGATAAGGGTGATGCTCTCCTAAAATAATTATAAAATTCAAATAGACTGAATACAAAACCAATGGGCATCCACACCTAAATATCTGTTGGGAGACTCAATCTGTTATACACTGCAAATATTGTCTTCTTAACTTGCCTTACTGACAAGCTACATCCCAAAGCTATAGAAAATAATGAGTAGAAATGGTATAGATCATTTTGACCAAAAAATAACAGGCTGGTGAAACAGAAATGAGACAACATCGGGAGAAAGTGGCCATGCCATCTTTTAGTTTGCAAGAGTGAAGGAGAGGAATAATAAAACACTGATACCCTCAGAAATACAAACTAGTCCTAGACCTTAGGGAAGGAGGCATGTTTTTTATCAATCATTAAAGCAAAGAGAAGATCACATGGAGAGAAATTCCAAAAGTGAATATGGCTCAAGAGGTTAGATGTCTTTGAAACTGTCATTCTGACAGTACCAACTGCAAAGCATTAAAGTGAAGGAGAAAAGGTCTCCAACAAGATTATATTTTAAAATTCAAGGTCCAAAGACAAACAGAAATGAATGAGGAATGACTTAAAACATAAAAGGATAATGTCAGGAAGCCTAAAATCTCAGTATAAACTAAGGATTATGGAAAATGCTAAAGGCAATAAAGTTTCCTTATTATTTCTGAAAGTAAGAAATTGAATGAGGAAGGTATAACGTTATCTTCTTTTCAGCTCCTACTTAGCTTCTATCTTCCACACAAAAGAGAATAATCTTCAAACAGAAGTTGAGGGCAAATGTCTTTAAGAGGAAAAACTAAATCCAAATAGGTAAGAAGAAAATTAGAACATTTGGATTTACATAAACTGAAGTCTCCAAATTCAGAAAAAAAGGTCCTGAGAAAACTTGCAGGTGTGATTATGCAATCATTGAATGATGGGAAGTAGATAGTGGATACCAAAAAGCATCTGAGAAATCACAGAAAACGGAAAAGTTATCAGAGTCTCTCAGATTATCCTTGAAGGGAAGATGAAGAAATGTGACCTGAATGGTTTTACAATAAGATGGAATCATAATTTGTTGAACAATCACATCCACTTAGTGTTGAATAAGGGATTGTCATTAACCATTACTTTGATAATGTAAAATTACCTCTGTCCTTGGTCCTGTCCAATATAGTGACCTAAGACTTAGAAGACAATGGAGGTGGTTGTCAAATTTGGGAGTGGCACAAAGATAGGATGGGTGCAATCATTGAATATCAAAAGCAGAATTGGAAATTATCCCAATAGCCTAGACCTATGGAATAATTATCAACAAGAGAAATTTGTGCTACACATTTGCCAAGTCTTGTGCTTAAGTCCAAAGAATCATTTAGATAAGGAATCAATTGGAAAGAGGGGTGTTGGGGAATTACTTGCTTTAACAGTAATTCATGCGAAAATAACCTGACAATTTTAGCTGATTACAAACCTCACTGTGAACCATCAGTATGAAGAATATGCTAAAAAAAAAAAAAAGCTAATAAAATTTAGCAAGGTAATATCTTATTACATGTAATTATCTGCATTAGTCAAGGCAATACCTAGAATACTGGGTTCTCTTTTCTGGGATTACATTTTACAGAGCATTAGCAAGCTAGAGCTTATCCAGACAAGAATGATAGCTAGTGAGAGATCTTGAGTCATATGAGAAACAATTATCTTCGGAATCTGCTTCTTCAGCAAGAAAATTGGGGTATTGGACTTGGACTAGATACTCTCTAATCTACCTTAGAAATCTATAATTGTATAGTAACAAGACTCTAGGTTGAAGAAACTGAATGCATTTAGCTTGGGGAAGAGAATTAAGACAGAATATCTGTTTTTGAACAGTGGAAGGAGTCTCGCATGGGAAGTATGAGGATATTATTCCAGAAACTAGAATAAGGATGAAAGTTAGAAGGGGATAAATATTGATTCAAGTAGATTAGAAATTTCGGGCAATTATAACTGTATAGCATCCAAACATGCTACCGTGCAAGAGAGCCAGCTTAAAAGGTATTAACTAAAGAGCTCACAAGCTTTTGAGTATAAGCTCCAAGGTTATCTGCCAGTGACGTTATATAAAAAGATTCTTGAATCAGAAAGGAGGTTGAATTGGATGATCTGTAAAAACCAAAATTCTGTAAGTCTAGTTCATAATGATATGTTTTGTAGATCCCTTGTCTCTCAACACAATATTTCCAATATTTGGAACATCAGGAGGTGTTCCGCTATTCCATAAATCATCTTAATTGACTGGAAGTGTCAATCTTCTTTAATAAAGCAATCTTGTGGTATTGATTCAAATAACCACATCCCCATTGGCAAATCAGAGAATTGAAACTCATACTCTGAACTCCACTTACAATCCAGAAATCAGCTCTTTTTAAATTTTAAAATTTTTGGTAAGAAACAAGAAGATTAAAGACCTGCATGAGTCACAGATTAGTAGGAAAATGATAACAATGAAAACATTTCTCTATTATTTTCAAAGCAATAAGGTAAACACAGAAGGGATAAGAAAAATGCTATATCCATCTAGCTATCAACCAGGTTAAAAAAATGGCAATGGGCAGTACTGGGAGTGGAATGAGTAAGGTAAACCTTTTGTCAATATATGATATTCATGGGATATAGAGCTTATCTGTTACATCCAACTTTCATAGACGAGAGAATGAATGAAGATGAAAGAGACGAAAGTGATGAAGACTATTACCTACCTCACAAGAAATCCCAGTATACCCTTGAGGACACTCACAATATTCTGCATCAGTAGCCAGCACAAGATCTATGACATTTGGGTTTGCTGTGTCCAAAGTCACAGCATCTAATCTGTAAACAAACAGGAAGACATGAATGCATGTTGTTTTATCTTTTTTAACTTTTCTGGGACTAATATTCCAGAGAAATAACCTAATTTCAAATCAAATGTGTTGATGTCAGTATTACATCATAAGTGGATAAAAGTTTTCTGACCATAGACATAGAACTCATCACCATCCTCTCCAAATAAAATTGACACACCACAAAGCACTGAAGAAAAATCATCTGCTATATTATCTCTCTACATCACCCCCACAAAAGAAGCAGTCATTAAATATTGGTTTCTTTCAAATGGATAACCTATGCCCAATTTCTCTTTTAGATTGGGCCAGGTTTTATAGGAATTTGTACTCTCTCAAGTTCCACTTGGATGACTAAGAGAAAATATAGCAAGGACAAAATCACAAGTTTAATGACCTAGTACGAATTCTGGCATAGGATTCTGTTAATTTACTTATTTCCTGAACAGTAACATCTTCTATATTATATTAAACCTAAATCCTAAAATGTTTTGTAATGATAATTCTTTAATTTTCTCCTTGGGAATAATTTCCATTTTTGATAGAAATTGTCTACATTGGTATTGTTCTGAACCACCAGGGCACTCCTAATATCACTTTGCCTATGTTAGAAATATGGAGAGAATTTTCTTCATGAACTTTAAGATACATAACCATGAGCAAAGACAACATTTAAGCAAAGCACACAAACTGGAAGGAAGGCTTTCCTTCTTTCTCAATACATACCTATACAGTGCTTTTTTTGCAGTATTATAATTGGCCCTGATCAAAAGATGAGTCACATTGGCTAAGACAGTCATGAGCTGGTCCCGGTCTATTTCTCTTTTGGTATTATAATCTCTGAAGTTTTCAGGCACAAGCTTCACAACATTAAAGTACTCTTCATAAGGCTGTAATGACAAGCCCTCAGCCCTTGTGCTTAAAGTGAGTCCATTTCCCTGCAATGTACAAGTAGGAAAGGTGAAAGCTTTTTCTTAATCACTCTAAGGAAGAAAAAAACTACAAAACCAGAAGATAAATGACTATATTTGGTGTTTAAAAATAGGATCAAATTTTATACTATAAATAAAGTTAAATTTAGGTTCAGTCTGAAGTAAGAATGCCTATGATCCTTGGACCCCCAAAATTCTTGGAAAATAGTAATCCTTTTCTATCTATCATGTGCTAGGCTTATTAAGTGCTAGGCACTATGCTAAACTATGGGTGGGGAGTACAAAAGCAGATAAAAACATGGTCCCTTCCCTCAAGGATCACACTAAAGATAGTAAGATTAAAAAAAAGAAACACAAGTCCAAAATAACCTTTAAAATCAAACAAGCAAAATACAGCATGTGTGCAAGTAAGTACAATAAAAAGTAGAATGTGACAGGGGGGCAAAAGTGAGATAGAGCCTACCCTAAGTAGAGAGGAAGAAATGGATAAGAAATATATTATGGAGGTCAAATCAATAGGAAGTAAGGAACAGATCAAGATACAAATAGACTCTAAAATTTAGAGTCTAGGGGACATGATACATCCATTAATCAAGCACCTACTTTAGGAAAGCACAATATTAGGGGCTATGAGAAATATAAGGAAAAATAAGCATAGTATCTAAACTTGGGTATTTTCAGTCTAGTAAGAGAGATTTTAGATAGAGATATCAATATCTAAAGAGGTTCAATAGATACCTATCTATCTATCTAAAATTTCTTTTGCTAATTGAATGCTCCTAAGGTCAATTCTTTGTTAATTTTCCTTTGTGTATGCATACACACACACACACACACACACACACACACACACACACACACACACACGCATACTCATATATATATATATATATATATATATATATATATACTTACATATAAACACATACAGATGTACATTTTTTACTAGACTATTTATCTTACTCAAATTACTATATATTCAATCTGTATAGATATACATATATCTTACTAGATAAAATATATATCTATATTTGATCTGTATAAATATCTTACTAGATTAAATATGCATATATTCAATGTGTTTATGTTTATATGTGCCATGTAGACACAGAATAATATTTTGCTGTTGTTGAGTTGTATTCAACTCTTTATGACTTCACTTGGGGTTTTCTTCACAAAGAAACTATAGTGGCTTGCCATTTCCTTTTCCAGTTCATTTTAAAGTTGAGGAAACTGAGGCAAATGGAGTTGAGTGATTGCCAAGGCTCATGCAGTTAGTAAGTGTCTGTGGCCACATTTGAACTCAGGAAGATGAAGTTTCCTGACTCCAGACCTGGTGCTCAATGCACTGTGCCACCAAGCAGCTGGACAAAAAGTAGCAGCACAGTTTCCAGGAAGATGAGATCCCTGTAGCCTCCGGAAAAGTAAGGAGGGTTTTGAGAATAAGTTCATGGTGAAGGGGACATTTCAACTGGGTCTTAATTTATACAGTGCTTTAAAAGGTTTACAAAGCACTATACATACATTATTTCATTTGATATGCTAACTTTTTGAGGAAGGTGTCTGCTATTATTCTCATTTTATAGATGAAGAAATAGAGGCTCAGAGAGTTTACATGGTTTGCTTTAGTTCACTCAGTCGGTAATTATTAGAATCAGCATTTGAAACCAGATCTTCCTAACTCCAGGTGTGCAACCATTATACCATGGCACCTCATGATATCAACAGGTGGAGATGGGCAGAAAAGAGATTCTAGACATATGACTAAACAAAGCCACAGGAGGGAAGCACTGTCTGTTTTTTGTGGAACTGTGAATGAGAAATCAGTCTGCTTTGACTGGGGCAGTTTACATGAAGGGAAGTGGTGGAAGAAATGTAAAAAGGAGTCATTAATTGCTGTCCAAGTGATAGAATTGTTTCCTTTAAGTAGAGATAGTATATCCAGGAAGAAGAGGAAAACAAGAACTTACTATCATCAAGACTGATAGGATCCCTCCCCCTTCCCAATAACGAGGAAGATTCCCTGGTCTAAATTCATGGAACAAAGAAAATGTTTCCAGAGTGACCTCATGACTCACAAGAGCCAATAGAGAGAAAGCCTTCCATAGTGACTACTTGCCTCTCCCTACCTTGTGGAGCCCAACTAGGTCATTTTTGACCTAAAAAGCTTTTCCCCATAAAATTCCCAAAAAGGAAATCTAAAAAAGTTTACCTTAATAATAACATCTGCATGAGACATCAAGTCACTGTCCACAGTCTCCACCGGAATATCATAAGACACAGTATATTTCAGGTTTCCACCAAAGGCAGTCAACTGAAACAGTAATATTCAAAATAAAATAAATAATCTATTCATTCATTTATTTTTTGTAAGCTTGGCCCTGGTGCAATTGATAGTAATGGTACTTTAATGATACTTGAAAAGTCCAAGCTGATAAGAAAGTCTGGAATATTCTAATTACAACCCTATACATCAAGTACCACGAGAATCATGATAAGATGACTCGTTTGCATAACACTATGAGGTATCCAGAATATGTTTCAAGCATATTCTCATTCTACTTTCACAACTCTGTGAGAGGTAAATAGTATGTGTATGACAGGACATGTTTTTTTTCTTACTTTCTATTTGTTTCAACATTTAAGTTTATGATATGTTTCTTTTTCTTTTTTCTATTCTGTATGCGAGTTCTGGTGTTTGAGCTGAAAATTTAAAAAAGAAACAGTATGTGTATGACTATACTTATTTTACTGATGAGGAAACTGAGGGTGGTCAGAGGAATTAAGTGAATTACCCTGGTCACATGGCAAGAGAAGCAATCATAGCATAACAGAGAGCTGGCTTCAAAGCCTAAAAGACCTGGGTCCAAGTCTTACCTATGGCTGCATGTTGGCTGGGCAAGTCACTGAATCTATCAGTGCTCTAGGTAACATTTAATACCATCAGTTGTAGAGGAGTTGCTTGCCTGGACTGTTAGCAAGAGTTTGCTCATCTAGGAGTTCCTTACATCAGTGGAATCACAGATATAACTCCTATCCTTATCCTATCAAATGGCTAGAAGTATTAGAGATAGGATTTGAGCTCACATTCCTTCAGATCCCAAGACCAGGACCCTTTCCATGTATCATAATGACTCTCATATAAATATACATCAAATTATGAGATATAGTAGCACTGATAGATTTTTTTTACCAGTGTCACATTGTTTAAATATGGAAACTCAGAAATAGTAAACTCAATTTACAACTTCCAAAGCGAATTCCATTGATACTTCAACTAACACTGTTAATAAACCCATAACTCAAGCCTTAAAAAAAATTCAACATTTTTAACCCTATTTCTCAACTTTTACTAAAAATTGCATGTAATAAAAGCAATCTTGAAGGATTCTTTTACCTTCCAAATGTTGAATAGGGTGTTCCAAAAGTCAGAGAAGTTTTAAGCTACCAAATCTTCAAGTGAGTAAACTATTAAAACTTAAAACTTCATTAAGAATTTGGGGGTGCTCTATTACATTTCTACAAATGAAATTTATTCCCTACTTTATTAAATCAAAATTATATGTATAGAAGTTGCTTAAAATGAAGAATTACTAAATTTTGAAAGTGGACTCTTAAAGAGAAGGGGAACTGATGAGGTAGAGGACTGGTCTAATCTCCTTATTTTAGAGATAAAGGAATTGAAACCCAAAAATGGAATGATTTTTCCAAAGGTCCCATTGATATTAAGGGATCACATTTCCTATAAATCAAATGCACTTAAAAAAAAGATATAAATCAAATGCACTTAGAAAAAGAACTAAACTACACCGCCTCTGGTAGCCAAATAGCATAATAACAAAAAAGGGAAAATTACACATAAAAGCTTTTATTTTAATAACACAATGAAAAACACAAAGTAATACAGATTCTTTATAGCAAATCTAAGGTGAAAACATGAGAGATATTTTCCAACATTTTCAGTGAGCAAAGTAAAAATATTCCATCTTTTTCATTATATATCAACACACCTTTATTCAGGTACTAGTCATTACACTAACAGACATCATGCATAGGAATGGGAGGAAACAAAGCCCTGTTTAAAGTTGTGGTTAGTATTTAATACCAAACATGCAAAATTATACCTACAAAAAGAAATGAGTTTCTTTTAGCTTCTATCCATCGGCAAACTTACTTTATTTCCAAGATATGCTATAGGAGCTGACCAGTAATACTTGGATTTTAACATTTGCATGGCCACAGTGTTGTTGATAGTTATTTGATGAGGTCCATCCATCTGGTTTTGCTGAGACTGGATATTATTTGAACTGGACAAGTCAGTGACCAACCACCCAGACATATCAGTCACCTTAAAACAAAAAGAGCATAGATTGTTAGAACTAGAGGTGACATTAGGTATTCTTAGTTCATAGACTGAAAGTTAGAAGTGATCTTAGACAACATCCAGTCTAGGAATGTGGAATCTTTGACTGTTAAATCCCACACTTGAGGACCTAGAGGGCCACATGTAGCCTTGAGGCTACAGGTTTCCCACCCCTGAGATGAGAAGAGACTCAAGGAGGTTTGGTAACTTGTCCAAATTCCCAAAGCTACTAAGTGACAGAATTAGCATTAGAACCTAGATGTTCCCTTTTCCAGCTCAAAACTCTTCACCTCTGAGGGAGCTGGCAAATCTAGTAGGTCTGAATTATGTCTAAGTAAAATAAAAGCCAATTGCAAATAAAAACAAACAAAAACCTGCACAACCCATAGTAGTGTGTTTTAGAATTAAAAGGAAACCATGAAAAATTAAGGGAATACAATTAGAAACTTGAATAAAATGGATTTTTTTCTAGTCCACCTTCCCAATAACAAACACAATAAGAAGTCAGCATTCTCAACTCATGTGTTGCTGACCTATATAAATCTTTTAACCAAGAACCATTCCAACTATGTGGTCACAGGAACTTTTCTTGGCTCTCCGATGCTATTGAGAGACCGCTCCCTCTCCTTTTCCCTTAGTGCTACAGCAGGGTCCTCCATAACTTAGTAGAAGATCCTTAAGAGTTGTCACATCCTACATGCTCTAGGCAGGAGCAACTTGGAGATGAACCTCTGAGGTAGCTGGGCTGGATCCATTTCATATATCACACTCAGGTTCCTTCCTTATCACTTCTCACCTCTTCCTAACTAGTAGAATCTCTGTTGGTAGCAGAAAGGAAAGATGGAGGGAAAGGAAAACGCTTTCTTGATTTCTGTCTTTCCATATGCTCCTCAACTCCCATCTCTATATCTCATTATCTCTCTACAATACTACTCAAAAGAAAAATGTGGGGAGAGGATGAGAAAAATAAAGGGAAAGGAAAATCTTTACTACTCTCAGGTCTTCACACATTCCTGTCAGCTTTAGAACTCTCCCCTTTAAGAAGAAGAAGAATGCGAATAGGAGCAGATATGGAGAATCAGGCCTGCTATTTGTCTTCACTAGATGAGAAGCCCATACTCTTAACCTCATCCTCCCCAACGTCTCTGTTTCACTCCTTGCCCCAGATTCTGTGCAAAATATCCCTTTGAAGTTTCTACCCTTGTCTTTTATATACCATACTCAACCCTGCCCAAGTCCATGGGAACCAAC
This sequence comes from Potorous gilbertii, assembly GCA_028658325.1. NCBI lineage: Eukaryota > Metazoa > Chordata > Mammalia > Diprotodontia > Potoroidae > Potorous > Potorous gilbertii. The sequence goes on from CM053773.1 coordinate 61,528,374, forward strand.
AATGGTGATAGAGTTCTTCAGACAAGAGGTGAGAAGTATTCTTTAACATAGGTGTCCTGGAATCATGGCTGCTCATGGCACTGAGGAGACTTTTTAAGAATTTCAAAGTCTACCTCCTAATATGTTTAATGTGGTTACTGTGTTAACCCTTGGGTCATGGGCATGGGATCATACCTGAGTGACAGGCCAGGAAAGGCTTTCACAGACATCAGAAACACCAAAACAGAAACATTCAGTGCAACCCTCAGGGTTCCTTTCTTTCAGATTATAAAATCCTGGTTTACACCGGTCACATTCTTCCCCTTCAACATTTTCCTGTAAGTCAGCATAAAAGAGTGTTCTTTAACAAAAACAAGTAAAGGCAGGTGACATATCTGTATTTTGGTAGAGGCCCTTCATAACTTAGTAAATAATCTTTAAGGCTTTTGATGTCCTACATACTCTAGGCAGGAGCAAATTGGTGATGAATGTCTGAGTTAACTAGTCTGGATCCATGGGCAATAAGCATGCAGTCCATTTTTAAGGTCATATTTAAGACCTTTCCTATTTAATAGTACCTGCCAGAGTTTGTGTTTCACTGGCATAGCCAACATTAACCCAGGGACTCTTGAGAGCTGTTTTACTCCTTTCTTTATGTCTAGCACTGAGTACCCAGAATATAGTAGGCACTAAATAAATGCTAATTGACTATACATCTTAAGTACACATAAGCATTTGCATATTGTCTCCTCCACTAGAATGTTAGCTCTTTGAAGGAAGGAACCATATTTTTGTGCTTAGTGGGGGCCGTCTCTAGTTGTCCTGATCTATATTTTGCCACTGGACCCAGATGGCTCTGGAGGAGAAAGTGAGACTGGTGACTTTGCAGAGCCCTTCCTCACTTAAATCCAATTCACTTGCAAGTCATGGCACCATCTTCCTAATGTCATGGTCCTCTTCAAAAACAAAGGACAAGCAACAAGTGCTTAACATAGCATCTAGCACATAGTATCTACTTAGATAGATGTGCTGGCTAAGTGGTTCCAGAAGGACTGGCCACAGAGATGCTGAAAGACTATTGTTCCCATATGTAAGTTGACTGATTTCTCATCAGTCCATATTGAGATCCATTGGTTCATAATCCAGAACCTACTAAAACAATTTTGTCTAGAATATTTGTGTTCTAATTGTGCATAATGTAACGTCACTCTTCCATACAGAAGACTTCTGCTCTATCTTCAATAATTCATTCAATTACTTACACCAGAAAAAAAAATTACCTTTTCCCAGGAAACCCAAATGAAAAATCTCTGCTCCTTTCTCACCTCAGTCCTGCTCTTACCTTACAAAGGCAAGGCTCACTGCATGGGTCATCGTTGATACTACCCGCCAGACTGCAATTGCAGCGAAAGCAATTTGGGTAGCCCTTGTAGCCAAATTGGCAACGATCACATTTTTCTCCTGTGTAACCCTCTCTACATTGGCACTGACCTGGCCAGTTCCCTTAAAAGACAGAAATGACATCAAGTGGTTAAAAAAATAGATTGAAATGGTAAGACACAGGAAGAAAACCATCTCTAATACAACAAATTGTTTGACTGATAGGACTCTCTATGGCCACACTTCTCCACACAAGTTAACATAAAATCCTGATTTTTTGTTATTTCAAATGTCCATGAGAAGACAGAAATTAATTGGTCATAGGAGAGTTTTGAATGTCTCTTCATCCAAATACTGCCTCATTATGCACCCTTAATTAAATAACTGGCTCTGCATGTGGTGGTTCAGTTTCCACTCACTTGAAGAATGGAAATGATAAACATTTATCATTTTGATAGGAAGGCTCAGGGGCTTTGTAAGATAATGTTTTCCAGGCATTTTGAGCTTCTCGAATGATATCAGATGAACATGTTATTAATCTTATGTTCCATATAACATTTTCCTTCCCTTTAAAAATGCTTTCTGTACATCAATATAGATATGTTATAAAACTGTCTCATTGATAACCTGCATAGTATACAATCATTTGGAAAAATCAGGTCTAAACAATCAAAGG
>CM053773.1:61530908-61612493 GCA_028658325.1 Potorous gilbertii
TGATAGGGGAAATTAGAATGCTCAGTGTATTGGGGTGGGGGGAGGAGACAAATGGGGAGAAAATTTGGAACCCAAAATTTTGTGAAAATGAATGTAAAAAGTTAAATAAATAAATTTATATTGAAATAAAAAAAAGAAAAAGCTTCAGAATTAAGAATGAATGTAGTAGATTCTTACTAGGGACTAATGACTGATTTGGATGCGAAAGGTTTGTCTGATTTCAAGGGCCTCAAGCACCAGGCTGACATATTGAAGCACCATTGCCGCCACACCTCTTGTTAAGTTGTTTTTTGGTTGTCCAACTCTTCATGACCACATTTAGAGTTTTCTTGGCAGAGATATTAAAGTGGTCTGCCATTTCTTTCTCTAACTAAATTTACCAGATGAGGAAGTGGAGGTAAAAAGGATTAAGTTACTTGCCTAAGGGCAGTCATTCAGTGTCAGCAAGTATCTATGGGTAGATTTGAACTCAGGTCTTCCTGACTCCAGGCCTGGGGCTCTATCCACTATGCCACCTAGATTCCCTAAGATAACTTTCCATGAACATTATCTTCTAAGTACATATTTGTTAACATGTAGTCTCTTCTATTAGAATGGGAGCTCCTTGAGGACAGGGGCTGTTTTCACATTTCTTTGTAAAGCCAGCACTTATAACACAGTACTTGGCATACAGCAATCACCTAATAAATGCTTTTTTACTCACTGACGAAGAGGGTCTAGACTAGATCAAGTATACACCAGGGAAATTCATTCTAGAGATGGCTTTCGAAATACTGGAGGATTTCTTCATAAGATATCTAGAAAATAGGAAAATAATAAAAGGATGGGAAAAACTGTTATGATATTAAAGGTCCCCCAAAGCAATTAAGAGGACATAGATAATTTTATCTTAAAATTCAACAAGGATCGACATATATATTGGGGTCAACGAAAATATGGGGGGAGAGTAGGTAGGTTGCCACAGACATTTCTGTCACAAACAATGTCATTTCTCTCTTCTGTTTCTCCTCCTACATTCTAGGAAAGGTTCAACAGATTTGTTCATTCATTCATGTAACTTTAGGCTGAAACTTCATAATAATTCAATTGGTGTAAATCTTCATTTGTCAACGACTTAAGAGTCTTAGGGAGGATTTCCTGGGACACTGAGAGGCTAAGTGCCTTGCCTTGGATCATAGAGGCAATACATTTAAAAGGAAAGACATGTTTCCAGTTCTTCCTATTTCTAATACTAGTCCTTTATATACTATTCCACACTGTGTCTAAGGGATGTCATGGAAGAAACATGAGGGATATCATAGAAGAAATGTATGATCAGAAAAGGATATGGAATAGTTATTTCACAACATTTCCAAATACTCCACTGGTACCCACAAATTGCACCAAGTCCTAAAGGAAGGTCTCCAGCATACTGTGTCTTTCAGCTATGAGAGATCTATAGAAGAACATGCAAAAGAATCACACAGGACAAGAAAGGATCGATGGGCTGTAATTTGCCAGACTGAGGCAATACCTCCTTTGATGAGGCAACACAGATTCTTTGAAGTATGGCAGCTACAAGGCAGTATTTTATAGAATGAATAATGACAGGGCCTGAGTAGAAGCAGAAAATCATTGCAGTCATCCAGATGTAGGGGTAATGAAAAACTGACTCAAGATGCAGAAAAGGACAGAAAGGATGAACATTTTGCAGAGTAAATACAACCTAATGAGTGAATGGGTACTGCAGCAAAAGTAAAAAGATTCAAAGACAGCTCAGCTTTTGACACTGAGTGATTTAAAAAAAATAGTAGTGTTATTGACAAAGATAAAGATGAGGGGGGACATCCTGGAGGAAGATGGTACTGAATTCAGTTTGGGGTATGCAAAGTTTGAGTCTGACACTATGATGGGACCTCTAAGTGGACATCTCTTGTGTATAGAACACAGAACTGTATACAGACAGCTTAGGATCAAGAAAGAAGGTATTATAGTGGAAGTACAAAAGTACATGGATTTAAATCCTGCCTTTAATAGTTAATTAGTTATGTGATTCCATCTCCAGTCATCCTGATGAATATCTGGTCACTGGATTCAGGTGGTTCTGGAGGAGAAGTGAGACTGGTGACCTGCAGTCCTCCCTCACTCAGAACAAAGTCCAGTGCAAGTCATGTCATCATTTCTCCAATGGCATGGTCTTCTTGGGAAATGAAGGATGAACACAACAATAAGTTACGTGATTAGGGTCAAGTCACTGAACTCATTTCTTTACTATAAAATACTTACAATATTTACCCCCACTAGGTTGGTTTAAGAGCTCAAAAGAAAGGATGTGTTTTTGTGAATCCTTAAGTACTACAAACAGGTTGGTATTATTATTTTTATTTCTGTAAGTCTACTGAACAAGACAGCTAGGTGGGGCAGTAGATAGAGCCTGGAGCCAGAAGGACTTGAATTCAAATACTTTTTCAGGTACTTGTTAGGTGTATGACCCTGGGTAAGTCACTTAACTTCTTTCTCAGTCTATAGATTCCCATCTATAAAGTGGGGATAAAAATACCATCTACCTCCAAGGGTGGTTATGAAACACTTGGCAAACTTCAAAGTTCTAGATAAAGGCTAGTTAGCATCATCATCAATCATTGATATTGCGGAAGAATAAAAGATCCATATTGTAGAGAGAATTCTTTCCCAGTTAGAAGTTGAGTTGGAGCCAATGAGGTCCCTGCAAACTGTGAGATTCTGTGATTTGGAGTATGAAGACTAGGTAAAGTGGGAGGGGCTGAGAGCACATGTTGCTGTTATTGAGTCATTTCAGTTGTGTCCAACTCTTTGTGACCCCATATGGGGTTTTCTTGGCAAACGTACTAGAGTGGTTTGCTGTTTCCTTCTCCAGTTCATTTTACAGATGAGGAAACTGAGGGAAACAGGGTGAAGTGACTTACCCAGGGTCACACAACTAGTGTCGGAGGCCCGATTTGAACTCAGGAAGATATATTTTTAACTCTAGACCCAGCTCTCTGGGTAATATGGTGCCATTTAGTGTGATGGGTGGAAATACCACTATACTAAAGAGGACCCACAATAAGTATTTTGATTGAAAGCAGGCAACAAATTTAGGGGGTTGCAGGTGAGGGAGAAATCCTGTCAATTCTGATGAATTGCTTCACACTTGAAAGTAGCCCACTGATTTCTAAACTGCAAAAAGTAAAATCTGATATTTAAGTCAAGCCAACTGGTCAAGTAGCATTTATTAAACACCAACTAGGTTCCTGACCCTGTGCTAAATCCTGAGGAGAAATAAAGGCAAAAATCAGCCCTAACCTCAAAGAGCTCACAGTCCCATGGGAGAAACAGCAAAGAAAGGACAATAGACAGATGAGATAAATTGAAGATAATCTCAGAGGGGAGTGACTCATATCAAGGGGAATCAGGAAAGGCTTCTTGCAGAAGGTAAGATTTGAAGGAAGCCAGGAGGCAGAGATGGGGAGGCATGGGGGAGACAGAGTGAGTCAGATATAGAGTGTTGTATTCAAGGAAGAGCAAGGAGACCGGTGACCCTTTATCACATGAGTCCACGGAGGTGAGTAAGGTATTAAGAAGCCTAGAAGGAGGGGCCAGGTTTTGTCTTGAAAACTTTTGATCCTAGAGATAACAGGATCACTGGAATTTACTGAAGGAAAGGGATAAGATACCCTCACTTCGGCACTTTAGGAAGATCAATTTGACACCACAACAAATGGAGGAGGTGTTGGAGATTAACATTCTATAATGAAGACACTTAGGAAACTGTCAAGCCTCAGGTCAATGTACTATTATTTACCTCCAGGTACTGTGTCCAGGAAATGAACCAGGTTGCCAGATGTTCTGAAATCTCAAAGAAGGTTGCAAATGACTTGGCTATATTACCGTGCTCCCAAATTGTCCTTAGGGTTGGATAATTGATGGATCTCTGAGCTCAGGAAAAGCTAAATACAATTCTGCCCTAAATACAATTCTCTGGTTGGAACTCTCTTTAAAACAATAACAAAAATAACAACCACAAAAACAAAACTATTTGCACCGTCCTTTAAAATGGGAGTATTTAATGGGAGTATTTCAGGGGAGCTTCTGTTTACAATTCACCTGGGAGAGATCCTAGCCTTTGCTTCCTGCCTCCTTCTTCACTCTCTTGGCTTCTCTGATTCTGATACAGCTCACTGATCTCACATCATTTTATCCCATCACCCAGCCTTGACTCTCATCAGTAACCTTTCGTCCAAGGTGGCTGGTTCCAGTTTTCGTACCTGCCCTGCATCTTATTCTCTGTTTCATGGGATTAAGCAATGACCCAGACATGATCTAATTCATCCACCAAAATTCCCATGTTTTTTCTAGACTTCCACTGCCCACACCTCCATGTCGTCTCTGACTTTCACCACAGCAGCTAAGTCCCTAAAGCCAACTCTAGTCAAGGCTGACTGGTATCAGCACCACTCAAGCAGAAACAAACTTCCTGACCCTTTTGTCTATAATGCTTTACCTTTTCTTTGAAAGCCTCGAAGTAAATTTGTTGATTTAAAGGACTTACAAACTAAAATGTTGAATTCATAACATTGCTAGGTCAGAACCTGGAATCACAAATATCTTCACCTTTAGTCTCCCTCAACTCAACATGATACATATCATTTTTATGGAAATTATAGTAAAACCCATAACTATTTTGTAATTTATATTTGTTCTGTAATATGCAGCTTTGTGATTCCCTGAATCATTAAATTTTATGTCGTGAATCTAATTCTTGCCATTTGTATTCACTTCACAGAAATGGTTGATATTTCTCTTTCTGATCTGGCACAAAATCCAATTGAGCTTCCCAAACAAACCATTATTGAATGGTTAAGTAATTTAAGAAATTATGAAACTCTGGGATCATAGGACTATAGACCCAGATAGAGCTGGAAGGGACTTCAGAGGCTATGAAGTCCAACCTTCTCCTTATATAGATGAGGAAACTGAGGCCCAGAGAAGTTGTGACTTCTATAAAGTCATACAGGTAGTGATGTCAGAAGTAGGATTTGAACCAGATCCTCTGACTCTAGAGTCAGTCATTTTTCCACTCTATCAAGTACTATTGCAACCCTCCCTCTCCCAACAAGTGCTTAAGCCATCTATGCTTAGATCTCTGCTGATGTCCAAACTAATACTCAGTAAAGGCCCTTTAGTGACCAATTTATTCAGATGGCTGTCCACCTTATTTTCCCAAATATATTCACTTGTTGATCCACCATCACTGGCCAAGAGTAAAAACATACAAAGGGAAAATGTATAAAGCAGATGTCAAAGAGGAGGTCTTAGTGTGTACATATTGCATGTTGATGAAAGAAGGGTAGAGAGGGAAAAATTTGCAAAATTCTTGAGTTGGGGTTTATAGTTATGATCTCCTTTACTTTTAAACTTTACATTTAGGACTAAACTCCCTTTCAGTCAAGGGAAGAAGGAAGAGATAATTGTTACCAAAACCTCCTCACTGCTGCACTGTCTGCTCCCAAAGTTCAACAGCAAAACTAACAAGTATTTGATCCATGGTTACCCGTTTATCAGAACAGTATGCCAGGTGCTGGGAAATATCTGTATGAAATTTAGTCATGGTTCCTTGCCCCCAGAGTTTATGGGTTTGCAGGATCATAAACTGAAACCAATAATTCTTCAAAAGGAATGAGCTCACTAAAAATGTACTCAACAAAACTGATTCCTGAGAGGAAAATACATATTATCAACAAGGAGAAATCAGAGAAGTCTTTATGTGGAAGATGATATTTAAGTTGGGCAGGAGAAGATGGAGGGATATTTCAAGCATAGGAAACAAAAAGATCAAAGATCCAGAATTAGGACAAGGCAGGGAGTGTTGAGAGGACAGAGAGTGGGCTGGAGGTTAGAGTGCATGGCATGGAATAATGGCCACAAGGCTGACATTGGAGATATCCATTGAATACAAATTCCCAAACAAGACTCCATTCACCTTCACACCTGGATGATACCAGAGTGGGTTCAGTAGCAATTATCAGAGTTAATCATTGGGCAAGTTCTGTGTTCATAGCCCAGGGAGGAAAGAAAGTTAATGAAAAGTATAAAGTGCCAATGGCAAGCACCCCAGTTAACTCACTGGGGTGTAGCTTCTTTATCCAATTTCTCTACTCTCGTTTTATGCAGAGTGTGTTCTTTAATTAAAGAACTTAAGCATAGAGAAAAGCTGTAGGGAAACACTTTAAACAGAGAATTTCAGTGTCCTGATCTACGATGACTCTACTTCTAGCTCTGAAGCTGGCTAATGTTCTCGTGGATTCTTCATAGACTTGGGGAGGGATAAACACCCAGAGCCCCTTATGTAGACAAAAGATCTGTCTACCTAGAAAGCTGTGCTGGTTATGGGAGATAGAAAGTCCACAAGGATCGACTTAGCATAGAGTTTATTGTGTAGATAACAAAGTATGACAAGCAATATCTTCCTAATTGTATTCAGTTTACACTTTGCTGTTATGTGCAGCTTCTTCTTCTTAGACCTCCTATTTTCCAAAAGATGTAAGACCATTCTATTTGTGTATAAGAAGAGAAGAATAAAGCCATTATCTCTCTCATCTTTTGAAGATTCTTCTGAAACATTTGGAACCTAAGAAGCACAAAATCCAGTCCACTTAACTTTCTTTTAAAAAACTAGGAATCATAAATAGCACCTACCTCTCAGGACTGTTGTGAAGAAAAATAATGAGGTAGTTTTTGTAAAATCCTAGCTCTAATCACTTTTGCTGTTATTCATACTTCATTTTCGAAGAGGACAAAGACATCACAAAGGTGATGTCTTGACTTAATCAGACCTGTGATGTCTTCAGTATGGGGATGAGAAAAAGAACTCTTCCCCAGCAGGTCAGCACTTACCTTACAATTGATAGTCTTAAAATGTTCCCTTGGGTGCTGAGTAGATAAGAGACTCGAACCCAGGTCTTCTTGATTCTGAGGTTACTCTCTAATCCACTAGCCCATGCTGCTTCTCAGATTTTACTTAATATTTCTTAGATCAATCAATGGGTATTCATTAATCATCCACCATATGCTAGGCAATCAGAATACAAATAAAGAGAATAAAAAAATTCCTTTTCTTGAAGAGTTTAAATTGTCATAAGAACATTAGGATTTACAATTTGCAATATTTCATATATTTTTTCAGGTAATAGAAAAAAAATACTTTATTGCTCTCCCTTCTCCACACAGAATTCATGATCCCTCCTCCCCTCTTTTCTATGGTTGACTAAACTGCCTCTTCACTTATTACACTGTAGGTTGAACAACAAATGAACTATTTTTGATTACACAGGGTTTTTCACCAGTTTTAAAGCCATTACTTTTGCTAGAAATGCAGCTGATGTAGCTAATGTTAAATCTATTTTCAAAGGGAAGGGTCACATCCTCCCCCCTCAAGTCAGCCCATGTTACATGACAACCACAGTGACGAGCAAAAGTAAGGCAGAATATAGCAACAGGATTTTTCAAATAGGCCTTGTTCTTTAGCAGTAATAGATTAAGCATGCGTGTGTGTGTGTGTGTGTGTGTGTGTGTGTGTGTGTGTGTGTGTACACAGCCGGACTCTCCCATTTAAAAGTCAAAAGTTAGGGTGGCATGATCCCACAGAGGTTAGTTAGCCCTTCACATGTAGATGGAAAAGTGGCTTTTCTTTCCATAAAAGTTTAGTGATCCGCCATATTATCCCATGAACTATAAGGCAACCAGGTACCAGACATACATCACCCTCGTCCTGAAAATTCTACACACTTGACAGCAAGGTGTGTGCTTTATTTCATTTTTGTATCCTCTGAACCTAGAACAATGTATTTTGTGTTTATTTTTGTACTGGACCTGTGATTTCATTGATCCAGAGAACTTCTTATGAAGAAGTTCCTCCTACTAAAGTAAAACAACACCTACTGGAGAACGGATAATCTTTTAGACAATTGCCCAGATCTCTGAGTTTAGTGACTCACCTAAGAGGTCAACAAGGAGAATTATACCCAGCTCTTCCAGTTTCCAAGAGCAGCTCTCTATAGACTTCACCACTTTTAGATAGCATGCACTCCATGAGAGTGATAAATTGAGTTCACAGCAATTCTCCTCCAAACTGGGATAGCTCAGTGTAATTTAGCATGATGGAGTGGGAAAGAGTGCTTGGATTCAGTCAAACATTCTGCCTCGGATTACTCAGAAGACCCTTGGCAGATCACCCTCCCTTTTTGTCTCTCCTTTTTCATTAGTAAAATGAGAGAGCTGCACCAAGAAACTAAAATTCCTTCCAGTTTCTTATATTCCCCATGGCGATGGATTTAAAAAGTTAGAGAAGCAGCATTCTATCCGAAAAGCAATAGGACTAGCTCTTTGATGAGAAATGTTCCTTAGCATACAGGAAAGTCAGGGCAATAGTTAAATTAAGTTTAACTAAGATTGCTAGTTACATTTATGATTCTATTTCTTCCTATATTCTATCTTTAGACTAAGATAAATTACTAGAAAACAAAATTTAAAGTACAAATCTGAAATGCCGTTCACAGCTCCTAGATGAACAATTACTTATAGAATGACAGTCACTAAAAGACTATCTATAAGCATGCCACTAACAACAGAAAACTAAAGCCAATGAGGTTGATGGGTGTAGTTTATTTCATAGTACCAATGCAGTCAAATTATTTTAAAAAGACTTTCTTAACATTTTCCCTTAATGTTAATGTCTTCTTTCTTGGATGACATTCCATTTACACTGTCTATATCTTGTATGTATAGGCATGTTGCCTCTCCCCTTAAAATATAAGCTCCTTTGCTGGCAGGGACTGTGCTTTTTGCCTTTCTTTGTAACCCCAGAGCTCAGCACAGTGCCTGGCACACAGGAAGCACTTAATAACTGACAGCTGATTAAGTAAGAAAGGAATATGCTTTATATTTGAGGAACACAATGTGAATGATGAACCTTGTGCTGACTTTCTGTTATTATCACCATGCTAAGGAAATTGTCGTTTCCTTGTGTCCAACTCTTCATGAGCCCATTTGGAGTTTAGGGTTAGGGTCATGAGCCCACTTTGAGTTTTCTTGGCAAAGATACTGGAGTGGTTTGTTATTTCCTTCTTCAGTTCATTTTACAGATGAGAAAACTGAAGCAAACAGGGTGAAGTGATTTGCTCAGGGCCGCACAGCTAGTAAGTGTCTGAGGTCAGAAGATGAGCCTTCATGACTTCAGGCACAGTGCTCTAACCACTTTGTCATATAGCCGCCAAGACTAAGGAAACCAGGGCAGGGAATTAATCAGTTAAGGACAGTATCTCTAAGGACAACGAGAGTTTCTTTCCCGTTCAAGGCTGACTGAATGCAAAGGTTAAAAATGGGAAAAGCATAGTTTCTGGGCTGGTGCATGTCTGGCTAGGCCATTCTACTAAGTTGGATCATTTAGAAGAAGTGGGTGATCCACGTGGGATCTCTGTGGCATAGCAGTGTGGTGTGGGGTTTGAGAGGAATGACTTTTTGTCCTATGTGTTTTGGTGTCTATCCATGATCTTTGTATTCTGGAGGCAGTTTGGCTAACAAGCTACCTAAAGTCTTGGGAACAGAGGACACAGAAAAGTTAGGCATCAAAGAACCAATATCACAAGGTTAACAACTACATCTTTGAAAACACTCTCCGAGATATTTCCTGTTCCCTGACTTGAACACGGGTCAGGGGTCACAACATGGTAGCAGTCAAAGGTTACTAGATCCCAACCCTATGAATACCATTTTTTCATTATACAAAATGAATTGAGGAGAAAAAACATCTCTTTAACAGGGAAACCGGATTTTGAAGGAGCAGAAGAAAAACCATTAGAAATTATTTTTTTCATGGGCCTGAGTTTAGGATCTTACAATCCCAAATGATAATTGGTACTAGTGACAACGGTAGAAGTTTAAATGAAAGATACAGGTTCCATCATCCCAATGGCAGAGCCAGTATTGGAATATCAAAGCTGATTAAACTACTTTGAGAATATTATCTATCTTCTCAACCACAAATGCCCAATAGAGTCAAATTTAAAAACACAATGCCTCTCATGACAAAAAACATGGGGCATTACTTTAGAACATCACTCTTAAAAGCTGTTCAGATATTAGAGGTAGATGGTTGAAGACAAGTCAAATTTGGCTAGACAATCACAGCAGAGCAATGCAAAGATATAAGTTATATATTTTGGAGGGTTTTTAGAGCTAAATGGAAAACACAATAATCTAAAGCAGGAAAAGGAAGAAGTTATGTCATTTTTCATTCAACTAGTTCAAGAAAATCAAAATGATGCACATCATGTCATTTTTAGTATTTCATTAGTATTTGCAGATGCCTGCTAATACATAGCAGTGTGCCTTCTCTACATCTGCCTATATGTCCTCTTTTTTTGCTCACACAGGCACTCCCTCCCTCATTACCACTCACCTAGATTACTGCAACAGACTTCTAATCAATTTCCCTTCCTCAAGTGTCTCCCTACCACAATCCCTCCTTTCTTCCCATGCCAAAATGATTTTCCTAAAGCAAGTCTAACCATGCCATAACCCGCACACACACACACACACACACACACACATGCAACACACCCATAACTTCCTATTACTTCCAAAATCCAATATCAGAAAGTCCTCTGTTTGACTTTTAAAACCCTCCACACCCTATCCCTTTCTATCTTTCCAGACTTCTTACATGTTACATCTCTCCACATCTTCTACCATGCTGGTTACTTACAATTCCCACACACAACATTCCTTCTCCAAGGTATTTGGTTTACCCCTCTTTGGAAATCTTTAAGCAAAGATAACTCCTTATCAGCTATAGTGTAGAGGGACTTTTTTTTTCAAATATATGTTTGACTGGAGACTAAAGGATCAACCACTAAGTTCTCTCTTCATGATGAAATTCTCTGATTCAGTGTTGTTAGAATAGAAAATTAGTAAACATTTTTTTGGGAGGAGAAGGAAATTAATCTGGAAGCTCTCATTAAAGACAGTAAAGACAATCACACCCTTTGTTCCGCAAATTGATTGTTGGATGTATACTCTGAAAGCGTCATAACAGTATCAGACAAAAAACACTATCCATTCATAGTGAGATCAGTGTTTTTTGTAGTTATGAGGTGGGAAAAAGCAATTTAAATGTCCAACAATAGGGGGCAAGTTAAATAAATTGCAGCATATTAATGCTATAGAATATATAATTAAGTTTTTTTCCAAAGAATGAGGGATACATACATACATATATCATATGTATATAATTTCCATGTCTATATATCTTTGTGAAATAATATTTAAAGTTAAAAATCAGAACCTGAAGAGAATCTATACCATAAGCATAGCAAGAGGAGTAAAGAAGAATGAATGGACAAAAATAGAATCCTGATGGAGGTAACACCGAGAATGACTAATGAGTTAGGACATGTCATGCTTTGGAATTCGTTTCTTTGAAGGTAAATATTTGTAAAGCACAAAACACTATTGATTTCTCCATTTTTGTCTTTCAAACAATACTTGTGATAGTTTACAGTGTTTCATCAGTCCTGGTGACATTTGAGGCAAGATAGCATAATGGCAGGAACTTGGAACGGGGAGTGGGCTCCTCAGAGTTCTGCCACCAGCTCTCTGGGTGACCTTTGGACAAATCCTTACTACTCAGAGACTCACAGATTTAATGTATGAGCAGCAGAGCCAAGATCTGAGGCCAAGTCTTCTGACTCCAAAGAAAGTACAATGATGCATCTCCATCTGTGAAATAAGGAAGTCACTAGATTCCTAGAGTTCTAAGGTCCCTAGGAATTCTAACAATCTGTGAAACCATCACAAGGCTTTGTAGCCAGAGGCACTCCTTATCAGTTGGGCCCCCAAAGAATAAATCGGTGATCCAGACACACTTTAAAAAAAAGTTGTTTGCACTTAAGCCTACCAAATTAAATATTAACCTACTGGCTGTAAACCAGCACAACCTAAAAACAACAATTATATAGGGTTTTTTACCTTTAATGGTTATCCTGAGTTAGTAAGCTTTTAAGGGATGTAGGGAATCCAAAGCATGCTTTTCACTGGGGGTCCCCAAAGGGAGGCCACACCTTAGCTTTTTAATAGAAATGGGGAGAGGAGGGGGAAATAGGAAACTAGGACCTCTCTATTCTAGTATATTGGGTTCTTGGAGAAGACCTCCTCACAAATAGACCACTTCCACAAAAAGCACAGGATTAGATTAAATGCTCATGATATTAACACTCTTGTGATTTTTAAATTACTTGAGGCAGGGTATATGTGTTTTCCACCATTCTAGTTGGCAAATCTGCATGTGCCAAATAGAAGGTTTGGAACCTCCACCCAATTTCTCAGGAGGTCTTTAGTTTGCAAAGCCTTGTTCCCAAAGCTAATCATTTGCTCATTTTAATTTGAATCAACAGTTTTCCCAGACCTAATTTCCTTATCTTAACTGAAAGGGTAAAGAGTAGAACTTACAAATCAGTGCTTCCTGAGTTTCTGTACATTTTCAAGGGTCCTTTTACAGCTTTTCAGAGTGGATCATAGTGGGGTGATGCTACAGGACCCCTAAGTGGGCAGCTATCAGAGCATTCTGTACAAAACTAGTTAAGCTACTACTATTTTTTAAAATTAATTTATTTTATTTTGAATTTGTGGGATAAAAAAGAATTTCCAAAATAGTGTAATAAAAAAATTGCACATGAAACTGAAAATCTATTATGTATACCTTATTATTTCATTTACCTACATAATAAATTTCTGCATATAAAATTTATATATAATACATTTCTTTGTTTCTCTCCCCACCCCCAAAAATGGCTAATTACTAAAAAGAAACATCTAATCGCAAGACATTCAATAAATGGGAACACTTCTAAATGCAAATGGTATACTATATTACTTAATTTGACCTGCTGATTTTAATAATAAGATTTACCTAAGAAGGGATTTTGGACTCTATTACAACCCTTCATTTCATAAATAAGAAAATGAGAAAACTTGGGTCACAGAGAAGGTAAGTGATTTGCCCTTGCCATACAAATAATAATGTGTGAATATGAACCAAAATCCTCTTAATCCAGATTCAGTCATCTTCCCTGCATCAAGCTGCTTCTGATTAATGATAGTTCCCTCACAGTCATGTATTTATAGTTAGCCTTCACCTATCAGCATTCTCTTTTCCACCTGGACTCGGTAGGGTATTAACCACTCTCACTTATACCTTTCTTGATATTAGATCAAGGTTTGGCATGTCTACCCAGAGGAGAAACAATCACCTTCTCCCTGAAAACTTGGTGTTGTATTAGATAGAGTTCTGGACCTGGAGTCAGGAAAACCTAAGTTCAAATCTGGCCTGAGACACTTACTAGCTATGTGACCTTGGTCAAGTCACTTAAAACTGTTTGCCTCAGTTTCCTCATTCGTAAAATGGACTAGAGAAGAAAATGGTGAACCATTCCAGTATCTTTGCTAAGAAAACCCCGAATGTGGTCACAAAGAGTCAAACATGATTGATAAGCAACAATATTAGGAAATTAAACAGGTTTACCTTTCCGAGGTACCTTCTAGCCTCTTAGATAAACGATCCTATAATCTTAATCCTATGTCCTAACGTATTAACTATCCATCCCAATTTCATGTCTAGATCTAAGCTCTCATAGAGTTCCACTATTTCTTTAAGACATAAAGACTCTGTCTCAGAAAGGTATAAAGCACTTTGAACTTCTGAATGGAGTACCTAATCACTGTGTAATATGAACATATCATCAATTAATCTACTTATGTATTTTAAGTATCTACAATATAAAAGGCACTAGAAAGAGAAAAAGTTTAGAATTCTGTATTTTCCCTGTTTTCAGAGTGTTTACAGTCCTGGAAGTCCAAAGTCCAAGCCTATGTCAATAAGGTTGTATCAATGAAACACGAGACAAAACCCTATTTCAGTTTTGCCTCCAAATAAAACTATATTGGCCCAAATATTAGCTTATTCACAAATCTAAAAAAAGTCAATTGAAGACACAAAAAGATTTGACATGACATGAACTGAGAAGTGTAATTGAAGTTTTCACTAAGTGGCTTATTTTTCCAAGAGGCAGAGTTTCCTGACATGGGGGAGGGGAAGAGGGAAAAAGCAACAGTTTGCAGAAGTACTTACAAAATAAATGACAGTGCTGGAGGGGATTCCAAACCGTATCCTGTGTTTTTCAAAGAAGTGTTTCTCCAGAAATTGAGAAACCCCCTAGGCCTCTTTCCAGCCCAAGGAAAACAGAAGACATATTTACCGGGCTTAGGAATAACTGTTTTTTTCTTCCCATTATTCAGTGTATGAAAATACCTTTTGTTTAAATATCTAGAGTTCTATGACTAAAACACAAGCTTATCATACACAAAACAATTTGACACAAATTAGCAATCAATAAATAATTTATTGTTTGTTGATGTTTGTCAATGTCATAACTTGTTTTTGTTCTGTCAGGTCCAAATCATCATGACCTGGTTTAGGATCTTCTTGGCAAAGATACTGAACTGGTTTGCCATTTCCTTCTTCAGCTCATTTTACAGATGAGGAAACTGAGGCAACAGGGCTCACAATTGTCTAAGACTGGATTTGAAGTCTTGAAGAAAAGTCTCCCTGACTCCAAGCCCAATTCTGTATCCACTGTGCCCCTGATTGCCACCAATAAAAGTTTTTAAAAATAATTGATCACCCATTAATTATATGACTCCAAAGATACAAAGAGATACAAGATATATTTCCTGTCTTCTTACAGCACATAGTCTAGTTAGAGAAATAAATAAATAAAGAGAAGGAAAATAAAAGGAAAAACAGGTATTCTATCATCATTTTAACATGAAAGAATTGGCCTAGGTTGCTTCTAACTTCTACTCTTTTAAAATTCTGTAATAGATATGAAGTAAATACTTGATAAGGACAAAAAAGGTTCAGATCAGTGTAGACTATATAGGTCATATAGACAGATCAGTGTGGACCGGACTGGTTGGACAAAGTTCCACAATGGAGATACAACTTTAGCTGAACACTGAAGGAATTACTCTTCAGGAAACCCCAATATCATGAAGAAATTGCTCCCAAAACAGATCTTCAAAATAAACAAGACTATAAGTAAGTTCACTCAAAATGATCAATTATTCAAGGTTAACGTTGAACAATTCTCCTATTCCATATTTTCCTACCATCCCTTATTTACCATATAATGAACTCCCAAAGGGTTCATCAATTGTTCTAGCCCAAATTTGTGGCCAGTTTTTTAAGACTATATTTCCTCCAGAAAGATAAAGTTAGCGTATAGTAGGGAAAAAGAGGGATGGTACTGAAGTGGATTGTAAAGTCAACAAGTCAAGGTAACAAGCAGTTACTAAATACCTACTACGTGCCAAACAGCTGAACTAAGTTCTGGGAATATAAACAAAGGCAAAAGGTAGCCACTACTTTCAAGGGTTCACCATCTCATGGGAAGATAACACACAAGCAACCATGTACTAAAAAGAAAAAAGATAAGTACAGAATAAATTAAAGGGAGACTAGTGTTAAGGACAACCAAGAAAGGCTCTTAAAGAAGGTGGAATTTTGGTTGGGACTTGAACAAGGTCAGGGAAGTCAGGAGGCACAGATGAGGAAGGAAAACATTCCAGGAATGGGGATGACAGCCAATGAAAAGGTAGAAAGTCAAGAGATGGAATCGAAAGAGAAAAAGGGACAGGAAATATCAGAGAAACAAAGAAAACAGTTAGCCCAAAATAAGTCAATTCATTAAGCCATTACTGGTCACTAACAACTTAGTGTAAATTCAGAGATAAGTTCACTTTTGTCTGTGAGTCATCACTTAACTAGAGGGAGGCACAGGACACCTTTATAGTGAGAAGAATGGGTGTTCCAAGGACAAACCAGAGCAGATTAGGGGAGAGGGAAGCAGAAGATATAACAAACCTTTCTAACAATACAACTTCACAACTTTGCCTTGGCTTCTCCCTAAAAGTAAAAGAATAACATCATCTTCAGCTACAAAAGATTCCTCCCCCGCCACCACCCCTGCTTCTACACAAAAAATTGTTAAGGGGAAAACCATCAATACCACCTAAAAGGTGCCATATCAAACCATCAAACAGAAAGTACTAAATGGTCAAGACTAGACCCTATTCAACACCAGGCATCACAAAATCTCCAAAGTTGACAGGATCTCAGAGAATATCTCCAAGCTGTAATTAGAATTCCCTCTGCAATATCACTGAAAAAATGATCATCCTGCTTCCATTTGAACATCTTTGGTGAGGGGAAACCTACCAAAGCACTCTACTTTTGTACAACTCTAATGATGATGAAGTCTCTCCTTATAAGTCCAGGTCTTGTACAGCTTGTACAACTTCTACCTTGTTCCTTATTCTGCCTTCTGGGGTCAGGTAAAACAAAACTAGTTTAGCTCTCAACATACTTGAAAACATTTAACATGTTCCCCATTTTAGTTATATCTTCATCTGACTATTCCATCTCTGGTTTCTTCACCTGATCTTCCTGTGCTCTGACTCCATCCTTGGTCACAGTTCAAGTTGTCCCTCTCAGGATATGCTCCAGGTTTATCAATGTCCTTCCTAAAATATGCTTCCCAGAATAGATACAAGCTACAAAAGGGCTATCACTTTCCTCACTGTAATACTATGTATTCCTGTCAATGCAGGTTAGGATAGCATTAGTTATTTGGGCTGCTACCATGTCATTCTTGACTTATTTTTAGCTTGTATTACACTAAATCCCTCACATTTTCTTAATAGAGAAGAGGTTGTCTAGCCATGCCTGTCAAATCCTGCACTTCTTAAGCAGAGTTTTTAAAAGTGTAGAATTTTTACAAGTATCACTATCAAATTTTATCCTGTTTAATTCGGTCCATTATTCCAGTATGCTGAAGCTTTTTGTATTCCAATGGAAAGAATTCTGGCTTTGCATTTTGGTTCAAATTCCATCTCTAAGACTTAGTCTAACCATAGGCAAGTCACAATCTCCCTGGGCCTCAGTTTCCTTATCAGTAAATTAGGAATTTGGACTAGGTAGCCTCTGAAGATGCTTTCCACTCTGCCTCTGTTATCCTATGATCTAACAAGTTAGCTGTCCATTCTGGTTTCTTATCTTCCTCAAATTTGACAACCATTTCCATGTAGGCCTTTATCCAAGTCATTAATAAAAAATAACATCTTACTGTAAATTCAGTCATAAGTTCGCTCAGGTTTTGACTTGAGTCACTCAATGTTGAGTAGCACTGGGTCAAGGAAAGTTCCTCCAGGCTGATATTGACAATGATGGTTTTAGTTATTCAAACAGTTCCAAAGCTCCCCAGCCATCCTCTAATTCACATCAACATCTCATGCAGAAGTTCAGCATTCAGAGTTGAATCAAAAACTTTACTGAAACCTTGACCTGTTATATCCACACAGCTCTCCTGATCTATCTCAAATTTTTGTTGTTGTTATTGTTTAGTTGGGTCCAGCTCTTCCTGACCCCATCTGGGATTTTCGTACAAAGATGTTAGAGTGGTTTGCTATTTCCTTCTCTAGATCATCTTACAGATGAGAAAACAGAGGCAAAGAGAACTAAATGGCTCGCTTAAGGTCTTAAGGCTAGTCAGTGTCTGAGGACAGATTTGAACTCAAGCCCTTCTGACTCCAGACCTGGCACTCTATCTATTGTACTACCTAACCTGTCTTTTAAATTAACCCGTCAAAAAAAAAAAAAAAGGGATGAGTTTGACATCATCTCATTTGATGAAATCATAGTAACTTTTAGTGACTACTCCTTAAATGTTTCGAACTGTTCATTTAATAATATTCTGAAATATTGCAAGTAATAGAAGTCAAGGTCATTGGGTGCATAGTTTGCAGAGTACACTCTCTACACTTTTTTTGAAAATTGTGCCATTCTCTACTTCCCAGTTTATAATTCTTTTATTTTTCATAAGTAATCCAAGGTTTCCATATACTTCTAAATTTATACTTTACCCAATAGAACTTTATCCTTCTAATGTCACTTTATGATATATAACAGAATATTAATCCCAAATGCCAACCCCAAGGCCCCTACGTCATGCTATTATTTTTTAACCTGAAGGCAAATGAAGTATTCCTTGTCCTATGACATTATAAATTTAGTATAGTTTTTAAAAAAAGTTTTTTAAAAAGTACTCTTCTAAACTCCCAGATTACATCCATTTTACTCATGTTCATTTCAATTAAACAGACTAAGTAGTTACCACATTTTAAGGGTCATGATGGCAGAGATTACAAAGTCAAAAGCAAAATACTCCCTGGATTCAAGGAGTCTACCTTTTATTAGATAGGGAGAGCAGAGTTGTGATGGTGATGACAGGCATACAATGTGTACAAAGAGAAATAAATACAAAATAATTTGAGATGAGAGAGACCACCTATAATTTGGGGGAATTGAACAAAGTTTCTAGCAGGAAATGGCACCTCACTTGTGCCTTGAAAGAAGAACATTATTCTGAGAGTTGATGATGAAGAGAAAATATAAGAAAGGAAAGAGAGAATGAATAAAGAAGATGAGGGAAGAGGAGTCAAAAAAGAATTTTCTATGCTTCAAGAATTTTGTTATGACTCGATAGCAGCATACAAAATCGGTATTTCACACTTTTGATTATAATGATAAAAATAGTATGTGATTTTGTGAATAGTTTTGATTTATATAGAACTTTAAAGTTTGGAAAGAGCTTCATATACATCATCCTATTGGATCTTTACAATAACCCTGGGAGGTAGACATTATGACCGCAACTTTACAGATGAAAAACCTGATGTCCAGGGACGTTAATGGAATTCTCACATGATCTCATAGCTAGCTAAGCAGTACAGGAGAAGTCTGAGTTCACCATACCCAATCCCAGCTTTCCATTACTGAACATTGCCTTGTCTTTATTATCGATGGACTAAAACTTATTTTAAGACATGAAATTGATTTAGCATAGTTGAGAGATCAAATTCTAAATATTTCCAAATGGTGGTCAAAATGCTCATTATGAAGCTTAAAGTTAAAAAAAAACTTCTTAAGGTGGAGGGGGAGGGAACCCATCTAAATCTTTTGGGCTGGTTTCAAATATGTCCACTTGTTCATACTTGCTAAGTATAAGCATTGGAGCAATTGAAGATCTACAATTTTGATCCTGCTTTTGCATTTTATAGCTTGGAAAATAAAGCAAAATTTTATCTCAAGAGAAGATCTTTTTAAGTCTCTGTGCCTGAAGGTAGAGAAATTATGGAAGTGAGGTTTCTGTGAAAACTAAAGACAATAAAGAAAAACATTTGGAAGTCAGAAGACAACTTCTCTAGTTTATTTTTGAAGGTCAAGGATTAGACGTAATAAACTGCACTTCCAAATCTTTATTTAAATACCAAATGCTAAAAGCTTCTTCTAGTTTATTCATTTTTCCAACCAAATTCAACATACTTTCAGTACTTGAAAATGGTCAAGGAAATTCTAAATTAAAGACTGAATAGAATATTTAAGAAATGCAATCTTACTACATTCACATTTATATATTTACTTCAACTAATTCCTAACAGTTTCTGAAAGATTCTGCCAAATCCCTTTAATGAGCTCTTTTGTAATTAGAAGCATCTCCTCGTATGTAATTAATGATTGAACATTCTTAAAAATTTGCTCCTAAGTTAAACTTGGAAAATTGCTTTCTTTCCATTTTAATTTAGGAAATAAACTTTTTTACACAATGTAGATATGAACTTTAATCTATCACTTTGGATAATCATATTCTGAACTAGGAGTCCGAATTAGGGAGGCTTTGCAATCTATATACTACAAAACTGCAGAAAGCAACTCTTGTCTCAAGGTTCACATGGAACAAAGAACCTTCTATCAATGTGCTCCCATAACAAAGTGCTAATTCCTAATTAAAACTCCATAGAACACAAAGCATAGATTCAAACTGCAACTTTGTTTTAGTTAACACTGGAAATAATTACAATTTTACAGAAAATACTTTATCTTCTAAAATACCAGTCCTAACCAATTCGAACTACAGGCAATAGAGTTCTGAGCCAGATTTAACATTTTAGAAAGTTAAGACAAAACACTGATTCAATTTTCAGTTTCTTGGGAAAGGACTATATATTGGACAGCACCCAACTTTACTAAGTACAGCAAAAGTACCAAGAAAACCTGAAAACTGTGCCTAGGCTTTAGGAGAAAGTATCCAGTTTGGAGACAACCTTGACAACAAAAAGATAAATACGGAGGATTAAATGAGTGAAAAGGTACATTATAATATCAGCAAAAGATAAAAACTATGGGTCAGTCTCTATATAAAACCACAAATGATAGGCAGAGGAAAATGATATGAGATCATGAGTTCTGGATGTGAGTAAGCTAAGAAATACTTTTTTTTCTAGGGAGTGCTCAAAATAAAGCCATCTGTCAAGTGGTGATTGATAGGAACCTATTAAAAACTGATAGCTATTTATGATATTTAATCAATAACCTACATATGAGGAGACTGATAATTTTTAAAAAGAAACAATATAAAAACCTACACTCCCCTCGGTTTCAGGTGATTGTTCTTTGTTAAAATCTGTGGAATCAAATTCCTCTAAAAATCATGATTAGCCTTTCCTTCAATGGGTCTTGAGGTCATAAGAGGTGCCTAGGATGGTTCATAGGTCATGCCCTCTTTCCAGTTCTATTGACAGAACAAGAGTGAGAGAGCAAGAGAGAGAGGGAGAGAGAGAGGAGAACACTGATTAGGAAATGGGGTGAAAGGGAGAAGGGAAAAATAATAAGAATTGTATATGAAAAACATCCTTACCACTTCTGAGACAAAAGAAGTTGGCCATACAGTGTTAGAGGGAAAGTGGGGAAAGGGGGTGGGGGGGGAAGGAGAAGAACAATGGAAGATGGCCATTTTCTAAAATGAAGAAAGGATTGAGATCGGTTACCAAATAATAAATATTAATGTTGGGGTTAGGGGAGACAAAAGAGAGAATAAATACAATGGCCAGTCAGCTAATTATAATTTTTCCCTATTCTTTCAGAACTGACTATCCCAAGTTAGGAATATAAAATTCTTAAATATACCTTGTCGCTATTGTTAAATGCCTGAGCTAGTTCAGTTCTGGGACACATCCAACCTTGCCTCCACAGGCTCACAGACTTTGTGTTAGAACAGCTCTCAGGTAATTTAGTTTAACCCTCTACTTTTAAAAGATAAAGAAATTGAGGCTCAGAAAGTTAGTCATTTCACTTAACACAGACAGTAATTGTTAGAGGCAAGCAGGATTTGAACCCCAGACCTTTCACTCCTGATCCAGTATTCTTCTCAATGTATTGTCATACATTTCCATGTTACTGGTCTCTTTTATTTCCCATTTTTCAATTTACAGTCTAACTCTAACACAATTAAATTAGCTTTTTTCGTACTGCATTCCTTCTTCAAGAGACATTGCCATGGTAGAATTATCTTAGGGAATAAATTTAAGGTACCCAGAAGGAGTTCCATAGCCAGTAAATGACAGGCACTTCCCTTGAAAATACAAGACAATATAAGCTCTCTCTCTAAGCAGTGTTGATTTGAAATTTCAGGTTGTCACCAAGGGGCCATCAAGGACAAGAATCAGGGCTAGCAGTTCTGGCAGAATATCTGATACATGTCATTCTCTCTATAGACCACCCACAATGATTATTTTCCTGTTTGTTCAAATTGACCCATAAAGTAACCACAGCCTCAGTTCTTAAGAGTACGCAACCATATGAACTCCCAGGCACATGCGATGTGCTGAATAAATATTTACTCAATTTCATAACCCAAATAGTCAGAATCAGATAGGAGAAGTCTATGATTTGTTATTTGTCCCACCAAGCAATGTTCTGAAGAAGAAAAAAATGAAAATATCTTCACCATGGCTCTTTTTTCTGATAGTCCTGACATAAAGGATGATCAAAGAAAAGAATTGTCCTTAAACCTTATATTAACTCATAATTTATCATCTGTAGACCATCAGATAATACAGTCAGTATCACTGTCTTTTAATTCTAAATAATATGAATCAATATAAAAACCTGGGTTTTAAATTGGTATTAAAACATTGGATGAAATTGAATTAGACCATATTGCTAACAATGAAGTTTTAACTACATAAGATAATAGCATTTAAATGTTCACCTACATACAGAACCCTGTGCTAGGTGGCAAAAGTTTAAAGCAACTATAGTTCTTGCCCTCAAAGAGCTTACATTCCAGTAAGGAGTGGAGATGTCAGAAGAGACATAATATGTCAGGAGGCATATTCACGTTGTAAAACAAAATACTATGTGAGCCAAGGAGCAGCTAGATGGTATAATGGATAAAATGATATTGTACCTGGAGTCAGGAAAACTGAATTCAAATCCTATGTCAGGATTCTAAATCTATGATTTAATCTCTACTGAGAAGGGAAGGGGAATGTCAAAAGTGGTAGTATATGTGTGAATGTTTACTTTTAAAATTTTAATTAAAAATTAATTTTTGTTGTTGTTGACAAATCTTAAAACAAGATTTTCTTTCTGGGATTACTCAAACTGAGTCAAAACCTAAAAGGAACAAAAACTTCTTTTATAATGATTCAGAGCAATGGAAATTTTAATCTCCAAAGTATTTTTTTTTCAAACATAAGATTGACTTTAAACTTCTTAGGAGAGACTGAATTTAAAATATTTAATTGTTTACATAGATCAATTCAGATAATATCAAGTTACTGATGGATGGATGATGCTGGTTATACTACCTCATATGCCCCTTGGAAGTGTAAAATAAATGAGAGGGTCATGGTAAAAAAAAATAAATTCTGCTGAAGAAGCATTCTTCCAGGCTCTTTTGAGTGAGATAAGAAACAAAGCCCAGGGCAACTGAAAAGAAATGTTCTCTCCTTCTAAAAAAGGTTTGAAAACACTGAGGTCTAACATACTAACTCAAAGATTTATATCAAGAATAAGTGATATTTTGAATTACAAAATCCTTTGAGAACAAAAATTTGCAAACAGATCCCAGTAGTTAATACACTTTGTTACATTATTCAAAGTAATTATTAGAGATCAAAGGCATTTCATTCGTGGACGTATACAACAGACTATTATCTCTTCTACTAGAGCTTCTATGCATGTTTAAGCTACTACTTATGCAAAGAATTCCAACTATTCTTCATTAAAGCCATTATAGTTTTCAAAGACACCTTCTGTTTTGGTGATAAAGATTCCCATTTTAATCCCAAGGAGAGATTTTAACTCTACAAAGAACCATTATGGTTTGTTCAATGGATTTAAACATATTTTAAAAGATATTTTAAATAGTTGTTTTAACATGCTTGAGATCTTCAGGTCCAGTTGGTTAAAATAAAGTGGCATTACAATTCTTTTTCATTTTAGATCTTCTAAAAAAATAAAATTAGTTCTGTAACTCCTACTCTCTCTTCCCTTCTGATTCCATCTTCTTTGTTTTTTTTCCACCTGAAAGCATCAAGTTTCTGTGGTTTGACTATGTGGTCAGAGAACCCAAGTTTAAATCCCACCGCTGTCATTACCTGGGATCTTGAGCAAGTCATTTAATCTATATGTGGTTTGGTTTTCTTGCCTGTAAAATAATGAGGGGTTAAGTAGATTATCTGAGGTCCCTTCTGATTCTCAGTTCTATGCTTCAGGCTACTCTCCATAGTCTATACCTTTGGGAGAAAAGTAGGATAAAGGTATGAGATTCTGATGTTTTTTGGTATGGTTCCTGTCTTGGTAGTGCTGATATTCTAGTAGGGAATTATAACATTATATAACTATCTTAAGATTATATGTGATAATTGAATGAGAAGACACAGCATTATGGGAGTTACAGTAGGGAAGACAGAAGCTAGGACTACATCATCATCATCATCATCACCCTTGAGATAATGTTGAAAGTTTGTAAAGCTCTTTATAAAGACCTCATTTAATCTTCTCAACCCTGAAAAGTAGGTTCTATTATTACCCCATTTTACAGATGAAAAAACCAAGGCAGACAGTGGTTACATGACTTGTCCAGAATCACACAGCTAGTAAAAATCTAAGGTGGAATTTGAACTCAAATCTTTCTGAATTCAGGTCCAGCACTCTATCCACTGTGCACTTAGCACAAGGAATATTAGGGAAGGTTTCATGTAGGAGGTAGACTCTGAGTTGGATTTTAAAAGTTAAATGGAAGTTAAGAAGTGAAAAGACCTAAGGGATGGTATGAGCAAAGATAAAGAAGTAGAAAAATATGTAACATAGAGTGTGCCACTAGTAGCAAAATTTAGAGCCAGAAGGTTATCTGGGTTAGAGGTTATCTAGTCCAGAGGTATCAAACTTGTGGACCAATTCCCTAGTGCATGTAAAAATAGATTAAAATGTAATTGGGAAATTTTTAACAAAATAAAAATACAGTACAATACAGATAATGTTAATTTGTGATTTTCTAAGTTAATAGACAAGATCCTTGGGTTTGACACTACTGATTGAGTTCTTCATTTTCGAAGAAGACCATGCTGTCAGAGTAATAAAGACATGACTTGCACTGGACTTTGTTCTGCGTGAGGGAGGGCTGTGCAGGTCACCAGTCTCACTTCTCCTCCTGGGTCATCTGAATCCAGTGACCAGATATTCATCAGGATGACTGGAGATGGCCCAGGGTGCAGTGAGGACCTTGGCCTTTCCAGGTATTCACATAGAGGGAGATAATGTCTATTGAGTGAATAGGCCTCTTTAAGAAGTAGTCAGGGAATGGCCCATGTAATGAGCAAAAGAAAGAAAAATAACTAAATGAAGGTGGGAGGGAAAGAATAACAGCTACTATTGATAATCACTCTAAGTCAGTCATTAAATGGAACTTGCAAAGCATTCTCATTAGAGGCCTGTCCATGAACTCTGCCTGAAACTGAGGCCTAGAGTGTCTAAGGAACATTTTATGTGCCCCCATGTGTCCAAGGACAAAAAGTGACAAGTCCTTCAGAGGCCTCAGAGTCCAAACCCTTTATGTGATTACAAGGAAACTGAGTCCTAGAAAGCTGGATAGCTCAGTATAAGATCAGTAATAAGATCTGAGGATTAAAAATGTGAAGGATTTCAAGAGGTTTTGAGCCAGACCTCCACTCAGACCATAGGAGGAAACTGAGGTTTTGGGACCTTCAGGTACCTGGTATGTGATCCCAGACAACTTCCTAGACCTAGAGGTAAGAAGGCCTTAAGATCATTTGGACTTCAAACCCCTCTCCTGGGTATCTTCCTGAAATTGACGCCTAGTGAGACAAATGACCATTGTACAAGGAGCCAGAAGGGACCCAGAAGGGACCAAGGAATTAACGTGACTAGTCCTTCAGAGGATTTAGAGTCCAAGTATTTCCTGTGCTTCTAAAGGAAACTGAGTCCTAGAGAGCTGGATAGACAAGTATAAGATCATTCCCAGGCTCCTAGGATGGAAAATCAAGGCATTCAATCGCTTCAATAACTTTACTGTGAGTGTCGGGAATGGGTAGGAGGGACTTGAGGGACCTGAATGTGATCACCTATAGGTTCCTAGGCCTAGAACAAAGAGGACCTTAAGGGCATTTACACTAGACACCGCTCCATGAATTCTGTCTGAAACTGAGGCTTCCAGAGCCGAATGACCATGATGTCATGTTCTTCGAAAATGAAGGACAAATGCAACTGATGGAGTCCAATCCCTTCTACTAAAGATGAAATATCTGAGACAAAAGATTCTTAGCCAAAGATTAAGTGGCTTGTCCAAGGTCACAAAAGTAAAAAAATAACAGAATCAAATTTTGAAACCAAGTTTTTTTAATCCAACACTTTTAAACAAATGGTTCAAGAATCTCAAAATACATAATCTTTATTCTTCTTCAAAAACAGTTATGTAGAAAAATAAGAGATTGGAAATTGCTATTATGTTCATATATTAGGGGACTACTGGCAAAGCAATGGTGTTGGAATATATAAATAAGACAAACAAGACAAAATATATAATTTTTCCTTCAAAAACAGCAGAAAGAACAGACTTCAGACAGAGGTATATTCTTTAATGTCTCTTGCTTTACTTACCTGTCTTAGGTCCAGAGTGATTGTCACCCAGTGGTATTCTCTCCCATTTTGAATGCTTGGACTCTGCCACCAATTATTAGTACCATCTATGGCATTTGAGATTGGGTGACGCTCTGTTTAACAAAAAATAAACCATGTATGTGGCTATGAAATTATATATATAAATACCTCTAATAATTACAACTTTTAAAAAATTGCAATCTAACATGAATCACAGAATACTAGTAGAAATTAACATTAGGAAAAGCAAAGACAATAAATAAGACCTCTTAATGAAAAGTCATTGATAATTCAACAAACATCAAAAGACACACACTTGCCTTTTGGATTAGCACTGTTATGGTCACAGATTCTGCACTGCGCATTTTTGACCGGTCGTCCAGGTACATGCTCCACCAGTTTGCAGAACATCTCTGGACCCTTTTCACCACAGGTGGCATTGGTGCTGATGTGAGCATTGCTAGCAAGATTCAGGATGGCAGGAAATAAGCCTAAAAGTCAAGAGATTATTAAAATAAGGCATTTGAAACAACAGCACAGGATTGTCCCTTTTCTCTTTGTGGTTCAATCAATTACATTTTATCTGTTTCAAATGACCCAAAATATACTTTTGCTTTTAAAATTCAAACACCATAATCACTAACAAAGTATCCATTCTGTGTTCTTCACGTTCTCCCTAATGTAAATCTTTTTCACCTTGAACTACTGATATTCTCTTTCTCTTTGTCCTCTCTCTCTGTCTTTCTCTATCTCTCTCTCTCTCTCTCTCTCTCTGTCTTTCTCTCTCTCTCTCTCTCTCTCTCTCTCTCTCTCTCTCTCTCTCTCTCTCTTCCTTTTCCCCTTCTCCCTCCTTTTTTCCCCTCTCCTCTAAATAAATGTTTGTTGAACAGAACTAGATTTAGAATAAAAAAATTCAGAATACAACAATAAGAATGCAAAACATTCTTAAACTCAATATTAAACATGTTTTTCATAGTTCCTTCATTATAATTGTTTTTTGTCATTAATCAGCTGTGATTAATACATCTCTAGCTATTTGGAAAAGAAGTTTCAATCTTCTCTGATGTTTTGACAATAGCAATTCCTGTGGGTTTTAGAATTTCTTTGGTGAAAAAGGATGGTATATGGAAGATTACATTCAGATCCAAAAACAATTGAGCATGTGATGAAGAGATTTTTCTATCTGAAGAGAGAGTTTTAATTGTTTAGTTTTCCTTTTCTTGAGAATAAGTCTCTGCAAAAGATCTAGGGAAGAATGGATAGTATTTTATTTCATAGAGAAGAAACTTTTGGGAGGGGGAAAGGAGGTAGCATTTAAACCATGCCAATTCTTTAAAACACTTCTAATCAAACAATATTTACAGCATTAAAACAACAAAATCAATAACTTAGAAGGAACTAATATTCTTGATTTTTTAAAAAAATACAAGATCTGTTACATTTATATTATCACATATTGCAATTATGTATCATTATTCATTCATCATTTTCAACCTGACAAAATTGTTACTTGAAAAATTTCACTTTAAACTGGCTAAGATTCTACCCTAACATATAATATAATGTATTATAATAACATAAAATAATATACTATGTTATATAATATAATCATAACATAACAATTTAGGCAAATTCCTTCTTTAAAAAACCTTTTATTCATTTTAAACTTAAAACAAGAAAAAAAGACTATTCCCATGTACACATCAGAACATAGAGAATTCAATACAAAACCATGAATTTCCATTACAGACCATTTCCTTTTTCTGAACTATATAGTAAATACTACACATTGTTTTCTGTGCTTCCTTTTATGTTTCTTTGTTCTCTGCTTTGCACTTTTCTCCTCCCTTTCTCCGCATCCCAGCTTGAGAAGGCTACCAAAAAACTCCTTTAAAAAATTTTTTTTAGCACTTGCGGTCTAAAAAGTGCTTTCCTTATACTCTAAGGAAAGTTGGGCAAGTTTTATTACCTTGATTTTACAGATAAGGAAACTGGGTTTCCCAAGATCACACAGGAATCAAGCAGCAGAGACAGGAGGGAACTCAGGTTCTTGAACGACAAAATCCAGCACTTTGTTTATCGTTATCACATTATTAACTGTTGCACCCAAAACATTTGTTAAGTACATGAATCATGAGATACCTAGCACAGCAGACGTTTATTAAACATTAGCTGATTTGAATTGTATTTGTTGAATGAATGATCTGTAACCTAGAATTGTACTCAGAAATCTTGGTTAGCTTTTGCATCTGAACCATGTGAATTAAACATCTGTTCTAGAGTATCATAGCCTATGACTGCCAAATTTCACTGGACCTTAGTTTAAAATCCTGGTCCTGTCACTTACTTATTGCCTGTGTGATATCAGACAAGTCACAAACTCTCTGAGACTCAGTTTCCTCATGTGTAAAATTAGGTTAAAGTCCCTTCCAGCTTTATGATCCTATGAAAGCATATGAATAATGACCAAGGATGTGAAAGCACAGAATGAGCTAAAGTTGTTGAGGAAGGTTTAAGTAAGGCTTGGTACACACACAGGCACTCAATTTGGAGTCAGAAATACCTGTTTTGACCCTTCCCTTTCCTGACATTTAGGAGCGGTGTGACCATGGGCAAGTCGTTTAACTTCTCTGAAACTCAGAAAACCAAAAACCATAGATGGGTTGTAACCCACGTTTATGAAAAGAATTTCCATTCCCAACTGTGTGATTTTAATTTAGTTCAACCACACATGAATTTTCACATCAAATTTCTTTAAAAAGATAATTAGCTTTCTTTTTTAAAATGGAAGGAGTGATAATTTAGTATATGTGACTTTTTGAAGAGTCACACAAATCATTAAAAGTTTAATAGCAGTGCCCTAAAACTTGACCATCTTTAATATTAATCTTCACCATGTTCTTCCTAATATTACCAATTTATATGAAGATACTTGGCCTGTGACCTAGTAAAACCACAAAAATATGACCTCTGTGATTATTAATTTTTCAGTTTATCAGTGAGATGTATATAACCTATTCATTTGTACCAACCTGAAACCTGACAACTATCTGTTAATATTGTTTTATAAAAACAAAGAGATTGCCTAAAATGTTTACAATTTTGAAATTTAACTGGCTAACATAGATTTCTACAAAACATTTGCATTTGCAGCATAAATATATATTACATATAAGATCATTTAAGTTTGGAATAAAAATAGTAATAGCTAATTTACAGAGCACTTTAAGATGTGTAAAGTGCTTTACAAATCTTATTTCATTTAACCCTTACATTAATCTTGGGAGGTAGGTGCCCTAATTATATTCATTAAACAAATAAGGAAATCAAGGCAGAAGTTAAGTGCCTTGCCCTGGGTCATGTAGCTACTAAGGATCTGAGGATGCGTTTCATTTATTCATTCAGTTTAAGGAGTCCTATTTAATCCTTCCTGCTGGAGCTGTTTTGAATCTAAGATTTAGTTCTTAGTGCCACTTCAAAAGTTTTAATGACAACATTTTTCAAAAAGTTAAAATGCACTTTACTTTGAGCATTGAACTATGGACCTTAAAATATGTATTTTGGGGATGAGGCTGCAGGGGGTATGAAACAGGGATGAAAATGACTCTGCTGTTCAGTAGTAAAAGGCTGAGTAATAGGCAAGCCCTTGAGGCAGAAGAAAAACCTAGCAACTTGAATAATTGAGTTCACTCAGAATTACAGTGTTGACAAAAAAGTACTTTACTGATTAACTTGCAAATGTTCTCACTTTCTTTGTTCTACTCTAGAGAACTGTCACATCAAAAAATTCTTGGCAGACTAGGAATATCCACTCCCACTATGGTCAAGCAGACTGTTTGAGAATTCTGAGGGAGATTTAAAGGTTTTTTTCAGGTGTTACCTATCAATTTCCAAATCCCTTCATGGGTCCCTCAGAAAATAGAGATCATATATATTTGTTGTTGTTAAGTTGAGTCCAACTGTTTGTAACTCCATTATGGGATTTTCTTGGCAAAGATAATAAAATGGTTTGACATGTCTTTCTCCAGCGGATTAAGGCAAATAGAGGTTAAGTGACTTGCCCATGGTCACACAGTAAGTGTGTGAGGCCTACTTGAACTCAAACATTCCTCACTCCAAGCCCAGTACCCTATTCAATGAGCCATACATTTACTCCTTATTAAAGGAAGCAGTTTCATTATAATAATCTGTTTCAGATTTCTCTTGGGACCTGAAGATCATAGATTTAGAGCTAGAAAGGACCTTAGAGGTCATATAGTCCAAACTCTTCATTTTACTGATAAAGAAATTTCCTTCAATTTACCCAAGGACAATTTCCTTCAATTTACCCAATGTCACTGCCCAGAGCAATAAATGACAGAAGCTAGATTTAAACCTGGTCTTTTAACACCAAACCTAGTGTTTCTTCCTTTCCTGAATGACCTCAACACAATTTTCATAATATGCTAAACATCTTTAAAGAAGATCTGAATAAATTCAGAAAACAGATTCAACAAACATTTATGGCATTCCTACTACGTGCTGGTACTAGGATCAGGGAGTGGTTTTTAACCTTGGCACTGTGCTATGGAGTCCTTTCACAGTCATGGGATCCTAAGAAGAATCTTTTTAAATGCTTAAAATAAAATACATAGGATTGCAAAAGAAACTTACTATGAAATATTATGTATTATATGCTTAAACATATTATATACTGAAATATGAAAATATTAAAACAGATTTTTTTTTCCCTTTTTAAGTTCATGGATCTCTGTTTAGAAACCACTGAACTTGGAATACAAAAATAAAAAATACAAGAAGAAGAAAAAGTTCTCTGACGTGAAAGAGCTTACATTTTCCTGGAGGATACAACTTGTATACACACTGATAAATTCAAGCTAACTTGAAGAGGGAGAGGGCAGGAAAGGGGAATGAGGAAAAGTTTCTTGTAGGAGCAGAATCTTAGGCTGACCCTGAAGGGAGCTAGGACTTCTAAGAGGCAGAAATGAGAAAGGCACACATCAGGAGGAACCTAACTAACCTGTACAAAAGGCAGAGTTTGGGCAATAGTACCCAAGTTTTAATTTAGTGGAACTATTAATTTTACAAAAGTTTCCAGAAAATTTTTTTCCTAATAAAACTGAATCCTCAGATTAAGTAATAATTGGAAAGCATTTTTAAAGAAATCATTTCCATATTATGTTCAATATATTTTTCAGAAAATGTCATCCATCTTTCCTTGTCTCTGGACAATCCTTGAAGCGACCATCACATTCAGGAGATAATGAATCTCCTGATTCATTTCAAAGGAGTACAGGATAATTTTAAAAGAGGGAGAAAAACAAGCTCTCAGAGTTGCATAGTAATTTCAAGGAGTATTAAAATATTTCAATAGAAGGCAACTGCCTATGAGAACCACGTAGGAGGAAAGGGAAAAAACAAAGAGGAGGAGGGAGGGGCAAATTGAAAGAGACCCTTCCAAAGACAAAAGTTGGAATTTACAAGCAAAAATCAAAGGACAGAGGCAGATATGGGAATCAGTTGCATAGGCATAACTGCAATATTGGATAAAAAAGCATTTTTCATCATGCAACAGTGCATTTAACACATGAGATATTTAGAATGTATGTCAGAATTCCTTAGTCATCTGCCTGTCTTCTAATCTACTCCCATGCTCAGGAATTACCATGGGAGAGTTTCTTTATCATGCTATTTAACCTTGCAAGTTGGTAAATGGCAAGTTGCCAGGGTTACCAACCTGATCAAGCATGAAATAAATTCTTTCTCATTCAGCAATATTTTTTTCACACACTGAATAGGTCAGCATTCTCAGATTCACTTTCAATACCATATTAACTCTGCTTCTAAAAGTATCTTTAACATCATCTGAACAAATTAGCCCTAAGTAGATGAGAAACAATGATACTGGGATACTGACTGCTAAGTTTGAGCTAAAAGGCATTAAAAACATGTCTAGTGAACACTTGGGAGATTATTTTTCATCAAAAATATAGATTTATCTTATACTTACAAATATGTAATATACTGACTGAACCATATTAACTAAAAAATTATAATTTTCCTTATTAGCAACCATTGAATCACCATTGTCAGGGAAATCCAGTAAATTTATAATCTCAGGCATTTTTGTTTATGAGAGAAAAGCTGTCTTGGAAGTCTTTTTTTTTCTTTTCCAAGAAAAGTTTTTGAGGTCTTACTTTTAAAATGTTATACTTGCTTAAAATATGCAATCAGTATAAAAATTTCTAGTTTGTTTAACTTTGACCACATGTATTGTGGTCAAAATATGACCATATTATATTGAGATAATGAATGTAAGGGGTGATGTAAGGAATCTCTGGAACAGTGAACTGACATGTCAAAAGTTGTTTTGTAAAAAAGTAGCTTGGAAAAATAGAAAGAAAAATCAACTATAAGAAGAATTTCATTTACAGGTTTTTTTGAAAACCAGAATGTTAAATTCCCTTTTGTTTAGTCTGTTTCTTTTCTCCTTGCCCTCATCCTATTCTTCACTCATAATTCCCTAATAATAGTTTATAGAATTCAGGTATCACACATCAGATATCACAAAATCTACCTCTTCTACTTATTTTTCTAAAATACGATGCAGTCTTTCAGGAATGCTTGAAAGCAAAGAAGAATACTCAGGAAGGTCTCAGGATTTACTATCATCCCAGACAAATACTGCTCCAGGAATATAGATTAAAGAAATACACTTTTAAAAATAAATTAATACTTATTTATTTATCATCCTTGCTTTAAGAATATGATAGGAAAAAGGAACACATAACTAGTGTTCAATGGTTTGTGGGTAAATTTTCCAGGAAGAATGGGACATAATAGATATGTATTACGAATATTGTAATGTTCAAAACATCAATTCTATTGATGTAGACAGATTGTTTAAAATTATAATGCAATTCTGTGACTTTAATAACACTTTAAGTGCCTATGGTACTTTAAAGTTTGTAAATGACTTTACGTAATTTTGTCTACAACCATTTCAATATTACAAATGAGAAAATTTAGACTTAGAGAAAATAAGTGATTTGCCCATCATCACACAGATCATACATGTCAGAAAGAGACCCAAGATCCTTCTTGACTTTTTCCAGTGCCTTATACTGGATCAAATGCTGTGTCCATTGTCAGAAACTACTAGTTGTTTTTACTTAACTGTTTTTCTCTGTTACAAAGAAAGTTCACTGAGGGAGAAAGAAGTCCTATATAGCCGAATGTTCAGTAGTATGTCTTTCTGATATCATGTCCCTTTTGCTTTGTGCCCATTGTACATTGCTCATAGACATTTGCTCTAGGAATATTGAAAGGTGTCCTAAGATATGAGGAGGAGGAGTGATAGACACGGTGGTGGTGGTGGTGGTGGTAGTAGTGGTGGTGGTAGTAGTAGTAACTTTTTGTGTCCCTAGTGCATAGCAGAGTGCCTTGTAGGCACTTAATAAATTGTTTGTTGATTCAGAGTAATAATGGTATTAATGACATTTAAATAGCACTTTAATATCTATAAAGTGTTTTACAAATATTATCTCATTATAATCATAGCTAGCTAGCTATTACCATAATAGGCAGATTTTTTCCCAAGGAGGTATTGAACTTTGTCTTGTGAAACACTACCTCTCTCTTTCATAATATCCATTTCATAATCTGGCACACGTTTATCCAACCTCTTCTCAGGAGTACTCAAAAGTTTACATCCCACTCTCTAAGAAAAGAAAGCAAATAATAGTAAGGTAAATGCAATTCACAGTCATAATCAATAAACTGTTATTAAGTGCCTACCATGTGGTGCTTAGTGCTGGGATGCAAAGAAAAGTGAAAGTCAACCCTTGCTCTCAAAGAGGTCACAGTCCTCCACAAATGGAGAAGAAAACATGCAAACTATATACAAACAATCTATATGCTGGATAGAAAATAATCAACAAAAGGAAGGCACTGGAATTAAGGGAGATAAGGAAAGATTTCTCTTAGAAGGTGAAATTTTTAGTTGGAACTTGAAAAAAGCCAGTTAGTGGAGATGAAATGCCATCTGGATTGGACCAAATGGTGCCTGAGGTCCCTTCCAACTTGGAGATTCTGGGACATGCTGTCTCCTAGTGTTTTGAGTTCTCAGGATGAAGTAACAAAGTAGAACTAGAGTGGCATTATTCTACCCTTCACATGTACTTTACAGTTGAAGTTCTTCTTCCTTGACTCTCTCCACTCCCTCCTTTCCAATTCTTCTTGTCAACCAACACAATGCTTAGCATTCACTTCAGTAAGATAGCAAACATTCCATGCAAAGTGGGCATTTCAGTCGGAGTAGCAATCAAAGTTTCTAACTTCCTTGGAGGGTCAGGTAAGATAAAACTGTTAAAATTTTTTCCTAAAGTTCTACCTTTCAAATCCAGAATGGCAGGTTTTCTAACTTTTAAGTAAAGGTCTTAGAAGCTCTTAGACAAAAGTATATTCTATGCAACACTGACCCAAGAAACTCAAAAGATACTCCAAAGTGATTTAACTTCAATCAATGCATTTGGTAATAATGTGTAATAATACTGTGAATAAATGTGTTATAAAGTATAAGCATACTTTATATTAAATAATCAAAACCTCTACGTTAAGGGGGAAAAGGGGACTAAAAATCAAGAAAGGAGCCTGGGAAGATGGGATTATAAATTGAACCTATTTGATGGAACTAATATCTTCTGACTTTATTACAGTTCTAAGTATTTTTCATTGAATAAGCATGTTTCCAAAAGTATAACAGA
The DNA here is from genome assembly GCA_028658325.1 of Potorous gilbertii. Classification (NCBI taxonomy): domain Eukaryota; kingdom Metazoa; phylum Chordata; class Mammalia; order Diprotodontia; family Potoroidae; genus Potorous; species Potorous gilbertii. Next base: position 61,565,808 of record CM053773.1, read on the forward strand.
ATGCTGCAATAATATTTCATAGGTTGTCCATTTTTTCACATACCCATAATAACTGAAACACAGGACTTTCCATGCTAATCCATTAATTGGTTAATGATTAGGTAGTGGTATTTGGTCAAAACATAAAAGCAGAAACTTAATTAACTTTAGACTTTGAAATGGGGGAAAACCCCCTCTCTCCCTTATCTACTTTGGCTACAGCACACTCCATTGGGGCTAAGTTACCACCTGATTTCTTCTAGTAATTCATGTGGCTCACTGCTGAAAGACATGTGCTTTGGGATGATGAATCAATTCCCTTTGTGCCTCTAATTCCATGACATTAGCAAACAAAGGACATTGGGACTGATCAGAAAAATGACCCACTTAGTAGAAAGACAACTTCTGACTTCTCTCTTCTGGTCTTTCTAAAATGTGTGATGAGACTCTTTCTCTAGGACTTAGGAGGTGGGGAGAAGTGCTTCTCCTCTATCCCCTGGCATATGTGGTGAACTACTTACAGCAATGTGTACATGCTTTAAACACGGCAATGTGTACATGTGCTGCCAGGCAAGTCTGAGCCTGGGCTTCTGACCCCAACCCCTGGCTGCCTCTTTCCCTGAATACAGATAATGCCTGAGTGATAGGAATAAGCAGGGATCCTGAAAGATGGGCTTTCTAGAAAGTAGAGCCAGTGGGAATCTGGGGGTTCCTAGATTCTTCATTCAGTGTTAGGTGCACTGTGGAAGGAGTCCCCTGTAGTTAATATAACACTTCTCAGAAGAGATGGCCACCAGCAAAAGATGAGCCCAAAACTTGGCCTGGATTTCCAGAAAAAATATAACTTGATGGAGTTTTTCAGACAATGCAGAGTTGAGGTAAAGGTAAAATGTCTACTCAACAACCTCACTGAGTGTCTCATGCTTTAATGTTTTAAATATCAAATTCCCAGGAGAGTTTAATAGAAATTATGTTACTCTTGCACGTTTTAAGTTTCTGACAGCGTATGCTTCCAAGTCTTTTGTGTTTGCAGTATTGAGCTTAAGCCTGTCTAGAATTTCCAAAAAGAGTGTAGAAATGTACAATGTTAAATGTGGATCAGGCTGTTATTCGTCTTTCTTTGCACAATAGAAATAGGACAAAAGATGGAAACAGTGTTGGAAGGGTTGTGAAAAGATGAAAACATTAGTGAACTACAGATGGAGTTGAGCATTTAGAATTATTCTGAAAATATGGAAATTAAAGAAAGTGGTTCAGATGTCTGGCATAGAGAATACAATATTGACCATATATCTCAACAAAGTCAACAATAAAAAGTCCCATGTATATGTATATATATTTTTTATTGGCACTTTTTTCCATTGTAGCAAAAAACAAAAAGGAAAGTAAAAGAACAGCAGAAGGGGAATGACTGAAGAAATTATAGTACATGAATGTATGGGCTCTGTGGTTCTTGACAAATCACTTAACCTCTCAAGACTACATATAGACAACTTTCTGAGACTATAAATTTCAAAGGAGTTTCCCATCTGCTTTCATCAAGGCATCAATCTGGGAGCTCCCTATGCCAGGAAAATCACAATTCCAGTCCCTTTCCCCACAGACAGGGCCTACAACAGTGTCTGGCATAGGGTAGAAGATGAATTTTTAACAAAATTTTAAAAGATATAAAGAACACTTTATTGACTGAATGGACAAATAACTCCAAAGTCATTTGGATAACCTCAAATGGAAAACATTTCTGAAGAGGAAGTAACTACATATCATTGAAACTTAAAACAAGCATTACATTCTAAAAGTGGACAGAAGGCCCCTAATTTAGGTAAGTTTTTGCTATACAAAGAATTCACCTGCATACATATTTTCTGTAACAATGTACAGGTATACTTTATATTTTACTTTATAAAACCACATACTCAGAAAAAGTAAGTTGTCCACAAACCAGAAAAAAATGCAGTAGATAGACTGCCAGGACTGGAGTCAAGAAGACCTATTCAAAGATAGCTCTCAGACAGTCAAATCAGCTGTGTGACTTTAGGCAGGTCACTTAACTTTACTAGCTGAGTGACCCTGGACAAGTCACTTCACTTCTGTTTGCCTCAATTTCCTCATCTGTAAAATGGAGATACTAATAGCACCTACCTCCCAGGGTTCTTGTGAGGATAAAAGGAAACAATAATTATAAGTCCCATAGCACAGTGCTTGGCACATAGTAAGCACTATCTAAATGTTAGCAACTATTATTTTCTTCAGTCAAATATTTATAGCTCCCAACTTTCTGGTTGTATCTATCTAAACTCCATCTGACTTCATGATCTGTGACTAAACACCTGGGTGCCCCTGGGAAGCTTGAACTTTGCTTTCCCGAACTCTTTTGGTCAATCAAGAATACTCTAATCACCAATAATTAACTTGTTTTATGATGACTAGACACTGTTTTCCCCCCAGCAATTAACCAGCAAGATTTCAGTAGCTTTCGAAACGATAGTAAGATAGGCAAATACCAACCATTTCCAAGCAGATACATCCATATAATAGGAAACTGTAGTTAGATGACACAGTGTCAGGCCTGGAATCAGGGGAATCTGAGTTCAAATCCAGCCTCAGACACTTACCAGCTGTGTGACACTGGGCAAGTCACTGAACCCTGTTTCCCTCAGTTTGCTTATCTATAAAGAATTGAAGAAGGAAATGACAAACCACTCTAGCATCCTTGCCAAGCAAACCCCAATGGGGTCACAAAAATATTGACTAAACAACAATAAACACAAAAATTCAGATGAGAATCATACACAAAAGTCAGTAGGGGGCATTTGGCCACTCAAACTAACTGGGTTTTTAATCACAGATATTCAGATGAAAACCATATAAAAGTCATTTTATACAGGAGTGATTTGGCTGCTCAAATTAAAAAGACAAATAGATAATAAATACACATTGTGGAGTCTTTTAAAATACAAGTGATCTCCTCTAAATTTCAGTCCTGAAGATAAAATCCAGGCAAGACGACAAGACATATCCTTCCCTCGCACATACATATAGTGCATATTTTAATCATCATGGATGGTTGTTAGAAAAAGAAAGGCTGAAAAAAATATGCTTAAGATTACACTAGATAAGTATGTACCAAAAGCTCTTTACAATAAAAACACAGACAGGGTGAGGGAAGAGTCTAGTCTAAACTGGGGAGTTGGTTACTTAAAACTAGCTTTAAAAAATTCCTGTGGGGAAGCTGCTGAAGACATGAATCTCATTTAGGGGGAAAAAAGGTTAGGCAAAGATTTGTCTGCTGTGCTAGTAGCAACACTATCTTGAAAAATTTAATAACAATTTATTCCAAGTGTCCTTGACCAAGACGGAGGGCCTTTACTAGTAGATAAAGGCAAGCGTATTAACAAGTTAAATTTTGAAATTTCCTGGGAGAAAAAGTTTAGTTGTCTGCATCTGCTTACTGTTTTCATAATTTGTTCAAGGTTTATGTTTGATTACTTTATATATATTGATTCAACAAAATAATCGGGGCTTTGTACCCCTGAATGACTTATATACACAGAATATTATATTTTATATATATATATATATCTGTTAGGACTAGGGTCATTTCCTTACACATATACATAATACACACACACATACACATACATGTGTGTATATATGTATATTTATATTTATATATATATATACATACATATCACATGAACAAGTATTTTATGTGACAGACCAAGAATACAAAAAAGGCAAAAATAGTCTCTCCAAGAGTTTAATAATGAGAACTAATTAATTATGGCCCTGTTCTCAATCCTGCTGTTATAGATAATTGTAAGAAATCTTGCCTGATTAAAGTCACTAATGCCTAAAATTTGACATAATTTCTAAACTTTACCTATCTTCCCAAGGTCCTGTGTAAGACAGCATTAGCATCAGCAGCATTAGTCTGAAGGTATAACGTCAACAGTGCTCAATAATTAACAACAGTTATACTGGATAGACTTCTCGGGTATAATGTTAACAAAATTCATTACATTTTTCATAAACTTCTCACCCATCAAGGTCAAGGCCCATTAATTTGGTATTTTCCTCACCAGCTCAAACACTTAGAGAAAACCCAAGCTTTTCAAACCCCTTCTTTTGTCTGCTGGGTTTTCCCACACCACAGCTACATTTTATCTACTTACCTCCATCTCTGCATTGCATATCAATCAATAATAAGGTTAAGCTTAAGCCAAGACCTTCAGACTAACCCAAAAACTTTTCCTTCAGCCTCCACATACTCAGATTCCCTTAGAAGGCTAAGGAGTTGTTTCACAATATCCACAGAATTCTTTGGTTCCTAGCCTGTAGCTTTCTTGGGAAGTCCCTTCAGTCAAAGCTGGAGGAAGTGAAGAAATTTCATGCAATGCTCCAATTCAGAAAGGAATTGCAACTCATTGAAGAGATTTGTGACAATCACTTTACAGAGGAACAGTATAGTGCACTGGAAACAACACTGGTCTGGGAGGCAAAAGGTGGGTATTTGTGAGCAAGTCACTCTCCTGCATTTCCTCATGAATAAAATTATAATAATAATATTTAACACTATTTCACAGAGTTGTGAGGAAGGCTCTTTGCTAAGTGCCCAAAAGCATAAGCCCTCTTACATAGTAAGCACTTAAAAAAAATTGACTGTATGAATGATAGTAGATATATATAGATATATATACACATACAGATATATGTATATATATATATGTATATATGTAGCACCTTAAGGTTTGCAAAGCAGTTTACAAATAGCACTTCATTTGAACCCTGAGAGGTAGGTGCTTTTGTCATCCTCATTTGATAGATAAGGAAACAGAGGCTCATAAAGTTTAAATGACTTTTTTTATTAGTCACAAAAGTGGTAAGAGTCTGCATTAGGATTTGAATTCAGATCTTTCTGACTTGAGCACAGCATTCTACCCCCTGCCCTACTTAGGCACAATTATTGAGATGAAGGTGTTTATTACAGTTTGGTCCTGGAGAGGGATATGCACCAATCTGGACAATTTATAATATATAATAATAACAAACAACATAACCAACAGCAATAACAATATATCATAAGATGAAATTTCATTGGGATAAATGTAAAAGCCCTTATACTCTGATTGAGAAAATTAACTATACAGGGACATAGTATAAGAGAAACAGTACATGTGACAAAGTTCCTGGAGGGGTTTTCATGAACTGAAAGTTGAGTGAGTCATGGCTGTCAAAAAAAGCTTATGTCTTAAGCTGCACTAATCAAGGCACAGTGCCCAGAACTAGAGAAGAAATCATACCACTGCAATCTACCTGGTAAAACAAAACCCGTAGGATAGTACTCCATGAGGGCCTTCCATATTACGAAGGAAAACTAGAGTAAGGCCAGAGGAAAGTCATCAGAATTATGAGACACCATGCCATAGCAAGACTGGAGTGCAGTTAAGTTAAAAGAAAAAAATTGATAACTATGTTTAAGGATGTGAACAGTTTTTTCTAGGAAGAGCCATTAGATTTGTTCAATTTCGTTCCAGAGAAAAGAAATGGAAGAGAGCTGCAGAGGCAGACTCTGCTTTAATATAAATTAAGTCAACAAGTATTTATTAAGCACTTACTATGTGTCGGGACGGTGCAGTTTAAAACACGCAAGCACAGGTGCGCGCGCGCACACACACACCTTCCTAATTCTAACAATTAGAGCTATCCCAACATAGAGCAGCCTGCCTGAGAAGTCCAGAGTGGAGCCTGGGGAGTGGTGGGCTTCTCCATCAATGGAGGTAATCAAAGCAAAAATGTTGCTGATTCTTTGCAGGCAGTGTAGTTGGAAGAGTTTTCTTCCCATGTAAGTTGAAGGAAATGACCCCTAAACCCCTGTCCGACTCTGGAATCCTGTGTTTGTAATGACTACTCTCATTGCTGGAGAAGGAAACACCGTGACTGCCAAGATTAATATTCAGTTCAAATCTTAGGTTTAGAAGGGTTTAGCTGCACACAATCCAAATTTGAGGATTTACCAAAACCTTTGCAGTACAGGATGTGCGTCAGAGAGGGCTACTGCTGCTGACTGATACTTAAGACAGACCCCCCCTAAAATACCTCCCCAAGTAGTACGGACAGTGAGGCTAAGCCTTATCCCTTCCAGTCAGGCTAAGCTCTTAACCTTATTTGAAAACCAGTAGTCAAATAAATGCATAGGCAATAACTGCAGAGAATTTTCCTGTAGGACACAGAGAGAAAACCTTCAAGCCACAGAATTAACTGTTAACCCATAGTCTATTTCACTGCCCCATAATTGATGCTCTGAGTCTGCCAAGCTTCAGAGGATCACCTCCAGTAGCAAATGGCCATGTTTTACAGGATTGCAGGGTTCCAGAATCTCAGAGTAGGGGGGTGCTCCAAGGCCAGCCAGTCTGGACCACACCTGCAAAGGAACACCCTTCTACAAAATTCCAAAGGAGTCATCATTACTCAGTCATTGCTGGAAGAGCTCCAGTGTGAGGAAGCCCATTGACCCACCAAGATGACCCTCATTATAGCTTTTTCGAAAATTCTATGTATTAGGAAATTTTTTTTTTACAAGAAACCTAAAAATGTGCTTCCTTCCAATTTCCCCATATTTCTCCCCTAGTTCTGCCCATATTGAGTTTGCTGTGCACTGAAACACCGCAGATACTTTTCAGATGCAACTGCTATTTAGCCATATCTACCCCATCTTGTGCTTGGGAAGTTAATTTTTCATACCCAGATATAAGACTTTACATTTATCTCTATTTGATCCCATCATACTAGATTCTAATATAATTCCACCATATTAGATTTAGTACAATGTTGTAGTGGCTAGAATCTGTCAAAATCTTTTTGGATACCAATTCTGTCATTCTACATGTTAACTAACCTTTCCAGCTTTGTGCCATCTGCAAGTTTGATAAGAATGAATTTATCCAAGTCAATATTACAGAACCACAAACAGGTCCCTCCATTACTCTACTGGCAACCTCCTTTAAGTTGACATCAAACCATGAATAGCTTCTTTGGGTCAGGCAATTCAACCTTTTCTAAATTCACCTATCATCTGGCCGTACCTCTTCATCTTTTTCACAAGACCTACTTTGTCAAACACTTCACTAATATCTAGATAAACTGCAACATTCTAATCACCTGTCAAAAAAGAAAGGAGGTTGGTCTGGCATGATTTGTTCTTAATAAAGTCACTAATGCTGTTGGGTTTTTCCTCTCTTTCTCTAGATGGTAACTAACCACCTCTTTCTGACTCTTCTGTATCGTACATTATGACAGAGCAGTTGTTGTTCTTACTCAAGTTCTCCTAGGATTCCCATCAGAATACTGTTTCCTCTTATTAGATCCCTCATTTTTTAAAGGAGGAAATTACTATTAGAGAATTTCAAGAAATAGCTAGCTGCTGCTGTGCTTTTGGCCAAGTAAGCACTCCAATAGACGATGTTCATGCACTGAAGTCTCTCATCACAACTATGCCATACCGCTCAGTGAATCTTGTGAGCTGTTTCCCAAACCCTTCATCCATTCCTTTTTGTCCCTTCATATTGTCTGGAGAATATTCTGCTGACGCTACTATCCAAGCTTCTGACTCCAGTGAGCCTCAAAGAAGGCCCTTTGCCTCGTTCACCCTTTATGGTGCCTAGATTTTCTTCTTTGAGAATATCTTTTTAAGATCTTATGCTACTTCATTCATATTTTTAACAATCCTGTTTCTTTTAAATCTTTTCAGATCTACATGCCAATGATGAGCCTCACTCCGCCAAGTCTCAAGGATTCCAAAAAATCAAAATGTAATGTTAATTATGTTTAAAAGAGTAAAAGATCTTCCCTACCCATTAATGGCCTGCCCATTAAGAGAAACTTGATTAGGGGAGATTTGTAGGAAGGCCCACACCTTTTCTTAATTTCTAATGAGGCACTGGCTCTCAAAGGTTGTGATGCCTCCCTCTGGCTCTGAAAAGTGTATGTGTACCCAGAGGGGAGGTTTTGTTTTGGGGCTTGTTTATTAGAAGTGTTTGGCCTGATGAGACTCGGGGTAGCTAAGGAACCCCCCCAGCTCTGAAAACCCAGATGTTGGTGCTCTCTCCCTGGTAACTATGCATATATGGTCAGACAGCTGGATCTGTCTGTTAATCTGTGATGTATGTATTGCTTATTTTCAGACAGTTGGAAATCTTGTCTGTTGGTCTTTATTTCCGTTTGTATTTTCTCTGAAGTATAGGGTGCTGATTTTTCCCTCAGAACTAAGAATGATACATGTGCTTGACTAAAGTGATTGTTGATCCCTTACAAGTTGCTTTCCTTTTAGAAAAGCAGTTCTAAGAACATGTGATGGCAGGCCCTTCTGTGTATGCGGGGTCCTTGTTGTTACACAAATTTACTTCCTTCCATCAGGCAGGTTTTGGTTTGCCTTTCTTGTTATCATTACTTAACATATTCATATATAGACATATGATGCTATGGTCTGTAATTGTTGGGTGCATTCTTGAATCATATTCTCTCCTATGAGTGTCTTCATTACTATAAGGGACTTTGGAGGTCACCTAGTCCCACCTTCTCAGGTCTGGGGCGGGGAAGGGTAGTTCCTGAGACGTCAAAACAATTTCCGTGATATTCTATGTTTTAGCATACAAGACAGGTAGGTAGGCAGGGCAATGAATAGAATGCCAGGTCTGGAGTCACAAAGACTCATCTCCCTGAGTTTAATTCTGGCTTTAGACACTTACTGGTTGTGCGACTTTGGGCAAGTCCCTTAACCCTGTTTACCTCAATTTCCTCATCTGTAAAATGAGCTAGAGAAGGAAATGGCAAGTCACTCCAATATCTTTGTCAAAAAGTCTCCAAATGGGGTCACAAAGATTTGGACATGACTGAAATGACTGAGTAACAACAAAGACACAGGTGGTGTGGTAAACGGAGCACTGGACTTGGAGTCAGGATGATCTGAGTTCAAACTTCTCCTCAACACAAACTAGCAGCGGTACCCTGGACAAGTCACTTAGCTTCCATCTGCCTCAGTTTCTTAATATGTAAAATGGGAACAATAATATCTACTTTTTGAGGATAAAATGAAAGCATTTTAAAAACCTTAAAGCCCTATATAAAAACTATCGTTGTTTGTATTACTGCTAGTAAGTCATTTCTAATATGGTGAATATTGAGGGAAATAAACATAAACAAAAAGATATCTGGAGAGAGTCCTTAATAATTTTTAAGAGTACAAAAAGATCCTAGGAACAAAAAGTTTGAAAACTATTGGGCTATGGTATATCTTATTCCCCTTTTCTTTTCATCTTAAATCTCTTTTGAGGTCCTTGACCCTACCTTCTCTTGAAACCCAGTCTCTGGGATTTCATCAACCCACATGTGTTCGGTTAACATCTCCATGCTGATGAATTCCAAAGCTACACATCGCAGTCTATTGTGTCTATGCCTGAAAAATTCTCCACTTTCTTAGTTCCTGGAGATCCTTACTCCTTGGTCATTCTTTTGAGGAGTTTCCTTCCACACCTGCTAAGTACAATGCTTAGGTGGGTCAAACTAGAGTTGCCAAGTTTCTTGTTTTCTTAACTTCTTCTCACCTTTCTAGCCCTTGGACAACTACACCCAACTCTATTTCCTTTGTCTTATTAACAACTACTTGCCTAGTCTCATCAGCGGTCTTACTTTGTTAGTTTTCAACCACCTTCTCAAGCCCTTTTCCCCTTGTTTCAATTTCATTCCTTCCATTTCATTCCTCCTCCTTTTGCTTCAGCCCTTCTTGTCAAATAGCTTCCCTTCTTTTCTAACCCTCCTTCCTCCATTGGTTCTAGCCCTTTCTTCTTCAAGTCAAATCACCATACTGGTCTTTCCATCTAGCCTCATTATTCCACATTAAGCTTCAAGACTTCATTATTCCAAAACCTCCAAATCACCACGATTCTTTCTCCTTACTCATCTCAAGCCCTTCGGCTCTTATCCCACACAACCTTTGTCTAAAAAGGCAAAAGTATAACTTTCTCTAGTTATTTAGCCTTAATTCCAAGTGAATGTTCTTGGAGCTGCTGGAAATACCCACTGAAAGTTAAGGATTTCAAGTAATTAAACGATAAGTATTTGTTGTCATAACAAAAACCAAACTAAAATACAAGGCATCGCCACCAACAGAAACAAAAACCCTTGTATACAAAATACCACTAACCTAAGTCTCTTTGTTTTAATTTTCATTCAGAGCTGGCCCTTGATGAGAAAAATCTGGAGTTAGAACAGAGAGGGATTGTGTCCCAAATAGAACTCATGACTCTAATCTGGAAACAGATCTGCTCCTTCCCATTTTTGTTGAGATTACCATCCTTCCAAACACCCACCTTTGCAACCTTGGAGTCATTCTTAACCCCTCTTTTTCCTTCAATCCCTACATTAAATAATGTGACAGGTCTTACCAATTCTGCTTTCACACAATCTCTCATCTTTTCCTTGCTCCCTCTCCACCCAGACTCTTTGCTGGTACAGATCCTAAACACTTCTCAACAGAACTGCTACAGAAATCACCTTGGTCTCTCTGCTGCCTCCCATCTCTCTTCTTTCCAATTCATTCTCCACACATCATTCAAATAAATAATCCCAAAACAGTTGTTTCCAGGTCATTTCCCCTACACAAGCATTTCGTTAGCTATTTATTACCCCTGGGGTCAGATACAAAATTCCTAACTGAGAATTTGAAACTTTCATAATCTAGTTCCTTTTTTTGAAAAATACTTTTATTTCATTAAATATTTCCCAATTACATTTAAAAATTTTTGAGTTGCAAATTCCTTCCTTCCTTCTCGCCCCTTCCCCACCCCTTGTGAAAGTAAACAATATGTTTATAAATTATATATGTGAAGTCATGCAAAACATAGTTCCATGTTAGCCATGTTGCAAAAGAAAACATACATACACACACACACACACACACAAGGAAAATAAAGAAAATTAAAAAGTATGCTTCAATCTGCACTCAGTGCTCATCAGGTCTCTCTCCCTTTGTAGGTGGGTAGCATTTTTCATCATGATCAGAATAATCCAGCCCTTTTCTTTTCCTTTGCTCATTCTTATGTTCTGGTCAAGTTGATCTATTTACTTCATATAGAAACATTTCCCGTTTCCTATTTTTGGACCTTTACCTCTATCTCACAGAATCCCTCAGCTTTCTTCAAATCACAATAACAATTCTCTTCCTCCATATTATCTTTCCTGATCCCCTCAATTTTATTAGCACTCTCTCCTACTTGAAATTACTTTGCATTTACTTATGTATGTTGTGTACACTCACCCAATAGACCATAATTTAATAAGTACAGTTAATGAGTGATTATATAGTATTAAATATTTGTATTGTTAAATTTTGTTTGAACACATCATTCAAAAGTCCTAGGGTAATTCCAGTTGAATCTCCTACAACAACAATCCCTAAAAACAGGTAACTAACTCAATAAAGGTAAGGTATTGTTCTGTGGAAGCCTGGGGGTGGGAAGTTTGGCAGAAGGGGGAAGAAACAGTAGAGGGAGAAGGAGACAGAAAAGGAAAAGGCTACCTATACCCCTAGGGACAAACGATCATCTGCTCTTTTACAATAAAAGTCAACAAAGGCCATGATTTAGTAAATATTTTACAGTACTCTTACGATCAAGAAATAACAAGTCATAGCATCTAGAGAATTTTAGTACCTACCTACATTTTTTAGGGGGAGAGGAAAGTTCCAGACTTGTGATTTCATATTTAGGAAATTCCCAGTGTGTAGAAACTCCTTCCATGGATTTTGATAAGCAACTATATGCAATTTACAACCCTGGAAAGTTGCCTGGAACACTGAGAACCAAAGTGACCCACCAAGAGTCACATTACCCGCATAACCCACCAAGACACATTGCATATGTGTCACACAGTATGTGTTGGAAGCAGCAGGACTTAGAAGTGTCTTCTTGAACCCAAGATCTGTACTTCATCCACCATGTCATGCTGCCTCTACTAACATAACATAAAATAACCTAAGACCATTGAGAGGAGAGGAGGCAAGGAGATGAGAGTGAAGAATTTATTTCTCCAGAATAAGAAAGTATGAAAATCTGGAAATATGAGATTCCACATTTGAGATGATGTAAAATGATTTTTCTTAATTCTCATACACTGAACCTTCATAAACTTTTTTTTTTAAATCAAGATTACATAAGGGATACCTTAGTGCAATTTATGCAGACCAAGACTTTCTCAGGTAAAAACTGTTCCTTGAGTACGAATTAAGACAAATTTTTGAAATGTCAACTTTTTCAGTTCATCAAATGACATTTGGTGAATTATTACTCTGGTATGCCAAACAGGAAAAAAACCAGAAGTCCCCTTTATGCTTATTAATGCAATTTCACATCTAATCTCAGAAATATAGAATGTGTGAGCTGTCCAAGACCCTAGAAATAATCTAGTCCAAATATCTGTCACTGTATAGATAATGAAATCTGAAAAGATTAAGTGATTTGCCCAAGGTTAAAAAGATAATACCAGAGATAAAAAGTATCTGATAAAATGAACCAATTGTTATGAATATTGTGAAAGAATAAAAGCTAATTCTCAGTTATCTATTTCTATTGAGGACAGAATGGATAGAATGCCTAGGTCTGGAGCCAGGAAGATTGATCTTCCTGAGTTCAAATCTGATCTCAGGTACTAACTAGTTCTGTGACCCTGGACAAATTACTTGACCCTGTCAAGATCTAAGGCCTGGCACTCCATGCACTGTACTTACTACCTAACTGCCTTTTACCTAATATAGGGGTTTTCAAAGACGTTCTAGAGACTGCTAGGGAGTTCCTGAAACCTTTTGATGGGGGTGAAAACTATTTCCTCAATAATACTTTTTGTTTGTTGTTCAGTTGTTGTAGTTGTATCTGACTCTTCATGACTCCATTTGGGCTTTTCTTGGCAAAGGTACTGGTATGGTTTGTCATTTACTTCTCTAGCAATATACATATACATACATACATACATACATACATACATACATACATATATATATATATATATATATATATATATATATATATATATATATATATAAGTTCAAGTGATTTTGTTAACATTTGCATACACAAATCAACTTCACAAGTACAAGGCTGGGAGATCTTACCAGACAAATATTTGCTGTGAAAATTATCTAGGTCTTAGAGGCAGGATTGGTAGATAACTATGGATCAGGAGAAAGAATGATAGACTTGAAACAGGACTCAGAGTCCCTGAACTCAAACCCTAGCACCATTACTTATGAACACTACAACAACAGGCAAGTCACAATCAATCTGGAACTCAGGTTCCTTACAGAAAAAACATAGACATCAAACTAGATAACCTCAGGGCCCCCTCAGCTCTAAATACATGAACTTATGAACACATTTATCCCCTCCAAAAACCAGTTAAAATTCAGTAGAAATGTACACTCAATGAGTCAACCTCTGTGAAACAGAATTTAAAAAATGACTTTTAGCCTCCATTAAGAAAGGTCTGGGCCAGGCTGGTGACACATGCCTGTAATGTGGAGAGGGTAGAAGAGGGGAGGAAGACAAGGGAGAAGATAGAGAGGGAGGGAGGGGGAGAGAGAGAGGGATAGAGAGAGAAGAAAGAGAGAGAGAAATGGAGAGAGAAGAAGAAGAAAGAGGAGGAGGAGGAACAAATTATGCAAGCAAATATATACAAAGCAAGCTATATACAGGATCAAAAGGAAATAATTAACTGAGGGAAGGCACTAGGATTGAGGATGGGAAAGACGGTAAGTAAAAGATAGGATTTTAGTTGAGACTTAAAGGAAGTCATAGGAGCAAGTAGATGGGACAGAGGAAAGAAGGCATTCAAGGCATGGGGAACCAAGAGAGAAAATGTCCAAAGCCAAGAAATGGAGTGCCTTGTTCATGAAACAGTCAGTAGATCAGTGTCACTGGATCAAAAAGGACAAGTTGTAAGTAAGATGCAAGAAGACTGGAAAGGTAGGAGAGGGCTAGGTTATGAAGGGCTTTGAACGCCAAACAATAGTTTGTATTTGATCTGGAAGTGAATAGGGAGGCACTGTTGAGGAGGGAGATGACATGATCAGACTTGTGCTTTAGGAAATCTCTTTAGTGGATGAATGCAAGATGAATGAGAGACTTGGGGGAAGCAGGCCCACCAACACACTATTGTGGTGATCCAGGCATGAGGTGATAAGGGTCTGTACTAGAGAGGTGGCAATATGGGGGAGATAACGATTATTCAAGAGATGTTGCTGAGGTAAAATTGATAGGCCTTGGCACCAGATTGGATATGGGGGTGTGGGGATGAAGATAAGGAATCCAGGATGATGCCTAGGTTGTGATCCTCAGGGACTGGGAGGATGGTTTCCCTCTACAGTAACAGGGCAGGCATGGGGAGAGGGGGTAGCATTTGTGAGGAAAGATGAGGTCAGTTTGTTCCTATTGAGCTTAAGATATCTACTGAACCTCCAGTTTGAGAAGTCTGAAAGGCAATTGGAGATGTAACACAATAGCCGTCTTCAGTATTTCACATGGAAGAGGGATCGGATTGCCACAAGTTTTCCTAAGGCAGAACTAGAAGCAATGAATGAAAATTATAAAGAGGTAATTTTAGATCTGATATAAGGAGAGCACTTCATAACAAGAAGATCTGTATCAAAATAGAAGATGCTGTCACGAAGTCATCAGGCTTCTTCCCACTGGAGGTCTTCAAATAAAGAAAGGTGGGATGGCCACTTGTCAGATAGTTATAGAAGACAGCCTTTTGTCGAGTTATAGACTGGACTAGATGTTTCCCTTCCAACTCAAAAACTCTGTGATTTTGTGAATGACAAATCTGCACACAATTTTTCCAGGACACACCTTGTATATAAAGTCAGACTTCTTAGAACTCATGAAAATTATTCAACAAATAAGAGATTCTTTAGAATATAAGCTCCTTGGAAATCTAGATTATTTCATTCTATGTATTTGAATTCCCAATACCTGGCAGAGAGTAGAGAGTTTATAAATTCTTGTTGACTGCTTGCTTGGAGAAGAATCTACTCTAGCCCCTGATACATATACATCATTCAGAAAAGAATTTTTAGGTATGTACTTCCAAAAAAAGACCAATCTTTTCATTATCAGGGGATTTTTAATAGAACAAAAATTCAACTGCAACATAAATTCTGTACAGCTGTCACTAAGAGTATAAGTATGCCTCAAGAAGGAATGCCTGAAGGAGAGCACCTGTTCTACCTGAAATGAAAAAGTATGTGTGTGTGTGTGTGTGTGTGTGTGTGTGTGTGTGTAGGGGGATGTGGAAAGCGAGTCAAATCTCTTTTTTTTTGATAGTTCTATTTTAGGTAAAAATATTGTATGTAGAAATTTATCAACAAGTGGTTATAAATTGAATGTCTTTTTAATATATTACAGATTACGTAGTCCCGTAGTATTTAAATAAATTGACAAAAACATTTTGAAAATGGAAAAACTTTGTTAGTAGCCAAATAAGCAAAAGTGAAGCAGCAGCAATTTGAACAAAAGATTAATTGATCAATAAAAATTTATCAGGAACCTACCATACATGGTAGGTACTGTTAGTGATAAGAAAAATGTAAGAAATTATATTTCTTTTCAAAGTGGCTTACCTGCTCAGGGAAACAAGCTATAAAGACTCAAAAAGATAAGTAACATACAATATGAGATCCTCAGTGATGAACTCTAAATGAGTAGTAAATAGATACTACATGTAAGTTAAGAGAAGGGACAGAGAGGATGCAATGTGGTACAGAGGAAAAAAATACCAGGTTTGGACTTAGATGTTGTTACAATTCAATATTTTCTGTTGTGAGGATCATAATAGAATTTAGAGCTAACAGAACTAAAGGATACAGAGTAAAAGATGTGGCTGTTTCATCACATTCTGCTCCGGTTACAATGTATATGAAATATGATGTCCAATATTGGGCATCATATTTTAGAAGGGACACTAACAAGCTGGACAGAATATTCCAGAATGGTGAAGACCTTCAAAATTATGGCATTCCTACCACATCATACCCATCAGTTTGGCTAACATGACAAAAAAGGAAGATGATAAATGTTGGAAAAGATATGAGAGTTGAAACACTAATTCATTGTTGGTGGAGCTGTGAGCTGATCCAACCATTCTGGAGAGCAATTTGGAACTATACCCAAAGGGCAACAAAAATGTGCATACCCTTTGACCCAGCAATATCACTTCAAGAACTGTATCACAAAGAGATCATACAAATGGAAAAAGATCCCAATGTACAAAAATATTTATAGCAGCTCTTTTTGTGTTGGTCAAAAACTGGAAATCAAGGGAATACCCATCAATTGGGGAAAGGCTGAACAAGTTGTGGTATATGAAAGTAATAGAGTACTGTTGTGCCATAAGAAATGGCAAACAGTCAAACTTCAGAAAAACTTGGAAAGACTTATATGAACTTATGCTGAGCAAAATGAGTAGAACCAGGAGAATATTGTACACAGTAACAACCACAGTGTGAGAGGACTATTTCTGATAGACAGACTTAGCCCTTCACAGCAATGCAAGGACCTAAAACATTCCCAAAGGACTCATGAGGCAAAATACCATTCACATCCAGAGAAAGAACTATGGAATCGGAATGCACAATGAAGTAGACTATTTACTTTTGTGCTGTGTTTTGTCTTGGTTTGACTTTTCTCATGGTTTCTCCCATTCATTTTAATTCTTCTATGCAATATGACTAACATGAAAATGTGTCTAATAAGAACCCATATAAGATTGAAAGCTGTCTCAGGAAGGGAGGGGAGGAGGGGGAGAAAATTTAAGACTTAAGGAAGTGATTGTTGAAAACTGAAAACAAATTAATTAAATTAAAAATAAATAAACATTTTGAAAGGGAAAAATTATGGCATCTCCACATGCATAAAAATGCTTATAGTAAATTATATTTTTTAACACGACAAAGACCTGGAAACTAAGGAGGTGCCCATCAATTGGGGAATGTTACACTTTATGGTATATGTGAACGTAATAGAATACTATCGTGAGGTAGAAATGATGAAGGAGACAGATACAGAGAAACCTGAGAGGACTTATATTACTGATGTAAAACAGAGCCAATAGAATAATTTCTGCAGTAACAACATTGTAAAAACAAAGAATTTTCAAAGACTTAAAAATTCTGATCAATGCAATGACCAAACATAAATTATGCAAGAGCACCAGTGATACAATGGGATATGCAGTTCCTAACAGAAACAGGTGATGACTTAAGGTATAGCTTGAGATGCTTTTTTGGGGGGGGACATGGTTAATGCAGGAATTCATTTTGCTTCACAATACATTTTTGTTACAGGGTCTTTCTTTCTTCCTTTTCTTTCTTTCCAAAGGGAAAAATGAGAGGGAGAGAAAATAGATTCTTGTTCATCAAAAATTTGTAAGTAAAAAATTCTTGCCACTTAAGGATCTGTTCAAGGAAATTAGAATGTTCAACCTGGAGAAGAAAAGACAGCATAGGACACAACAGTTATCTTTTAAATATTTGAAGGGTTGTCTTATGGAAGACATATTAGAGTTGTTCTCCTTGGTCTTACGTGAAAGAATTAGCACCAATAGTGGTCCTAATGTGTGAAAGTTGTAATGAAGGAAATTTTTAAATAACATAAGGAAAAATTCCCTAAAAATTAAAGTTGTTCTAAAATGTAAAGGTAAGCCTCACAGGTGGCCATGTATGTGGGTAGTGAGTTCACTATCACTAGAATTCTTCAAATAGAAGCTAGATGAATCCATAATAGGAATGCTTTCATGCTTTGAGAATTGGACTAGAACTGGATGTTTTTGAGATCTTTTTTCAAGCCCAGGACTCTGAGATTCTAGGATTGCTGTGTGAGCTCTGCTTCGATCCTCTGTCAAGATAAAGTCAACAGCCAAAGAACAATGCTGATTGTGGAGAGATTCACAGATTTCTCTCTCTCGGTCTGTCTCTCTCTGTGTATCTCTTATCTCTCTGTCTCTATCTCTCTCTCTTTCACACACACACACACACACACACAGAAGTCAGAACCTAGATATTCCATCTTTAGATGCTTTCCCATTTCTAACCTTAAAGACTTACAGACAAAAAGGGGAGTGGAGTACCAACATGTAGAAACAAAACCAAACCAAAAAAAAAAACTGCCCTACTCATTGGGAATATTAAGAAAGCATTTTAAAATAATTCTTCTAATCTTAAACCTTTGGACTAATCTGGAAGTAAAGCCTTATCAATATTTATCAATTCTTAAACAATATCCTGTTCTTCTCTGATAGGATCAGGATGGACTCCTTCCACAAAATAATTAGGGGAAGTAGCCCAGAGGTGGTGCCCTAGATAGACATACCTAAGATTAGTAAGTAGCCTCTTTCCTCAAGCCCTGATGGAACTGGATAGAGTAATAATCTGCTTAAAAGGTGGAAGGTTCTTTGATTACTTCTACTTAATGGAAGTTAGGATGGTATTGACCAGATGGAAAGGAGAATGCTTATAGTAGTAGGCAGTGGTCAAAGAGGGATGGCATGATTTTAGGAAAATGGTTTTCCAGGGGTATGCCAAAAGTTGTGTGACTATTATGTTATTTGATGAAACAAACTGTTAACTGAACGCTTATTACTGAACTCTAGCTGTTTCATCATGTTCTGAAATTTTCCTCATTCAAGGATTCTGTGAAAATATGACTTCAAAATGACGTGTTACAGAGAAGTCTGTGGATATGAGGTGACTCAGCTTGCGAAGCAGACATATGCTTAAAGTTAGAATAATCACAAATTAATAAAATGTTTCTTGCAAAGTGCCTATGAATGAAAGTAAAATTTTCTTTTACAAACAAGAGGCACTTAGAAGGAATAATCTAATAATTTAAACTGGACCAGTTAACAGTAGCATGAAACTATATTTGTTTCAATTAGACTACATATTTTTTTTAATTTTTTTAAGAGTACTATACATTATACAACTAAATCATGATATTCTGTGTAAGGGCTTGAATAATTTCATCTCAAGCCTGGTCATCTGAAACAACAATGTAAACCGGATTGTAGTAAATATAGGGAAAGAAAAAAGCAAATGGGAAAAAAGTCTAAATCCAGAGCTATGGTTAATCTCTCTGATTTTTGCCCTTGGAGAGTCTTTGGGTAACACTACCCTAAAATGCTCTTCCAATATTTTATTGTGGTATGGAGGTGATCCTGGCTTCTAAATAGATTATGCTGGTGGTACAAAAGCTTTAGCTTTTGTCTAGTACAGAAACCAGCTATATAAGAATGTACACTTGTCATTTAAGGACAGTTGGGAGACTCATCAATAAGGCAATTAACTTTGTGGCCACTGCAACTCTATAAAATCATCTCTTTTCCTAACTCATAGATAGATTGGGATCTACAGTGAGGGAACAATAATGCTACATTTATGTATCACTTTAAGACTTGCGAAGTGCTTTACACATATATCTCATTTGTTTATCTCATTTGAAGAAGTACCCATAGGAACAAAAATCACAGAATCACCAAAAGAAGCACCAGCCAATAGCAAAGAAAAAAAGAGAAAGAACTTGACTAGATGGAATATTCCACTACATCTGAAGTACAACAGGAATTTAACAAAGGGACGGGGATCATTACAGATGGGAGTAGTAAAGCAAACCTTGATCCGGAACTTTTTTGGCTGCACAGGAAAGAGTAGATAAGAAGACAGGATATTTCATGTAGAATAGTTGGAGCAATGGAATGAAATATAATTGAACATCTTTTCCAGGGCTCACACTAAGGTGTCATTGAAAATACAGTTAAATTATGCTCAAAGGGCTATAAAAATGTGCATACTCTTTGACCCAGCAATATCACTTCTAAGTCTGTATCTCAGAGATCATCCAAATGGGAAAAGGATCCATATGTACAAAAATATTTACAGCAGCTCTTTTTGTGGTAGCAAAGAATTAGAAATGGAGGGGAGGCCCATCAGTTGAAGAATAACTGAACAAGTTGTGGTATATGAATGTAATGGAATACTATTATGCTATAAGAAATGATGAGCAAGCAGACTTCAGAAAAACATGGAAAGACTTGAATGAACTGATGCTGAGTGAAGTGAGCAGAACCAGAAGAACATTGTACACAGTAACAGCCACAAGGTACAATGACTGACTTTGACAGATTTATCTCTTCTGAGAAATGCAAAGATCCAAGACAATTCCAAAGAACTCATGATGAAAGATGCTGTCCACATCCAGAAAAAGAACTAGGGAGTTTGAATGCAGATTGAAGTATATTATTTGCTCTCTTTTTTCATTTGCTTCTTCTTTCTTGTGGTTTCTCCCATTGGTTCTAATTCTTCTTTACAACATGACTAATGTGAAAACAGGCTCCATATGAGTGTATATTTAGAGCCTATATCAAATTACATGCCATCTTGGGAGCAGGCAAGAGAAAGGGAGAAGGGGAGAAAACTTAGAGCTCAAAATCTTATGGAAGTGAACGCTGAAAACTAAAAATAAATTAATTAAAAATATATAAAATAAGGTTAAATAGGTAGAGTAGTATTAGAGTGGTGACATGGAACCATTAGAGTCTCCAAACTAGAGGTCTGCCATTTTGAAAGTGGAATTTTAGAAAGGTTAGTACAATAGTTATATGCAAGGTGTATCTGAGTGGGGGAAGGGGTGAAGCTGGAAGAATGGCATTTTACAGGCACAATCATTTGACTGAAATAGGAATTGTGTGCAAAGGCTCCAATGAAAAGCCAATCATTTTTCTATTTTAAAAAAGACATAAAAAAACTGTTAAATTGAAGCATCCTTAACATTTACTATTGTTTTAGAGAATTTCCTGAATTGCTGGCAGGAAATATGGAGTAACAGATAGAAATGCAGGAAATACTTTGGAAAGTGGAAAAGTCACTTTGAATAAGTACTCATTGATTAAGTTTGACATCTCCACTAGTAATACATAAGCAAACAGATTTGGTGCAAGAATTAAAGTACTATTCCCTGCTGGAATGGAAGGCTAGACTTCAATGATAATTTAAAAAATGAAGTGATTCAAAACTTCAAATAATTTTCCCCCCCCCCCCCCAAAAAAGAAGATGGAGGAGCAAGAGGCAGAAAGAAGTGCATTTGAAAAAAAATAAATAAAACTGTGTGCTTTTACTTGTCTTCCATCCCTCGGATGCTTTCTGGATTAACTCTTGGAGATAGAGGAATGCTTACCTTGACAAGAATGTTATCCAGCAGACAGATTGGGAATCTCATTGACCCTATTGTATGTCCCCAGGCTCCAAACAAAGGACAAGGTCACAGAAAACTTAAACTCATCTAAAGAAAGGTCTCCAGACCCAGGTTTTATCAAAACAAAGAACAGATTTGAAGGTTTTAGAGGCATTAAATGGTTACCTAGAGACTATCACTTTCCATACAAATGGAATAGAAATTAGATGAACCCAAATGCACCAAAGCATTTTCAGTAGAAATAATCCCACTCAGGCCTGTTCCAACAGAACTCAAATGTATGAATTTAAATGTATTACCTTTCACTTCATTTTTGTCTTCCTTATTACACATTACATTTTTAAACAAATATATGTATTTACTAGGCTGTCTTTAGATCAATATTCTATTAAACGAGAAATAATGAATATTTACAAGCATGAAAGCAATTTGCACATGTCCCTTATGAGCACATTACAATAAAGGACATGTGTTTAGAGATTACCTAATTCATTCAACATCATCTCTGGGCACTGCAAATAAAACAGAGTGGGCTAAATAAGGAATCAAACATGAGTGAATATAATCATCTGTCTCTACTTAACTTCTAAACTCTACAGGATGCATTATCCCCTTGATTTATCAAAATTATCTAAAGTGTTTGAAGTATCCTGTAGTTCAAGAGTGAAACTTGGTTGATCATATTTTTTTTAAGGCAGTGACCTATCATGCTGCAAATTAATTCCCAACTCTGACCTTTTTCTTTTTTATATAAAGGGATGTTCCTGTAAATTTCATCTTGCTTTAAAAATTATAGCATGTGACATACTGAATTATGAGGATTAAATGAGATAATATATAGAGAGAAAATCATCTATTATGATGATTAGTACAGAACTCGTAGGAAGTCATGGATACTACAAAATCAAATGATTGATGTTAGGAGAACAGAATGATTAGCAGCCAAGACTTGCCTCATTTAAATAGATAAGCAAGACAAGTAAACATCTTTAAAAGTACAAATACTGAAGGAATATGATATAAATATTCCATGCAAGTAAATGGGTAGTGCTTAAAGGGAGAATCATGTTTGGCCAGCATGATAAAGGAGAGTTCTATATAAAAGAGATAGGATATTGAGTTACTTCAACGAAGAATCAGAAAGGATTCTCAAGATGAAAAGATTTTTAGGCAGATAGATGGTTTAAGCCTGGAAAGAGACATTCTGAAGTAGTCATAGGAATCCCCTATTTGTGCCTAGAATTTTGAAGATCGATTCTGAGGATATAAAATATGATAGAGATAGATAATAATCAGTATAGAACATTGAGAAGGAAGAAATGGTAGCATTAGATTGGTTTCCACTGTGCTATAAATAAGCATTTTATGATGCTTTTTAATTCAACTCAACACTAAAGGGGCAAATGATATGGTAGAGCTTTTAAAAACTATTTCATGCCTTACATGCAACATTAAGTTGTTACAGATGTAGCCTTTGAATTTAATGTCTAGAAAAGAGGAAAACAAAGGAGGAAGAGGTCAAAGTCTGGAATATGAGCTGTGATGTTACACATTCCAGCTGCTAAGATAACTATTTTCTATGGGCATTTACTTTGGGAGTAAAGTTACAAAAAAGGGGGAAAAATGTATGTTTTTTAAGTTTTTCTTTTTAGTTTTAAGTTTATCTTTTTTAAGCAAAGCACACATCTTACATGTTTATCCCATTTTAATACTATTTAAATTACTAAAATTGTAATGGTCATTTATTGCTCACACAACGAGCTTCTTCAGATATTTGCAAATCTGTCTTGCCTTGAACTCATTCTCACGGTTGTGACACAGAATAAGTAACAACCTAACCTTTGAATTGACTTGAATCTTTACTTATTGATTGCCATGAGTGTGGGCATAATACTGTCCTCTATTAGAAAGGTAAGTCTCTCTCTTAGTACTTAATCAAATACACTTCATGCACTCATTCATAATTATAGTGGGAATGAAATTATATATTATAAATATATAAATTATATATAGTTACCAGTTTCCTTTTGATAGATTATCTAGAGGAAAAGTAGAGAGTATAGAAAACTCATAGCAATTCCCATTTTGTTACACACAATGATTATCTTCAAAGAATAGGTTGAATGTGAAGACATCTAAACCAACTAAAAATCTGTTTGAGCAGTAGTTTAATACTCATCTCTTTCTATCCTATTGAACCTGCATATATTACTAACCAAGGATAAGACACCAGAATTTAAATAATGCTTGGTAAAGGATGCAGAAGGAGAAGGTAGCCCTGGGACAAGATTGGCAAATATGCCATATAGGATGTGATGACACGGTTACCTAGAGATCCAAAAGTTACTTGCTATTTATTCTTTTATCTCTATAGGATCTCAGAAATCAGGGAAGCTCCAAGTTTTCCCAAGTTATCCACTGGTAAATTGTTGGCGGTTGGGGTGGTGTCGATACATATTAATCATTGTGTACATCAGAAACAGAAGTTTAAAAAAAAAAACTCATAGTTTTGCATACATTATTATGGAAGTACTGACACCTGGAAATCACAGATCTTCAAAATACTAAACATTTATTTTCCTAGTGACTATAGCCAGCCTATTAAGTAATTGCTACTTAATTGCTACTGTGCAATGAGACTAGTTTCAAGTCTCCAAAGTGAGTTGAACATTATTTCCATTAAATGTTGACATCCCGTACTCTGGTATATGAAATTAAATAGATACAATACAATATAGTCTCGGTCCGTGCCTGTTGGACTGGCTAAATACAATTAACTCTCTTGCTCTGTTCGACTTGATTAGGTTTTCCAAAGGAATTTGTGTTTGCGGAGAGAGTCCAATTGTATATATTGTTGACCGTCCATTTATTTATTTATTCTACAAATATTTACCACCTTCAGCGAGGCGCTGTGCCGGATACTTTACCCAGCTGCGCCTGGGCAAGTGTGTGGATTTAAGGAGGATGGGGTAGAATGGCGTAGTTGGGTAGAACACTACGGATAAACGCTATAGGGTGACAACCTTGCAACCACGAGGCATCCTTTCTGAGAGACAAAAGTGTGAGTGAAGGAATTCACAGCCCGGATCCTCGCTCCCCGGAGGGACCGGTCCCTCTGGCGCGCGCTCGATCGCGACGCAGCAGAGTGGGGGAAGCCGGTTTGGCCACTTGGAGGGCTGCACAAAGGGCAGAGGGAGCATCTGTGCGCTCGGACGCCATCCACCTAGGACAGGGCTAGCGGGGTTCTCCACATAACCAGTTTGGAGGCTGGAGATCCCGAGGGCTGCCTCCGCTCCATCCATCCATCCTGCCTGAGGACCGAAGCAGACCCAGGCGCAGAGTACAGAGTACCCCCCGGCAGAGCTGAAGGCGGGAGAGGGGAGAGGGGAGAGGGGCGAGGGGCACGGTTTGACTTCCTGAAGGCAGACAATGAGAAGCTTCATTCCCCGGCGCAGAGGCGGGGGCGGGGGGCAGCATTACCCGAGGTTAGCCACCAAGCCCCCCCCCCCCCACCTTCAGCCCAACCATCACACAACAAAAGCCTTCCAAGCAGGAGCCCCGGGAATTGTAAAGTCGATGGGTGCCCGCTGAGGGGTCTCCTCTTCTTTATCTGCCCTTCCCGCTCTACCTCCCCCTTCAGCACTCACACCCCACGCTACCCCTACCCAAGGAAAAATTAAATAACTTTGCTTTCGAGGCCCCCAGCAGACACCTCCAGTCCCTCAGTAGAGGACCGGGCTCCTCCAAAGGGGAGCAGTGAAAAAGTTTGTCAAAGAAATCTCCAGGGAAGGAACGCGGCCCCGGGAAAGGTGGCTGCGGGCAGACCCCAGGGAACGGGCGTCCGCAGACCTTCCCGCTCCCGGGCCCAGCTGCCAGGAGCCAGGAGATCCCCTGGCTTCCCTGAGATTCCGCTGGGAGCCCCCTACGTGCCCGGACACCCCGGAGCACACCAGCCCGGCATCATCAGTTACCCCAGGCAGCCGCTTGACCGCGCGTACTCTCCCTTTAACCTGGCAGCCCGCGAAGCCAAAGCCTGGCGCCGCCACCCCGCAGGAGGGACAATCTCTTCGAGGTCCTGCCTGCGCCCTCCCCGGAGCAGCCCCGGGGGCAGGGACCAGAGCTGGGCCCAGCGGGGCATCTTGGGCTCACCTCTCTGCTGGCACTGCCCGGCGCTCCACAGCAGCAGCGCCGCCACGATCAGTCCCAGGCCGCCGCCGTGGAGCATTTTCCCCCGCTGCCTCCAGCAGCAAAACAGCCTCCGGACTTTCTCCCGGGAAGAGGAAAAGCTGCCGCCGCTCCCCTAGGCTGGAGTGCGAAACTTCTGGCTTTCCCACTCCCTAGAGCCCGGGAAACCCCTCCCCCCTCCGTCCCTACCCCCTCCTTATCGGGCCCGGTCCTCTCCTCTGGCTTCCCTGAAAGGCTCTCACCCGTCCTACCCCTCAGCCCCCAGACCCTTAGAGGGCCGGAGTTTGTCGCCCGCCCCTCTTCCCCCAGGGCTTGACCATTTGGGACTTGAAATGTATTGGCCTTCCTTTTGGTGGATTTATGGGGACCGCCCAGAAGTACTGAGCATCTTCTTGGTTCTCATGGAACCGCAGCCTCCAACCGGTACTTGTAGGCTCTCAGTTTGGGTGTCATGACTGCGGGAGAATTTCCCACACCCTTCCGCCCCAACATCAGTTTCCCTTTACTCTGGGCTATCTGGTTTGTCCTGAGCCTCCATGGAGCCACGGTGATGGAAATGACCAGGAAAAAAGAGTTAACAATGACTTAGGGAAAATAGAAAGGCAGGCTCATATTGATGGAGTGAAGCAGTTTTTGCAGGCTGACTCAAAGTAGCCCATGGGAAAGGATTCCAAGAAAATATTTGACCTACTGGCCGCTCCCTCCTCCCCACTGCGGGGGCCTGCCGTCTGGGCTCCCTCTGGGCTGAACTACTCCCAAACACCCCTGCCCACAGTCAGACGGTAGCCATGGAATTGAAATGACCAGCTTTCTTAAGACCAGGGGAGGTCAGAGAGAAACAAGGCTTGAGGGAAAGGGGGTAGAAAAGGGAGGCAGGAGAGAGATAGCAAGGACTTAATTATTATAGACATGGATAATTAACACGGATATTTACTCACCTTTACATTTGTGGAAAGAAGACTAATTTTATCACAGACTCTAAGGGATTTAGACATGTTGTGAGATTACACCTGTGATTTGCTAAGAATTTTAAGAGTGATCTCCATTATTGATTTTCTTCTGACTGAATGCTGAGTTTATCATCATCATCATCATTACTAAGGTAACTAGCATTTATATAACTCTTTGAGGCTTTCCAAGTACTGTATACATATATTATCTCATTTAAATGACACTTTAAAGAATCATAGCAATACTTTTAAAGAACTAAGAGTAGAGGACACTGGATCCGGTGATCTGGGTTTGACACTAGTTATGTGACCATGATCTAGTAACTCTCTGAGCCTTGCTTTTCTCAAAGGCAAAATGGAGAATGAAGATAATATTTACATGCCTTACAAAGGTGTTTCATGAACTTAAATGTTAAAGCCCAATGCACATGTGAGTTGGCATTTTTATTATTATTTTATTTCTCAACAAAGGTTCTCTATAACTTTACCGGCAAGACAAATTCTAACAAAATAAACACACAAGTTGAATAAAAGTCCACATAGGCTTTTCATTTAATTCTATTTTTTATTCTCATATAGAAACAACTTTATCTAATTATGAGTGCATCTGCTCAATAGAGCCATCATTCATGAGTTTTTTAACTGCTACAAAACATCTTATCAGAAAGATTCAATTGGAATAGTTGGAAAATGTGAAAGAAAATCTAAGCAACAGAACATAGAATTTTTCCTTGAAAAATGGGCATTATAATTGTATGCAGAATAGATGAAAAAAGTCAGGCCATCATGGTTTCCAAGTTCAAAATTCAGTATCGGGAGTGTTTTCATGCTGCAAGCATACAGAATCTTGGGGTTGGGGGGAGGACAGGCAGGAAGGGAGAGAGAAGATAGAAGAGGGGAGACAAAAGGGGAGGATTATGTCAGAGAAAAACAGTTCTAACAATAGCTACTGTTCTAACTCCCTACTCAGCTTGAAACTATTCATCTTTCCTAGGTACCTAATAATTCAGTTTGGATTTCAAACAGTTCATTTTAACCCCTTAATAAGGCAATACACAATTGTGAGCTCATGGGTTTTGCTAGGGAAGCAGAGGGTCATAACATTTGATGAGTGAATAGAAAAAACTTAAAAAATACACTCTAGGTAAGTTCAAAATGAATAAAAAAAATTTTTAATGTCCCACATGTGGTGATTTTCATGGGTGATGGGATTTATGTGTATAATGAAGCCCGGAGGTAATATGGGAAGGGAGTTACACTACAGGAAGAATTAAAATTAGGCAAACTCTTCAGACTTCTTTTCATTCTATTATGCTTGTGAATGTTTAAGTAAGAATAACAATAGGGAACTTTGATTTAGTACTTTATGAGCACAAAGCATTTTACATGTATTTCCTCTTAAGTTTTCATAACCCTATGAAATGAGCATTGTATTTAGCATCAACTGCATCATACAAATTCCAGTCACTAGAATAGATTGATCACCATTATCGGTTGTTTTCTGCCTATGAATGCTGACTTTATCATCCTCTTCACATTCATCATCATTACTAAGGTAACTAGCATGTATATTACTCTTTGAGGCTTTCCAAGTATTTTACACATACTATCTCATTTAAATAACACTTTAAAGAAAATTCCTTGTGTACAGTCATCTCATTTGACTTGACTCCCAAGTAATGGAACTTTGCTAAGAAGCATCCATTATGTCCCTCCCCTGTTCTGTTTCTGAGGAATATATGAATTTTCTAGACAAGACGTTCACCCTAGTTGTTCCCTACCAAGGAGATCCTTGTCTGGTGTTCAGTAGTTTGGTGGCTTCCAGGATTGTATTCACTTGAGCTGACTTGGAATTTTAAAGGCAACAGAGGGCAGAAAAATAGAGGTCCTCTTAAGGGAGAGAACACTCTCCCTTTATGAGGGAAAGGGCCAGACATCAAGAGATGCATGAAGACAGAGATACATAAATGCATAGAGAAATTGGTCTGTATCTGCGTTAAGAAAACTCTGAAAAAGCTGTCTGTATCAGAGGTATCAAACCTGCAACCGAGTATGGCCTGAACCAGATTAAAATGTAATTGGGAAATATTTAACAAAATGAGCAAAAATACGATAAAACATTCCAATTCCTTCCCCTTCCTCTTCCTACTTCTGTTCCAAGACTCCCATCATCTCACTACTTCTTGACTTCCTCCTTCATACCTAGAGCGCTGAGGATACAATGGCAGAGCTAAAGAAAAACTTTGTCCTTCAGATGCTTACTTTGTATTGAGGGAAAACATGTACATAGATAATAAGTAAATACAAAACATACAAAAGGCCCTGAATAGTGCCAGTAATGAATCTTGTGAAGTTACTACATTATTGAGATTTGAACTGCATATTTCTGTTTTTCTGGATGCAATGACCGCATTTACATAATTATAACTGAGTCATGCGAATTCAGATACACACCAACTGAAGTGGCTTTTCTTCTTCTTTTGGTTCTTGTTCTTGTTCTTTTCCTCCTCCTCTTTCTTCTTCTTCTTCTCCTCTTCCTCCTCCCTTGCAACAAATAGCCATAGTAAAGCAAAATAAATGTAGACACTGGATAAATCTAAAAATGTCGGTCTCATTCTGGATCTGTATTATACCACCGCCAGCGGGTGGGATGCGTGGCAGGCTTCATCATGTCTTCTGGGACTGGCCACAGCATCAATTAGAGCTTCAAGATCTTGTGGCTTTCGCTTAAACTGCTCCTTTGCTTCTTCGCCCTTCACTCTGCAGCAGTTCATACAAGTCTTCCAATTTTTCTCTAAATCTGTCCTTTTCATCATTTCTTATGTTAAGTAATACTGAATCATATTCATATATGATACTCTGTTCACCTACTCCTTAACCCTCAAATATTTAAAAGCAGCTCTTTTTCCTTACATCCTCCAACTCTTCCCTTCAGGTTAAATATCCCCAGTTCTTTTGTTTAACACTCACATGACCCTAGTTTCAAATATTTTCATTGCCCTTATCATCTTTCTCTGAATATGCTCTACCATGTCAATAGCCCTTCCATAATGTGACACCCATAATTTGATGCCATGCTTCAGATGTGGTCTCCTCAGGACAGAGAACAATGTTCCCTGTAGACACTCAGTTGACATTCATCATACTTAAGATTTCATTAGTTTTCTTGGCTGTCACATCATATTGTTGATTCATACTTGTTTAATTTATGAAACAACACAAGCATTTTCACAATGTAGTAGAATTTTTTAAAAAGATACTTGCACATAAAACTATGAATGTATTATGTACAACTTGGTATTCCTTTTAAATAAATTAAAAACTTAAACAAAAATATTCCTTTAAATATATTTTTTAAATATCATGTAACTTTCTTTTTTCCTATTGAGATTACATTCCACTGAAATTTTTTAAGTCTAATATGCTACTTCTTAGTCATTTGTCTACCATTCTGTATTTGTCCACTTGATCTTTTTATACTAATATAGGATTTTACATCTCTCCCTATTAAACTTTTTGTTGACTTGACATTTTTTCAACTTGTCAAGGGGTTCTTTTTTTGAATAACTAGTCTATCAACCAATGCATTAGGGTATCCCTTACAGCATCATGTCATCTGCACAGTTGTGCAAAGTACAGATGCTTTGTAAAACTAGGTGTCACTATAAAGTAGGAGGGTCTGTGCTCTCATTTATTCTCCCAATCGGAAAGTACAGAATTTAAAACCTCACAGATTATACCTACTACATCTGCTTGGAGATAAGACTTTTTTCTCTGATTCCTCATAGCTCACTCTCCCTCACCCTTCCTTATGGTAAAAGGGGCCTAGTTTAGACTCTGGAACGTGTGCTCAGACCTTCCAATTGGGTTTCTACAGTCTCAGCTGCCTGTTGATGAATGATGAGGCTGGCTGGCCCAGGAGTAAAAAGGACCTGCTCCAACCTTCCCCTCCTCAGCCCCTTGAATCTGACTTCCAACCTTACAACTCTACACAAATTATTTTCTCCAAGGCAGCCAGTAGCTTCTTAATTGCTAAATGCAATTAAATCTTCACCTTGACATTTCTGAAACATTTAGGATAATTCAATAATCCCTTTTTCTGGATACTCTCTTCTCCCTTGGATTTTTTGATTTGGAGAAAATGCACCCCATCCTGGTTCTACATGGCAGATTGTATCTCTCCATTCTTCTCATTCATCATCCTCCTCTCATCCCCAAAGTACAAGGATCTTTCAAGGTCCTATCCTTGCTTCTCTTCTCTTTTCTTTCCATCATCTTGGAAATTCCTTTATACAATCATAATCCTTTGGCATTCCGGCTCTCCCTCTGCCTTCCAAAATCAAACCTTGTTCTTCATCTACACTCCGATCTCCAAATCCTAGAACTCCCAATTGCCTTCCTAGGCTACCTCCTTGCATTAGCTTCACTCTCCTGTTCTCCCCATTTTGACCTTCTTGGTGAACCAGTTCAACTCCATGGTGTCTTCTTCTGGAGTCTCTTGCCTTCTTATATTTAATTGCACCTTGACAAATCGTAACCTTCAATCACACCCACTATCTGCTGCCTTCGCTCCTATGCATGTGTTGCTGAAGGAATCTAGAGAAAATTGTGTAATCATGATGATGGGGTCTACTATAAATTTGTTACATAATCTCAACTGCTGCAAAACATTTCCCTAATTAACTAATTATCCCACTTACCACAATGGCTCTTCCAAATCTTTTCATTTCTCTTCAAATTTCCCGTCTTCCCTGCCCTCACTATCCCAGCTGAAAACTGTTCCTCGTATTTTACTGAAAAAAAAAATGAGGCCATTTTCCAAGAGTTCCCTCTTCTCCCTCCTTCTTCACCTCATTTCACATAATGAGGTAGCCCTTCTCCTTACCAAGACAAACTTCACTACATACACAGTGGATGGCAATTCATTCTGTCTTCCATTGTAGATTGCGCCCTATCATCCCCATTCTCTCATTTGTCTTTAATCTTTCTCTGTCTACTAGCTGCTTCCCCACTGCCTGCAAACATGCCCATTTCTTCCCTATCCTCAGGAAATTCTTAGTTGATCCAGCCATTCCCGATAACCATTATCCTATATTTACCTCTCCTGTCTACTGTGACTGAACTCTTTGAAAAGGTCATCTAGAATGGGTTATCTCCAGTTCTCCTGTATCTCTCAGCTCTCTACAGTCTGGCTTCTGACCTCTCCTTTCAACAGAAGTTGCTCCCTCCAAAGTTACCAATGGTCTCCTAGTTGTGAAATCTAATGAGATTTGCTCAGTCCTCATTCTTCTTAATGTCTCCGAGGTCTTTGATAAGGTTGATCACTCTTTTCTCTTTGATACTATCTTCTCTCTGGAGTTTCAGAACACTAGTCTCTGCTGGTTCTCCTTCTAGATGAGTATTCCTTCATCTTCTAAGAAGATGCTAGATCTTCATCCAGTTTACTCATGCTAAAAGAGGGCTCTTTCCTCTGTCCTCTTCTCTTCTTCCTGTATACTGAGTTACTTGGTAATCTTGTCATCTCTTATGGATTAGTTATCATCATTATGATAAGAATTCTCTAAAATAATTACACAGTCTTAACTTCTCTGTTGATCTCCAGTCTCAGATCTCCAGCTATGGAACATCTCAAACTGAATGACTTGGAGACATCTTAAAGCCAATATATTTAAAACTGAATTCATCTTTCCTCTCAATCTGTCCCTCCTTCTAAGCTTCCATTATTGTCAAGGGCACCCTTATCCTCCCAGCCCCCCAGGTTTGAAACCCAGGTTTTATTCTTGATTCTTCACTCTCACATCCCCTATATCCAATTTGTTATGAAGGCCTGTTGACTTTACCTTTATAACAACTCTCCCACATACCCCCTTCTCTCCTCTGACACTGCCACCACCTTGTCATAGGCCCTCATCTCCTGACCTCAATCATCCTCACCTCATCATCTCAATTGCCTGGACAGTTGTAATAGCCTACTATTAGTTGATCAGTCTGCCATAAGACTTCCCCACTCCAGTCTATCCTCCACTCAGCTTTCACAGTGATTTCTTTAGGGCATAGGTCAGACCATATCACCCTCTTCTTCAATAAACTCCTGTGGTTTCATATCAGTTCCAGAATCAAATATAAAATCCTCTGTTTGGCATTCAAAGCCCTTCGTAATATAGTCCACTCCCCACCCCCTACCTTTCCAGCATTTTTATACTTTGCACATCACTCTGATTCAGTGACACTGGCCTCCTTGCTGTTTCTTGCACAGATATGAGAAATATTATAAAAGTAGCTGTCAGACCATTGTCATCATGAGTCACTAGTATGCCCTGGAGAATGACCTGTCTCCGTCCATGAAACTCTTACTGCACTGTTCCTACATGGCTGAAATTATATAAAGGAGAAGATATACAAGCTGGACAGGAAGGGCCTGTCTCTTTCAAAGAGAGAGACTTGTTCCTTGCACAAGAAAGACACTCCATCTCTGGACTGTGGACATTTTCAATGACTGTTCCAATACATAAAATGCTCTCCCCTACCCCTATCTTTACCTCCTTCTTGCTTCACTAGCTTCCTTAAAATCTCAACTAAAATGCACCTTCCACAGGATGCCTTTCCTAATCCCTCTTAATTCTAATTCCTTTCCTCTGTTGCTTATTTCCCATTTATCTGGTATATAGCTTGTCAGTAGAGAGTTGTTTTTTTTTTCACTTGTCTCCTCCCCATTAAACCACGAGTTCCTCAGGAGCAGAGATTGTCTTTTGCTCCTTCTATCTATCCGAGTGCTCCTTCTTAGTCTTCTAAGATCTTCTAGATTTTCATCCAGTTTACTGTATCCTCAACTCCTAGCACAGTGTCAGTCACATAGTGCTTAATAAAGATGTATTGATTGAATCTGTCCCTCTGTGAGCTTGCCTGCTGCCATCACTTCAATGATCAAATGTACGTGCCTAAGCCCACATCTGTAGCTGCCTTCTCTCTATCTCGACACAGATATGCTACTGATACCTGAAGCTCTTCTGAACTCAACATCTTTCCTCCTAAGCCCATTTTTTCTTTCATATTCTCTATATTCTTTATTATCTTCCTAGGCTCAAAAGCATGAGTCATCTTTGACTTTTCTCTTTTCCTCACCTGCATATCCAACTAGGTACTATGTCCCATGGATCCTACTTTCAAATATTTATTTTTTCCCTCCAATTAATTTTATTTCTTATTTATACATCAAAATATGCAACCAGGACAGAACCTTGAGTGATGCTTCCTTCCACCTTCCTTCCTTCCTTCTTTTGGTCCTGCACTACTGAGCTTCATTTAGAAGCGGAAAAAGACCTTACAATCATTATCCTTTCTGTTTTTGTCAAGATTCTTGAGAAGAGCCACATTTTTTTTAGGTCAAGTGATAAAGATACTCCAGAAGATTAAGGATAAATCTTTGTAAAAATCATTGTCAAATTTTGTTTGTCAGTGAACAAAGTGAACTTGTGCCATGCCATGGGAATCTTTCAGAATCACACCAGTCTGAGTCTGTGAGGGAGTTAGGTCCTTCTTGGCCAACTTGTATATTTTCTCCTTTATATAATTTCAGCCACATGGCAACACTGCAATAGTAGAGTGACAAGTCATTCTCAGGAGCAAGATAGCTTCTCATGATAGCAGTGGTCAGGTCACCACCTTTGCAATATTTCTCATATCTCTGTCTCTCTCCACTCATACTGCCAACCTCTGGCTCTAACCCAAACATGTTCCCTAGACTATGGCAGTAACTTTGTAATTAAACCTTCTTTCTCCCCAATCTATGCTTCACATAGTCACCAATGTAATCTTAATGGACAATGCTGATCACAGCACTTCTCAACAAACTCAATGACCCCTGCTACTTATCCAATAAAATATAAATTCTTTCACCTATTACAGAGGTTCTCAAACTTTTTTTTTGTCTCAGGACCCCTTTGCACTCTTAAAAATTATTGAGGACCCCCCCAAGAGTTTTTGTTTATATGGGTTACACCTATCAATATTGACTGAATTATAAATTAAAACATCATAGTATAATTATGAAAATAGTTTTTACCTCAATGACCCCCTAAGAGGGTCTCATGAGCCTCCAGGTATATGGACCATTTTTTAAGAATCACTGCTATAGATGATGGAATCAAAGAAGCTCAGAGTCAGAGAGGATGCCTGGGGGTCCCAGGATCCCCATATCAAGAACTGCTGTTCCAACAGGATTTCAGGCAATTTCTGCCATTCAGTAAACAATATAAAAATGGAACAATAGGGACAAAAAAGAACAGAGACCATGGAACAGAGCTAAAGTGGGTAGATATTAGATATCAGAGAGAAAATGATTTTTACAATTAGATGCTGAAGTTTTGGCTCCACGTTTTTTGCAACTTTGCTAAGACAAAACAGAAAACACTCTAGGTTAAATAGCTTGCATTTTCTAATTAAAGAAAGACTATGAATTCATCTCTATAGACAATTCTTTTTCCTGGAGCTAAATACAAGCAATAATTTATCATGAGTCCTGTGTAGGGACATTGGGTGATTGAGGGTATAATACCTAACACAGTTTTTCAGAAGTCAGCAAAATACCATTCAAATGAATTGCTTTTGTGACAGCCCTCTCTATGCACAGGAAGGGAATAATATTAAATACAAATTCATGAAGGCATTTCTGCAGGCAGGGTTGGAGTGCTTTGCTTTCTAACATAATGCAGGGATAGAGACTCATGATACAATCATTGAGTTGTGGGACCTGAGTTCAAATCCTGACTCTGGCACATTACTGTATGACCTTCAGCAAATTATTTCAGCTTTCTGGGGATTAGTTTCCTCAACTATAAAATGGATGTGTGTGTGTGTGTGTGTGTGTGTGTGTGTGTGTGTGTGTGTGTGCGCGTGAGACTTCTGAGATCCCTTCCAACACCAAGTCTGTGCTCTTATGACTAGAAAAGGTTTTCGTAATCTTGTGTGTGTGTGTATATCAGAAACCCCTTTGACATTCTGTTGAAATCTATAGTCCCACCTCAGAATAATATTTTTTAACGCATATGATAAAATGCATAGGATTACAAAGGAAACCAACTATATTGAAATGCATTTTATTGTATTTTTTTAAAAGTTCACAAGCCACAGGTTAAGAACTCCCTGATCTAGAAGATAGTTTAGATTGTCTCTCAAATATCAGGCATCTTGTGCCTTTGGTAGGTGCTCAAGAGCTATCACTTCATGAATGCCTTTTCTAAGAAGTGCCTGTCATGCAACTCTTTTGTGTGGGTGACTAAAATGGGAACCATATGTTTTAGATAAGGGAAGAAGAGTGGGTGCTAAAGAGAAACAGATTAGGTACCCCCAAAATAATAGCAATTCATGTTTCTTTAGCACTTTAAGGTTTGCAAAGTGCTTTACATAAAAGTAGTTAATACTTCTTATAGCACTTCAAGAATTGCAAAGTATTTTACATATATCACTGGAATCTCACCACACTCCTGTAAGGTAAATTCTATTACTGTTCCCATTTTGCAGATGAGGAAACTGACTCTTGGATTAAGTGATTTACCTGAGATCACTCAGCTAGTAAGTGTCTTGGACAGGATTTGAACTCAGAGCTTCCAGACTCCCAAGTCTACTGTCTACTCACTATCACACTGAATTGTTTCTTTGGATTATCTCATTTGTTCCTCACAATGAATTTATGAGGTAAATGCTGGTATTATCACCATTTTAGAGAAAAAGGAACTGAAAAATTAAATTACTTGTTCATGATCACACAACTTGTAAATTTCTGAGGCAAGATTTGAACTCAAGTCTTCCTTTACTCATCAGCCTAGCCACTACATCATTATGTAGCATGTACATATATATATATAGAACATAATACATATCTAGCACAAGCAAAACTAGTCTCCTGTCATTTGAAATGGAAATGCCTTTGTGCAAGATTCTAGCAACCTTCCTTCCCCAGTGAGGAGTGTGAAATTATCTGACATTACATTCTCAGACAGGGAAGGTCTCTGTGAAAACCTAGTGGCCAAGCTGACTCCATGGGAATCAATTTGGACTATTGGATGAAGCTTCTCTGACTGTGCCTACAGGAGAAACATGACAAAAGTCAGAATCAGGTCAGGGATAGGAAAATATACAGCTAAATAGCTTGGCCATAAAAGGGTAACTGGAATGTTAGCTAGGGTTCTGAAGTCTAGATAGAAGCAGAGCACAACATGTGTCTATTTAAACATGAGAGTCAATGGTTCCTGGCAGGCATCTTAAATTTCAGTGCAGATATTAGAGAAACAAGTAAAACATATGTAGAGGGGAAAAACAAACAGATTCCAAGGGCAAAGTGTCACATGCCTTCTTCTTTGAAAGGTTAGGCAAAAAAACGTTCTTCCAGCAGGGCCATAAGGGCAAGCTATAGGGCCAAGGAGTGAAAACAAAAAAGCCGATGGGAAGAGAAAGGGGGTATGTGGAAGGTCGCATACCACAAGGACTGGCCAGCCATTGTCCCACAGTGCTCCAGAGGATTTTCTCTTCTCTCCCCCACAATTCCAGCAAACTGAGCACTAGGTTTTGTTGACTGGTACCCTCATGGAGAGCTTTTAGTTCAGTGGCTTCCATGGAGAGAATTGGGACCAGTGTTCTATATCACTCTCAATTATCACCTTTCTGTACACTCATCAAGACACACTGTTCAGCGAGGAAGAAGGATATACAGAAGGCTAAAATTTATGGGCAGCTAGGTAGTTTAGTGGATAGAACCCTAGCTTTGGAATCTGCAAGACTCATCTTCATGAGGTTGAACAGGCTTTCAGACACTAGCTGTGTACCTTAGGCAAGTCACTCAACCCTGTTTGCTTCAGTTTTCTCATCTGTAAAATGAACTGGAAAAGGAATTGGCAAACCACTCCTGTATCTTTACTAAGAAATAACAACCAGAATATAGCTAAGTCATCTGGGTAAGGATTATATTTGATTCTTTTTAATAAGGTCACTAATGTTTTCCAAAGCCTATAACAACCAACTTAGCTAAGGGATATGAAGTTGTCACCTATCCAGTGCTCACCACTTTACAAAATAGTTTCCAAAAATATAGTATGAGAAGCAGGGTAGTCTAATGGAATGACCAGAAGCAAGTGTCCCTCTGTAGGAATCTATGTAGACCCTAGTATTTTCATTGACAAAATGGGACTTATAGTATAGTATTGTATAGTATAATATAGTATAGTATAACATAGTATAGTATAGCATAGTATAGTATAGTAGGTTATACCATATACTATAATATAACTTACTTCACAGGATTATTCTGGGAAAAGGAATTCATAAACCATAGAGTGTTATATGATGTGAATTCTTATAAATAATTCACCAAATTTAGACAGGTGAGGAAAACAGACATTTTGAGCAATTCTCTTCAGTTTACCAATTTAGCCACCCCCAAGCTTCTTCCTGAAGCAAAGGTCCATCTTTGTATAGTAGATATTCTTCATATGATGTTGCATGGCAGGGTGTCATAGAACACAGCCTCAAAAGCCCAGAGATTAATGCTGGCAGTGGGCTGTCTACAACATGTTACAAAAAAGGAAAAATGCAGGAAGAAAGAAATGTAAAACCAGAAAAAAAAGTTAGGGATGATCCTGTAGGGAAAGCAAGACACCCAATGGACAGACTGCATGCCCTGTTGGTATCTGGACCATGTCAAATGACAGTAAGAAGGATCCTAGTTCAATGGAGCCTTAGCGGCTAATATATGGAATGACATAGATGAATGTCACATAGGACGGGTAGGCATGGATGATTGCTATTTGCATGGAAGGAAGAGACACATAAATTCATGAGATCATATTTCCATTAGAGATAGTTCTTAACTTTTTTGTATCATAACCTTTTTGGGCAATATGGTGAAGCTTGTGGATCCCGTCTCAGAATAATATTTTTAAATACATAAAATACATAAGATTTCAAAGGAAACCAAAGATTAGTAAAATATAAAGACGTAATTCTAGTCCCACCCCTTAGGGTCAGTAGACCCACATTATAAACCCTTGCATTAGGGTAAGGAAACATTGCTTGATACATTTGGTGCATTGAGTCAGCACTGAATGAACTGACCCAACGGCACCCTCTAGTGGGACTTCGTGGTTGCCATTTTTCTTACGTCAAATACCAGTTGTGTAACTCGTCAGCGTGGTGCCATGTCAATGTTCCTGACTCAGTCTCCCAGGAAACAGCAAAGGATCTGGTTACTCTAGGAATGGGGGCCAGAGGAACTTATCAGAAAAGGATTGTCTTGAAAATTAGGACACATGGATTTTAGTGCAAGTGTTATGATGACTTGGTTGTATGACATGAAACAAGCCACAACCTCTTTAGGTCTTTGTCTTCTGTAAAACAAAAATTTTCAATGATCTCTAAAGTCCTTTCTAGCTCCAACAT
Organism: Potorous gilbertii; assembly: GCA_028658325.1. NCBI lineage: Eukaryota > Metazoa > Chordata > Mammalia > Diprotodontia > Potoroidae > Potorous > Potorous gilbertii. The sequence goes on from CM053773.1 coordinate 61,604,641, forward strand.
TCTATGACAATTAGATTCACTTCTAGCCCATAAACACTCAAGGGAGTCTATTTAAACCCAGGAGACCCTGCAGAGAATTGCTGAAAGTAAAGAAGTATGTGGAGTTCTGGAGTTTGTTTTATGAATTTTGGTCCGCTCAGAAAAGATGCAGGGGGCAGTCTAAGCAAATTTATGAAGTTTGTCTTTGGGATCATATATTCCCTGCCTAGTACTTGACCTTACACAATAGGATCTGGGAGGAGGTAGAGGCGAGGTTATTGATTGGATCACAGGATCATCATGGAATGAGAGCCATCCTATAGAGTATTTTCTGAGTTATCTGGTTCTGAATGATAGCATGTACTAGCTCAGCACTGAGGAGGACTTGGTGCTTGGAGATGACAAGGCAGTTTCTTAATTATTGTCTAAGCACAAGAAAATAATAACTCTGTGGATATTTAAAAAGGCATGCCTCCACTCTCAGCATTTCACACTTTAAATTGTGCCAGTGCTGTTTTAAGACACTTCTAGTAAGGAGTGGGAAAAGGAAGTTGTTGTTGATTCATTTCATTGTGTCCAATTCTTTGTGATGTCGTTTTGAGTTTTCTTGGCAAGGATATTGGAGTGCTTTGCCATTTCCTTCTCCAGCTCTTTTTCCATATGAGAAAACTGAGGAAACAGTGTTAAGTGACTTGCCCAGGGTTACACAACTAGTAAATGTCTGAGGCTGGATTTGAATTCAGGATATGATGACAGCAGGGTCAGTGCTCTATCCACTGTGCCACCTAGCCTTCCTGGTGAAGGAGTAATTTGCCCTTTTCCTCCACTAGGGCCCTCATGCATCCATGAGCATTAGGGATCTGAAGCATATCACATACCCATGCAAGCCTGAGCCTGGGTTTGAGGGTTGTCCCTTCTATTTTTGCTCTTTCTTGATTTTAGGTGAATGAGTATCTATACAGATATGATGTGTCCAGGCTTGAAGGAAAACTTGAGAGTTCAAGAGACCAAGAGGGTCTGGGTTCTTCTGAGTTAGAGTTCACTCACCCAGGGAAGTGACCCCAGAAACTACTCAGGTATTCTTATATAAGATTATATGTATAAGATTATTATATAAGATATACAATCCTCTAAGAGGATTGGCGTAAGTCAGAGGGTAACTCACAGGTCCTTTAGGTGAACATCTAATTTTACATAGGAAGAAACTGAAACCCAGAGAGCTAAAGTGACTTGATCAAGGTGACATGTGATAGAATTAGAACTCAAATCCAGGTCCTCTGGTTTTAAGGCCAGAGTTCTTAACACTGTACCATGTTGCTATGGAGGGGCAAAACATGTTAGTTTCTGGAACTGGCTGTAGGCTCTGGAGATTGGAGGAGTGAGAGAAAAAGAAAAGATAACTAGATCTCATTTTCAATTTTTGCCATGTCTCCACCACAATTAGCATATTATGTCTGTTTGTCAGGTGGGCAAGACATTATAATTGTGTGTGGGATAGTTCAAGAGAAATACTCTTGCTACAAATCCATCATTATAAAATGTTACCACAGTGAAATTATGTGAAGTGAATAGGACAGCCTCAAATATATTCTTTATGAATGTCCTATTGAAAAAGGTACTTAAATAAATTGAAATTATAGTTGTAAAAGATATTGCTTCATGCAGTGATACTCCAATAAATTTAATCTGTGTTCTTGATGGTTCTATCATCTTTGAAAATGAAACTTAACTTAGTAAGCATTCCAGTGAATAACCATATAATCTATAATACTATATAATATGCCCTATTTATTGCCTATTTTTCTCATGACCTGACTAGGCAGGAAAGCTATTACTAAAAAGTGGACTTCATTATATCACTTGCAAAAAGAGAGATATTTCATATTTACTCTTTATTTATCTTCTCCTTGATAAGAATGTCTTGCTTTTGACTCTTCATAAGATACTTTTAATTACTTGAATAATAATAATTCATATTTATATAGTTCTAATATTCTATGACAATTGGATTCACTTCTAGTCCATAAATACTCAAGGCAGTCTACTTATGCCCAGGAGATTGTGGGCATTAGAAATAGAAAGTATGTGGAGCTCTGATATTTGTCTTGTGAATTTTGGCACACTTCAGAATCAGGGAGAGATTCTGGTCTAAGCAAATTTGTGAAGTTTGTCTTTGGGATTATATTGTTCCTCCTTTGTGTCTGACTTCGCATAATAAGATCTGGGAAGACATTAAGTTGAGGGACAGACAGGTGTCATAGTGGGAAGTCTGGAAGACTCATCCTCCTGAGTTCAAATCTGACCTCAGACACTTATTAGCTGTGTGACCTTGGGCAAGTCACTTCACCTTGTTTGCCTGTTTCTTCATCTGTAAAATGAGCTACAGAAGGAAATGACAAACCACCCCAGTATCTTTGCCAAGAAAACCCCAAATGGCAGCATGAAGAGTTGGACTTGACAGAGAAACAACCACAGCCATTTATATAGCACTTCCCTGTTGAAAATTCCAACTTTTTTCACACCAGCCCTGTGAGATAAGTAGTACAGTTATTCTTATTCACATTTTCTATGTGAGAAAACTGAAGCTGAGAATGGTGAAAGATATGAAGAGAATCAGAGAGACATGTAATAGAAATCTCAAATGTGTTTTGCAAGTATAAGGATGTACCTCTTTCAGACTTTGGCAAATTTGCAGAACAGGTAACAGAGATTTTAAGTTGCTCATTAGAATACAAAATGGTAGGAAAGCTGTTAAGCTTCCAACAGAGACAATGTAGAGGCCTCTTGACAGCCTTTTTTCTTTTTTCTTTTTAAACCACTCATTTGCCTGGACAAATGAGAAAGGCAGTATAAAAACAAACTGGAAAATTCAGAATTTCAAAACTTTTTGGTTTGAAGGAGAAAATGGCTATTATTGCCTGGTAATGGCCTGGGCTGAAGACATGAACATCCTGGAAAGATACTAGTCATCCTATATTAAGAGGAGAGCTCTCTTCTATATAGACATCTGTACCAGAGAGAGTCCTTGAAAAGAAAGGCTTAGTATAAGGGTGTTAATTTGTCACGAATTGCTGTTCTCTGATTCCTGTTTGGAAGGTAGCAAACCCCAGAGTCACAACTGAGAGAAAAAATTTGGAAGAAGTTTTAGCTAGTTCTAGGTAAAGAGTCCTTGCTCTTTCTGAAAAAGTACAGCAATGTCCCCAACTGATGGTACCTGTGGAGTTCAGCAGAGATCCCTGCTTAGGCCAGATGTCAAATGCAGCCAGGAGTAAGCCTGAGAACATCACGAAAACATGAAACCATGGAACTTTGCAGCATCATAAATGAGATGTGAATTCCCTTGGCTACACAAGTTCCCTAAGTGTGCACTTCCATACTCCGTGCATATGACTGGTTTTTCCACTGTCACTGCATTTATCTGTGGGAGAGCGTGACTATAATTTTAGAGGAGCTATTCGGTAGCTAGCTTCTTTTCTCACTCTGCCTTTGCTCATTGTGTCCTTTGCGTGACTACTGAATGTGGGAATTTTTGATCTATAGTTTTAGGAGGACAGATCCACAGAGGGCATAGAACCTGAGCTAGTATTTCCCTAAGGGACTGAACTAGTGAGGGTGAATAGGGAAGGTAGCCCCACAGGGAGCCCTACCTAAGAATGACTAGATGTTAACTATGATCATGGGTTGTGTTTTTTTTTCATAAAAACATTCTCCTCAAAATGATGAGATCAGGTCAAATGATAATTTTCCAGCTCTTATATTCTATTAACCTGCCTAATAGAGTAATTGTTATATTTCTGGAGAAAGATTCCAGTTCTCAGATTCTACTTTCAGCACAAATGGCCGTTGCTTCTAAATTTCTTTCTTTTCTCTGGCCATTTTATTTTTCTTTGTGTATGTCTCATTTCTTATCTAGCCTTAAATTGCTGAATGGGTGCTGCCTCAGTCCAACGGAGACCTGGGAGAGACTTTAGCCAACATCTCCCACATCTCCCACTGCACCTGGGGCCATCTCTAGTCTTCCTGATCTGGAGCTGGTCACCAGGCTCAGATGACTGTGAGAAAAAGTGAGACTGGGGACTTTGCACAGCCCTCCCTCACTTAAATCCAATTCATTTTCAAGTCATAACATCACCTTCCTGATGTCATACTCCTCTTCTAGAAGGAAAGACAAACACCACCACCACCAAAATCATATTTATGCCCTCTTATTTTAAGCACGTTGAGTGGGTGAAAAAGAATGAAGGAGAGAAATATGAAAAACTTAAAAAAAATCTTAGCAGAAATAAAAATATGACAATTTGAAAATTTCCTAAAGTACAATTGGTATAGGCACATTGAGATTAAATATGTTATTAATAAATAATATAGACTTTATTTCAAATATTTCAATAGGACTGTTAGGAAAAATCCTAAAGTGATTTATCTTCCTTCAGAAGTAAGTTCAGACATTTGTCAGAGGAAGGGGATTTCAGAAGACATTGTCATTATCCTATTAGTCTCTGGGTCAGGTCATTAATGGGTAAGTAAGATTCTTTCCAAAATAAAGCTTCTCTTTGGGACAAAAATTAAAAATTAAAAAAAAACTACTCAAAGTGAAGTGATTGGAGAGAAGACTCTATCTCCCCAAAGGAAGATTCCCAGCTCTAAAATTCTATGACTCAACCTAATGTGTTTGTTGGTCTACTTTTCTCCACTTAATTATACATCGCAACACTTTTGAATATATCTGCAGATAATATTTGTTAGATAAATATTAAAAGTGAGCTTGATGATTTGGAAAATATCGATAGAAATGTCCAAGAAGCTGTGATCTAAATGTGGTCTATATCTAACACAGAGAAGAAAGAGTTACTAACCCAGACAGTAGCGCCTAAGGCGACTTTGGATTAAAATGCAAGCAGCCCTGCTAACTGTGGGAAAAGAGTACTTTGTCAGCAGTGCCAACAGGGCATAGAAAAGTGGATGAAATGAACAGACATCTCTGACAAGTAGCCATTAAAAGAGAGAAGCAAGCAAACAGCCTGTCCTCTTCCTTCTGCCCTAACCCCGGAGAAAAGGTCATAAACAAAACATTTGAGAGTAAAGCAGTTTCCTAAGAGGTTGGTTGTTCATCTCAAAGTGCTTCTCACTCTGTGAAGTGGCACGATTCCTCAAATACCTCCAAGAGTGTATAGTTTGCCAGGCTAAAATGGGAGTGTCAAAGCTGAGAGCTTTAGTGGATGGAGCTTTATAAAGTAGAGAGTTTTAGTTAGGCTAAACTTGGTTTGGCTTAACTTTATAATGGGAATTAAATTAAAACAGTTGAGACTCTACTCCTGGTAACCCCCAACATTCAAGTCCCACCCCACCTTCCTCTTCCACTGGTGCAGACATCTTGGAGAAAGTCATAGAACTGACCAAGTCCACTAGAGATTGGTATTGTTTCACCTCAGCCAAACCCTGGCTGCTACTTGGCATTCCTTTAATTCATCTCTTATTGACTCTCTAGTCATCCTGAAGAATATCAGGTTTCAGGATTCAGATGACTCTGGAGGAGAAGTGAGGCTGGTGACCTGCACAGCCTTCCCTCACTCAAAACAAGGTCAAGTGCAAGTCATGTCATTATTTCTCTAATGGCACGGTCTTCTTTGGCAACGAGGATGAATACAAGTATTGACTCCATAACAACTTCTCTTTGTAGCTGTTCCAAATCTTTTCTACACTCTTCAACCTCCCAATTCCATCCCTTGTAATCAGTCAATCAAGCATTTATTAAGTACCTACTACGTGCCAGGTGTTGGAGATACAAAGACTAAGAAAAATGTAACAGTCTCTGCCTTTAATGCTATCAGAGAAAACAAAAAGTGTATATAACTCATATACATCAGGTACAAAAAAGCCTCAGATGGGAAGGTACTTAACACAACTTGTTCTCTGGCTTCAGACACTTACTAGCTGTGGGATCTTGGGTAAGTCACTTAAATCTGTTTGCCAACACAGCCCATAAAATATCTGTAAAGAAGAACTCCCAACAAATTTTGCAGCAGCAGAAGCCACAGAACAATGGAGTGGAGGAGATTTGTGTTCAGAGAGACCTGAAGAACTGGCACCAACAGTCCGTCGTGCACCGGACCCGGAGCAGAGCCCAGCCCTGCCTTGGCCACGCAGCAATGAAAGGAGAAGATCCAAGCAGGCTTCAGGGACAGAATCTCCAGTGGCAGAGCAGGTCCCTCCACCCACTGGTGCAAAGGTCAGTGAAAGAGACTGTTTGGCTGGCTGAGAGGGGAGTGGGGGCCTCCATAACTCAGGCCCCCTCAGGAGGCAGCAGCGGAGGCAGCAGCAGACAGGGGCTATCAAAGCAGGCAGGATCTTGGATCCATTATTGAAGGTCTCCGCATAAACCTCCTGAGGGAACTGAGCATCCGTGTGGTGGCCCTGATCCAACCTGAGAAGCTGAACTTAATCTCACACTGAATAGCAGCCCTGCCCCTGCTGAAAGTCCTGAGGCTGGGAAGCAGCATTTGAATCTCAGACCCCAAGCACTAGCTGGGTGGATCTGGAGGTGAGGTGGGTATGGAAAGGAATCTCAAAGTCAAGTAACTGGCTGGGAAAAAGTAAAGGGGAAAAAAAATAAGACCATAGAAGGTTACTTTCTTGGTGACCAGATATTTCCTCCCTTCCTTTCTGATGAGGAAGAACAATGCTTGCCATCAGGGAAAGACAAAGAAGTCAAGGCTTCTGTATCCCAAATATCCAAAGTAAATATTCAATGGGCTCAAGCCATGCAAGAGCTCAAAAAGGATTTTGAAAATCAAGTGAGAGAGGTGGAGGAAAAAATGGGAAGAGATATGAGAGAGATGCAAGAAAAGCATGAAAAGCAGGTCAACACCTTGCTAAAGGAGACCTCAAAAAAATGCTGAAGAAAATAACACCTTGAAAAATAAGCTAACTCAATTGTCAAAAGAGGTTAAAAAGCCAATGAGGAGAAGAATGCTTTCAAAAGCAGAATTAGCCAAATGGAAAAGGAGGTTCAAAACTCACTGAAGGAAATAGTTCTGTCAAAATTAGAATGGAACAGATGGAGGCTAATGACTTTATGAGAAACCAAGAAATCACAAAACAAAACCAAAAAAATGAAAAAATGGAACAGAATGTGAAATATCTCATTGGAAAAACAACTGACCTGGAAAATAGATCCAGGAGAGACAATTTGAAAATTATGGGACTACCTGAAAGCCATGATCAAAAAAAGAGCCTAGACATCATCTTTCATGAAATTATCAAGGAAAACTACCCTGATATTCTAGAACCAGAGGGTAAAATAAGTATTCAAGGAATCCACCGATCACCGCCTGAAAGAGATCCAAAAAGAGAAACTCCTAGCAACATTGTGGCCAAATTCCAGAGTTCTCAGTTCAAGGAGAAAATATTGCAAGCAGCTAGAAAGAAACAATTCCAGTATTGTGGAAATACAATCAGGATAACCCAGATCTAGCAGTTTCTACATTAAAGGATAGAAGGGCGTGGAATATGATATTCTAGAAGTCAAAGGAACTAGGACTAAACCAAGAATCACCTACCCAGCAAAACTGAGTATAATACTTCAGGGGAAAATATGGTCTTTCAATGAAACAGAGGACTTTCAAGCATTCTTGATGAAAAGACCAGAGCTGAAAAGAAAATTTGACTTTCAAATACAAGAATGAAAAGAAGCATGAAAAAGTAAACAGCAAAGAGAAGTCATAAGGGACTTACCAAAGTTGAACTGTTTACATTCCTATCTGGAAAGACAATATTTGTAACTCTTGAAACTTTTCAGTATCTGGGTAGTTGGTGTGATTACATACACACACACACACACACACACACACACACACACACACACGCATGCACAC